>CM051698.1:1448231-1885731 GCA_028022725.1 Lycodopsis pacificus
TTACATCAAATAACAAAGAATGATATCACATAAAACACGTGCCTCTGTTCATGTTATTCTCTTTTAGACGAGTCGCTTAGAATGTCTATTTGTTGTCTGAGTGCTTCTTGATGGATTACTTCGAGCCAGAGACCAGTTCCTTGTCACTGTGAAGTTCTAATATTGAAAAGATCTGCAGCCATTCTGTCAGCGCTCCCCCTGCACGAAGTTACACCACAAGCTGTTTTTCTCATCGTGATAAGATCAGTGAGGTTTTTTTTGTAAGACTGGCAAACGTATCACAGATCACCTCGGTGATCACGTGTGAAAAGGCTGTCGCTCTCACACACATCTGTTCTTCCTGCATCTTTCTGTGTAAACCACACTTTTAATACACAACATCAGCTAAACCTCTGTCCCTCCTGATGCTATCAGGAGAGGCTGCTGGTCTGTGGTGCAATGCACGACTTGATCTGCACGTCTCTTTATTCACTGTAGGCAGCGAGCAACAACACCTGCTCCTAAAGAGGTGAATCTTACCGTGATGTTTTATTTTACGATCTTGTCAGTAATTTGACAATTCTGATTATATTATATTACATTTACTTGGGGCTTGCACGGTGGTGTGGTGGCTAGCACTGTTCTCGCACAGCAAGAGGGGACTGATAATGTAAGGATTGCTTGGAACACAGAATAACGTTGATGTCATATAGAATGGCCTAATGTAAAACATTTAGCCTAGCATACTACATTTAGAATTTTTTGTTGTTAGTTAACAACGATGACGTACGGATGTGTGCACACGCAGTTTGGTACCAGATGTACGGCGGTTTGCGATTGCTTGTCGAAGCCACCTGCGTTTCAATTTAACAAGTGACCGTGTTAACTGGTGACTTGACATTACCCCAACCTTTACCTAACCCAAACCTAATCCCCAACCTTTACCCCTAACCCGAACCTAATCCCAAACCTTTACCCCTAACCCGAACCTAATCCCCAACCTTTACCCCTAACCCGAACCTAATCCCAAACCTTTACCCCTAACCCGAACCTAATCCCCAACCTTTACCCCTAACCCGAACCTAATCCCAAACCTTTACCCCTAACCCGAACCTAATCCCCAACCTTTACCCCTAACCCGAACCTAATCCCAAACCTTTACCCCTAACCCGAACCTAATCCCCAACCTTTACCCCTAACCCTAACCTAATCCCCAACCTTTACCCCTAACCTAATCCCCAACCTTTACCCCTAACCTAATCCCCAACCTTTACCCCTAACCTAATCCTCAACCTTTACCCCTAACCCGAACCTAATCCCCAACCTTTACCCCTAACCCGAACCTAATCCCCAAAATTTACCCCTAACCCGAATCTAATCCCCAAACTTTACCCCTAACCCGAATCTAATCCCCAACCTTTACCCCTAACCCGAACCTAATCCCCAAACTTTACCCCTAACCGAACCTAATCCCCAACTTTAACCCGTAACATAATTTTTGGCCCCCATGAGGAAGAACTTGGGAAAGTGCTTTCAGATGCTGTTTGACAACCTGACCAGCACTTGGTTTCAGGCAGCGGTTCCCAAACTTTTTAGGCCGCGCACCCCCTTCTACATCCCGACCGGGTTCGCGCACCCCCCCCCCCCCCCTTAATAAAAAAAAAAAAGCAACAGAGCCTCATAAATAGCCACATAAAAATCGGACCAATGAGAGAACAGTTTGCTCGCGCGTGCTGTTAGTTTACAAGATTTAGTCCGCTGTTAAATGTTGCAGTGTGAACACAAACCGAACAAAGGGGCAACTGCAACATTGTATCATATTAATCCCTGAATCAGAACAAAGCAAACGAACTACGGGTGTGAAACACTGCAACAAAGTTTCAATAACTTTCAGTTATACAAGGCGTCACTTTTAAAGAGCAATGCGGATGGCGAGGACACACGCACAGACTCAGAGGCAGATTATCACATTCAATTTACAATTAATGACCGACTAATGTAGTCATTTATAGACCCAACACATGAATGAGACTGCAGTTGTTTTTGGCTGTTTTGTAACTCCTCCAATTTCGATTTAAAATATGTAAGGGGCTTTTGACTTGCACTGGCATGCTTGGTGTTCAGGTGGTGACGTAACTAAGAGGGCTTCAGACAGCTGTTAGCCAGAACCTCACTGCACACCACGCACTGTGGCTTTGGGGAATCTGCGTTGCCAATCCAAGTGAAGCCCAGACACAAATACTTTTCATCATATTTCCTCTTGTTTTTCCCAGTCTGATGCTCACTCTCGTTTCCTCTTTTTTCACATTGACTCCGCGATGGGCCGATGTGCCCCCGATTTGTCTGTGCTATCCCTTCCTCCTTTTCGGTCTCCTCCGTCTCATCTTCCTCTGACTCTGGCTCGATTTCTTCTCCCGGTCTCTCCCCAACGCACCTCTCCGTTCCCCTCGCCTCCGATTTCTCTCTCTCTGTCCCTCTCCTCTTTTACGACTTATGGCTTCAGATGTCCCACCTGACAGTTTCCCCGATTTCAGCCAGTTTAGCATATTTAAATTAATGTTGCTGAATGCATGAAGTTCGCTGTTAGCTGACGTTAGCTGCACAAGCTAGGCTGGCTAGTGTGTACGACTGGTGGCAGGCTGCAAGACTGCCGGAAGGAGCTCAAGTGCATTTATTAAATTGTACGTTTTTCATTTTAAATCTTACAAAGGGAATTTTTATAATTCATGTTATATTAATACATGTTATTTTGTGAAAAATCCCACTTTTTAAATTAAAATTACATATTTTTTTAATATTTAATATTATTACACCATCAGACGCCATTACACTTTTCCTCTCGCGCACCCCCTAGAGGCAGCTCGCGCACCCCACCACACATTGGGAATCCCTGGTTTAAGGCATACTGATGCTTTTAGAATGAGAAGATGGCATTTCTTTAACATTTGTGAACACATAGGCCTTCACAGTAACAGCTTGCTTCTCTCTTAACTTTAGACTGAATTCCATTGAAAAAGACAAGAGTTAACTTATAAGTTAGAGATGAGTTATCATCTCAATCAAATAAATGTATATCTTGTTAGTTTCTTGCATTTCATGTCTCTTATCAACAGATCTATTGAAGTGTTGCTCGGCGTGTGATAAAGTGCATGGGTGACTTCCTGTTAATCAAAATTGCAACGACGCCCACTCTGGTGGTTTTTCTGAGAGTCGCCAGGTATGTGATCATGAGAACATATGAGCAGCTATAAGTGAGATCAGAGCAGATGACTGACGGACAGCAAAGACAGAGGAGCATCATCACTTCTACACCAAGGACATCATGAGGACTCTGCGCTTCACAGTGGGACTCCTGCTGTTGATCACTCTTTACTACTGCACTGCCATGCGTAGGTTCAGTTTTTTTTATTTCATTTCATTTATAAATTGTTCGTCTACATAATTATCTGATTATCCAATGTTTTTCATCCTGTTAACTTTTGATTAACATTGTGAAAAAAACATTCCAAATAAGGTTGGTATTTAAAAGAAAAATAAAACATTTGGTATTTAAAAAAATAATAATTCTGTATTTTGCCATCACTGTTTGAGCACGAGTACTTTGAGTTAAATCTTGTTTACTGAAATTCCTAACTAAAGGTGAAGTCAAAGCACAACATGTAGCGTTCCCTTTAAGGGTAATTACAAACTTGTTTTTTGGGGGGATTTTGTATTAGTATTTTTACAGTGCGAATGCACATCCCCAAACATCTGCACGGTTTGATAATGGAAATGTATAATGTAACAAACTTATGAAGCCTGATGAAATGTGTCGCTTTAAATGATTTGATTTTGTTCGGTACTTGTCGTGTGTTGAGGTCAGTGAATGGCAGCGTGTTCTGCCACTGATCTTGGTTTGCTTTTGTCTTTCCAGCTCATGCATTGAACCAAATATCGCCTGGATCGTGCTGCTTTAAATTCTTTACAGGCAGGGTGCCGCGCAAGCAAATCGTCTCCGTCGCCAAGACCCACAGCAGCTGTCGTGAAAAGGCATTTGTGTATGTTAGACATTGGTTTCCGTCACGAGAGCCACCCTCACCACAGCAATGATGCTACGCCACTTTTGTTTGAACATAAAAACAAAAAGAATAAAGAAAATTAGTCAATAAATATCACATCTCAAGGAAGAATGTATTTTCTGGCCCTGACTTGCTATGGATTTATTTATATTTTGCAGGGTCAGCACTGCCAAAGGGAAAGAGATCTGCGTGAGCCAGACTGTGGACTGGGCACAGGAAGCTTTCAAGCAACAGCAAGTCATCGAGGACTAGTGCTCGTCCTCATGGTCACTGCACCTCTAGCCGTCTTCTACTTCATGCAACCATTAACAATTTTACTGATTAACCCTTGTTTTGCTTTGTTCTTCATATTTCCATTGTGCAAAATGTATCGATGCATGCGTTCATGAAACAAAAACGAAAAATAAATGCTGATGAATATCAGGTTGTATGTCGCTTAATCAAACTGAAGAAGTTTATCAGATTTGTGAGATCTCAGATCTCAACACTAACTTTTAAAGGGATCAGCTTTTGGTTGCCAAAACTAACAATATGGTCAGTCACCTTATCAGTAGGAACTGTGAGTAATTGAGTGCAGTTATACGCCAGTTCTTACGAAAGTCTTGTCAATGGCGGTGTTCATCGGCCCGCCACGAGTTGTTTCACATCTGTTGTCTCTATAACAGATGACTGAGCGCACGTGAGTAAAAGCACCAACGTGCAGCGTTGTCTGGTTCTGCTTCTAACTGTACTAGCGATATTTAAATATCACAAATGCAACACATATCTAAAATGTATTTAAAGTTGTTGCCACTGATGTCAACCAAAGGCCAAGAATTGGTTGCCAATTGCCGATGGCAAGCTGGCAACCCTTACTGTAAAGTCCTGCATATTGAAATGTATCCTATAGAGATTTTTTTTGTAAAGGAGACATATGTATATTTCCAGGTTCATATTTGTATGTTGAGTTTCTACTCAAACATGTCTACACTCTAATGTTAAAAAAAACATTTTTTTCCCCCCATACTGTGTGAATATACCTGTATTCACTCTTTGTCTGAGCTCGTTTCACTGGAATTGCATTGCTATGCAACAGCTTGGGCCCACGTTTTCTTCCTGTCAGCTGGTTTCATTCACATGCACTGCAGCTGGAAATAAACAGGGACACATATAGAATGTTTACATTTAAAACATGGTTAATGTATTGTATACCGGTAGTTGTGACATCACAACCGTACAGAAATCCTGTCTGAATGACGGGCTGTGTGCATTTCTCCGTGGATTGAGTATCTCTGTATTTATACAGCGCTTAGACCTGCTTTAAAGAAAAGACACGGAAATCTCACTTTTGACAATGTGGGATCTTTGAATTAGCAGTTGGTCCAGGAAAGTACGTCTTTTCACATCTTACAAAGGAAAGGAACTGCACCCTATTGGGTAACATTTTACTCAGTGATTCAACCCCTAAATTATCTTTCTCATGTCTACAAGTGAATGCAAGACACGTCAGTATCTAGAAGAGGTCAAAGATCACACAGTATATTAAGAAAAGTAACTACAGAAAGTTGGCATTGAGAAAAAAAAGAAAATATCCACATGTGTAAATAGTAATACTGCAGCATGTTAAAATGGATTGAAATGGTTCAATCTTCCAGTATGGGTCACCATACACCAACGGCTGCCACAGCCTTTGCCCCGAAAATATGAGGAATGAATGAGAATTACTTGCTACATTGTGTAATTGCAAATAATCCCACCATGAAGTCTGTTTCATATCCCATGCCAAGGAGTTCAGTTAGATTTGTTCAAAAGAATATCTCAATGACGAAATCATTTCAAATTTGATGCAGTTTGTTATTATTTGCAAGGATTTATGAGAATGTTTTACGCCTTGCTTGAAATGGGCTACACAACTACAATTATCATCATCATTAAATTGCATAATCACATTTGGTGGAAATCTAGGTCATAGGTTGAATCAAATACAGCCACCATATGTTTTCAGTCATTTTGAATATTTAGCAAAAACCTTTTACCACCATATTTATTTGTTTATTTATTTATATAATGTGGTATCGGCGTTTACGTTTTACTTTGTTTTTTTTTTCATTCATTAATATGAACTAGAAAATGCATTTCCTGCTGAAAATGCGTTGGAATGCTGAAAGCTGAAATTAATTGTGAAAAAATTGCAGAAAATTAAGAAATGGGAGACTATCTGTCTGAAAAATGTTGAAGCCCGAAAGCATTTAAACTGCACTGCTGAAAAACCTTCTCGTTGAAATGTCTAACTATGGTGTCTGTAGCTGAAAGTATGAGGAAGAAGAAGGCTTTGAAAGTTGAAGTATAACAGGATTTGAAGATTTTCTCCATAGAGATCCCATTCAAAAGAAAATTGCAAAAAGCTTCATTCAAAAAGTTTAAAGATTACAAATATGAAAAGTCAAAGCACCCCTCTCCTGAAAGAGCTGAACATTTTGATATTTGAACAATTTCTGTAGCTTAAACACATTTCAGAAGTAGTGATATTTGTAGTAATAGTAGTAGAAGTTGTAGTAGAAGTATTATTAGTAGTAGAAGTATTAGTAGCATTAGAATAAGTAGTAGTAGTAGTGATATTTGTAATAGTAGAAGTTGTAGTGGAAGTATCATTAGTAGTAGAAGTATTAGTATTTAGAAGAAGTATTAGTATTCAGAAGAAGTAGTAGCCTAGTATCAGTAGTAGTAGTAATAGCTGTAGTAGTGGTCGTAGTATTTAATATAACAGTAGTAGTAGTAGTAGTAAAAGTAATGGCAGTATTTGAAGTAGCAGTAGTAGTAGTACTAGTAGCAGTCGTACTAATAGCTGTAGTAGTATTAGTACTGGTAGTAGCATGAATAGCAGTAGTAGCAGTTGTAGTATAAGTAATAGTAGTAGTGATAGTAATAGCAGTAGTGGTAGTAATAATATTGATGGTAGCAGTAATAGCACTAGTAATAGTAGCAACAGCAAAAGTTGTAGTAGAAGTAGTAGCAGCAGTAGTAGTAGTCGCAGTATTAGTAAGAGCATTAATTTTTTCAACAAAAAAGCCTAATTTTGAGTTTAATGTTTAAATACAGTTAATCCATGAGGCTTTTATGGAGAGAGAGAGAGAGAGAGAGAGAGAGAGAGAGAGAGAGAGAGAGAGAGAGAGAGAGAGAGAGAGAGAGAGAGAGAGAGAGAGAGAGAGAGAGAGAGAGAGAGAGAGAGAGAGAGAGAGAGAGAGAGAGAGAGAGAGAGAGAGAGAGAGAGAGGTCTGTGTGTTTGTCAACATCACTAATTACTGGCTCAATCGTGAACACCTGTGTGCCTGAAGCCATTTCATGGAGATAACACAGGGAGACGCCTCTCAAACAAATCATCAAAACTCCCATAACCGTAGCTCCTATTGCTCCGATATTAATAATTGAGAGGGAGGCTGAGTTGACGAACAGATCCTGTAAAAATTGTGTCTGTAGTTTAAAAAATGTGGCTTAACTGGCGATCTAGAAATGGGGTACCGTGTTCTGTGGAAGATGTTTTTGAAGCAAAATTTAACATTGGTCTCTATGGAGCAGAAAGTTGGTTTTCCTGTCAATTAATGGCTTCTGTGTCAAATGTGGAAATCTGTGGGATTCCACAGTAATGTTTCTACGACAAGGACAATATTAGCTACTTTTACATCCAGAAATTATGCATGAAGAGTGAAGATTGTGGACACAGTGGCAAAACACAAATGTTTTTTTTACAAGAATCTCAAGCTGCTCTTCACTCTAGCGGTGACATCACGCACTCTAAGCTGCGCAATACACACCCATTATAAAGTCAGAAAAGGGCTGAAAAATATGAAGGAGAAGAAGCGTGCCGACGAAACTGGGGACGGAAGAAATAGTGGAATAAAGATTCGAAGAACAATAGTTGGAATGCTTAACAGCATTCCAACAATTAGAGCCTTCCCAGTACCGTACCGTAGGTGGCAGTATACACCTTTAAGCTGGGTTCACAATCTCCCGTGACGAAACACAAAGAAGAAGAAGGAAGAGGAAAAGCAGAAGAACAAGACTGTGCAGTGTAATCATGGCCACAGCTGACGGTGGGGCGAAGCCCCTTCAAAATGCTATGAAAATGGCTAAAGTAGCAATACAGCTGGACGGAGAGAACAAACACAAGGTAGAGAGCTACCCGTGCTGCGACACAGCTTGACAGCAACGATAACGTGAAGGTTTAACCCGACAGGAAACTAGTCTGTAGTGATGTAAACAGACGGAAGGGGGCGGGAACCGTTCGTGGGTTAGCTAGCTAACCTGTCATTTAACTTAAAGCTGTGCGTTATTTTTATGTTGAATGGACCAACGAGAGCCATTCAACACTCAACGTTATATTACTTATTCAGAAGTTAGAAGTGGATACATTTAATGACAAGTAAAATGTATACAATACCTTTCTTTTTTACTGACTACTTTTATAGTTGATATCACTTCATATCATTTTCTAAGAAAGGAGTTAGCATGTTATTCCAAAGGCACGAGCGCTTTGTTACTTTTAATACTTTAGAATGCGAATACAACTTAGCAGTAAACATCGTTATTAACTTTCATAATAGGATACATTTCGTCAGATAGCTCGACGCAATGTGCTATCTCAAACATTACAACTACATGTTTTTCATCAATATACTGTAAAATATTACCATTCTACGTACTGGCTTTCTCATAAGTAAATTAAATATCAAGTCTATTAGGACATTTGACAATAACGTTACATATCTTCATCTCCAAATGCTTTCTTCTTAACATTTTTGAGCTCTACAAGATTGAATCCAACACCTTTTTTTAACTGGGAGTTCAAAACAGCATTTTCTGCTTGACTAGTCAAATTTAGCAACAAGGGCTGATTGTATGTTTAATGGTAACTTGCTGCTATTACCATGACTCACCGTGGGGATCAAACGCAAACTGTACAGGAACTGCTTGTGTAGTTCATGTTGCACATAGAACCTAGATAGTATGGTATATACAGTGCAGGTAAATAGTATTTTTTAATGGGTTATCTTGATATAGACTAAATACAGGGGACCAGTACAGTAAAACAATGTCTGTCCATCCATCATATACCCACTGGATGGGCTGGAGTCTATTCCAATATGAGAGGCAGTGTACAGCTGGATATGTCACCAGTTTATCATCAAACTTAAAACGGTGACTTAGCCTAAAATATGTTACAGCCCATATTCAGTATTAACCTGTAAATACAGAACAGAAAAGTCACAACTGGTTCCTGAAAGAAGAGTGCCTAGTCAGTACAATTAGTTCTGGTGTTGATGTGTAAAATGTAGGACGTAAATGTTGAAACGGCTGGATAAGTTTTGTTCAGCAAGATAATCTTCACAAATAAACACCTTTTTACCAGTTTTTTAACCGTAAATGCAATCGTCACAGTGTGTTTAGAAATGCTGGCATCAAGACAATTCAACAAGCAACACAAAACACAACACAATAAATTGGTAATTTTTTTAAATTGGTAATTATTGTTTTTTTAGAATTGCATCAAAGTATTGTAAGGTAAAAGAGCAGTGTGGAAATAACAGGACAACCACTTCTAAACATTGACATTTCATTACACTCTACCATTGTCTCTTTGAACTAACTCTAACTACATCTGAACTGATGAATGCAGTGCATGAAAATACCTCCTGGTAATGTATCATTTATTACTGTTGATTTTATCTGAAGATTTGTTTTTCGAAACCATCTGCTTTTTCAGCTTGATAGTCGAATTTAGCAACAATGGCTAATACTATTTGTATTGTCTCATTGGCAGTAGCTATTATTATATTTACTGTATATCACAAAAATAATAATAAAATACTGCATGGTCTTTCTGCAGGAAGCTTACTGTGAATACCTCCGGACGATAAACTACATATCACATGCACTTTTGGAGGAAGCTGGTTCTCAAGGTAAGATCTGAGCAGAGACATAGATGGCTGATGATAAAACACACACCTATATTTATATATATGTATGTATATATTGAGATGCTTTATGATGATTATCTAACCTCATGGTTGGTTTGCCTTTTGTGTGTTTACTAAATGTTGCATACTGTAGAGACTTTTTATAATATTAATCATTATCTTCTTATGATTTTAATTTCATATTTGTTTAAAAAAAGCATTTGAACCATCTGCCCAACATAGTCCTTAACAGATCCTTTGCTTGCACATGTGTATGTGTACATGTCTGTTTCCTGTCTGTTTTTACTTGCCCAAAATCAAATTGTCTTTGTGGATTAATAAAGTTGTATTGAATTGAATTGAATTGTCCACTGGGCCTTAAAAAATGCATCATGTCAGATTGATCAAAAAAACTTTCACTTTTGAGGGCCTTCATCCAGATGTACAACAGTTGAACCTTCCTTATTATGAGCTTCTACTGTAAGGACTGTTACTTCAGTAGAGATCTACTTTATATTCTATTGATTTGTCGTTTTTCCTACGTCATTTTACTAGCATGGGCACATATTTGAAATATCTTGCAGTTGTGGCTAACCATAGTAGTAGCAGTAGACTGGCATCAATAATTCTCAGCCCTCTACTATCTTCTAGTGGGAACCAATAGGAACTGCAACATTACAATACATAGAGTGCTAGAGGGACGATGTGTTTTTAAAGGCCCACCAGAAAGTTAGCATGGGACCGGCTCCCTCGACAAAAAGCCAACAGGGATTTTCCTTTGGATTATTACAGAAAATAAGCTCTGGGGCAAACAAACGTTTATGATACTTACACATTTTGTTCAGCAAGATAATCTTCACAAATTAACCCAACCTTTATGATTTTTAAGCGTGAATACGATCAACAGAAGTAAAAAGCTAACGTTAGGCTATAAAGGAACTGCAACACAGTCACATGACTTAGTGGTCTCCACCACTAAGCTAAAGGAGGACGAGTGTTCTAGTGATGACGTTGAGACGTCTCATTTCAGCATCGGTAAAAAACCAATCTAGGCCTATAATAAATTACTAAACTGTTAAAAAGCTAAATATAACCGAACGTCAACATCTGACATCCACCGTTACGTCATAATTAGGTAGTATAGTGAAAGTGGAGTAGGATTCTCTGAGCTCCGCGTTTATTATTTGCTAAATCTTTATGAATTCTCTTTCACAACTTCCTTCGACCTCATGACGTTTTCCATTGAGGTCAAGGAAAAGTGGTTAGTAATAAATGTTAGGAGGTCATTTTTTGACTTTGCGAATGATCAACTTTAGGGACCAGTCGTGATTTTGGAACTGTTAATTGAAGATCTCAGGCAGAGGTCAGGCTCATAGGGAATCAGCAGAGTGCAGACATAGGAAGGAGCCAGGCCATTCAAGGCTTTAGAAACAAGCAGTAAAATCTTAAAATCAATTTTAAGGGCAGCAAGGATGGGTGTGGTGTGGTCACTTCTCTTCATATGTGTTAAAAGCCTGACGGCAGCGTTCTGTATCAATTGCAGTCTTTGAATGTTTTGCCTGCTGATACCAGAAAAAAGTGCATTGCGTAATCGTCAAGTCTGGAGGAGATAAAAGCATGAATGACTCTCTAGGTCTGCAGGTGAAAGGAATGACCTGATTGTGCTTAGTTGTCTCAATTGAGTAAAGCAAGACTGACCACCTTTGGTCACCTGTGGGTCAAAAGTCAGTTCGGAATCAAAAACGACACCCAGGCTTCATGCCGAACATTATTAGATAAGGCTCACTTAGAGATTGTTGATGCAGCTAGTGCTGGGGCCAGCAGGGGTAGTTCAAATAACATCTGATTTCGAGTCATTTAATTCCAGGAAATTTTTTGACATCCAATTTCTTATGTCAGCAAGACAGGACATGATACACGAAACAATGGTGGTGCCAGGCTTAATCGGGATATACAACTGGGTATCATCCACGTAGCAATTAAACAAAAAATATAAAGCAAAAACAAAATAATGGAGAAGACTAGAATAAATATAATAGACTATGATATAGATGAATAATATATAATAAAAAACAGGACCATTATCAATAATAATATATTTTAAATATTATAATTGTATATGTATGTTTGTATGCATGTATGAGCGTATGCATGTGTATGCATGTGCACGTTCATGTACACATGTACATACGTGTGGTTGGTTTGGTGGACAACAAAAAAATACTAAATAAAAAAAAAATGCTCATGAATTAATAAATAATGACTATAATTTTAGTATTAATAGGATGGGTGGTGTCACGTCTGTAAAAACATAGTGAAGGATGACCAGATGGAGTGGTGTTCTGTTGTATATGATGGAGGAGGTTAGATCGTCCATTGAAATATATTCTGTCATGAAGTAGAAGTAGTTAGTTTGTTTTGCTCACATTAATTGTTGAAATGTCTCATGAAATCTTGTTATTTTTCTCGTAGTAGAGCTGCACAGGTCATTCATGCCATCTTTGGTTGACTGCAGTACTGAAGAGAAAATGAATATGATCTCAAAATACATTTTCAACAAAAGGGTTGGTTATGATTTGGATACTGATCGTTGAGTCCATAGTCCGTTCCTTTGAGCTGCCTGCCTTGTTGTCTAACCTGTTCTTTTTCTTTGTAGTGTTCAGATTTAGCGACGATTGGTCGTGGTCGGTTGTTGTTGTTCTTAGGTCCCAGACGGTGTACGCGTGGAATGTTGTGTTGCTGACGGTCACAGCCGGTAGTTCGACATGAACTCTTTGATTTTTGGGGTCTTCTGTGGTTTCTTCTGTGGCCTCTCATACTGTGTGCTTGCAAATCCAGGATGGTTTCTTTCATAGCTTTGTTGTCGGCGGTAACAAAGGTGAGCTGGGTGGTTGTCGTGTTAACAGAATGTTGTAGTGACTTGATGTCCTGAGTGAGTGTCTATTTGGTTCTGACTGAATTCCAGGCTGTAGCGCAGAGCCTGGAATGAGCGAGAGTCTGGTGTCAAAGCCAAAATGGATCATAAAGTCAAATCAACAATTCTCTTCATAGTTTCAACCAGAACTGAACTTAATAACTTTCAGTAAAGTAAGATTTGATATTATATATATATATATATATATATGTTTTAGTGCTGGGCAACGATTAAAATATTTAATCGCGATTAATCGCATGGATTTTTTGCGATTAATCGCATTGTTATGGCAAAGTTCAATAATGAATTCAAAAGTAGTGTATTGCGCACTTTTATTTTAAAAGTACTGCTATATGAACAAAAGGGTAATAACATTTGGTTCACGAGATGCAGGTAGCATGTTTCATACTTAATGTGAATATAATTCATACTTTGTTGGCATCTTATTCTGAAAACGGATGTTCGTCTGAAGAAACCGGTTGTTGTCTCACGTTAATCTTTCCGCGAACTTTCAAAGTCCTTCGGTCGCTCCCGATCTGTGCCGTTTAAATGCGTTTACCGTGAATTTCAGCATATAGGTGCACTCAAGTTACTGACTATAGGATGTTTGCTGGCTTTTATCCCACTGCTCTTGTCATCCTCTTGTTATTATGTCTATGTATTGTCTCTTGTCTTTCAATAAAAATCAATAAAAAAAGAAATTATAATACATTTAAAAAATGCGATAAAAATAATTGTCGGCGTTAATTAATGAATGCGTTAACGCAAAATTAACGCGCTAACTTGCCCAGCACTAGTATGTTTATAAATATAAATATACATATATATATATATAAATATAAATATACATATATATATATATATATATATATATATATATATATATATATATATATATATATATATATATATATATATATATATATATATTAGGGGTGTAACAATACGCGTATTCGTATTGAACCGTTCGGTACGAGGCTCATGGTTCGGTACGCATGACGAACCGAACCATACGTTTGAATAAAAAAAAAAAAAATCAGGTAGTCCCATTGATGTAAGTTACAATACAAGATGTAAGTAACAATACAAGATGTAAGAAAGATGTAAGTAAAAATACAAGATGTAAGCAAGATGTAAGTAACAATACTACATAACATTAAGGAGCAGTTTTTGTTTTTTATGCTTATGTGTTGCTAAGAAGACACCCCAGAAGATGAGTCACTCAGGTATAGTTCCATCATTGTTCAAAGTCAAAGAATAACTTAATGATGTTAGTTGTAATGAATAAATATATTTTAAAATCAAATTCTCTGGCATTTATAGTTTTCTACTGTACCGAAACGTACCGAACCGTGGCTCCACTGTATCGTACCCAACCCAACCGTGAATTTTGTGAACCGTTACACCCCTAATATATATATTATATATAAACATACATATATATATATATATATATGTTTATGTATGTTTATGTATATCATGTGCCGTATAAGAGATGTATAGACCAAGAGAAAAGCCTGTGAGGTTTTGAACCAGATGGGAACTAATCAGCTTGAATACAGTAGATTGTCATCGCGGAAAGTGAATCATATCTCAGATGCCACGTGATGACCTATTTATGCAGTAGATCAATCATGAAGGAGTGACTCTCTCTGTGTCCTATCTCCCAGCCTCAGAGGACGGGGACGCGGTGGAGGTGGAGCGGATGCTGAGGCTGGCTGAGCAGTGTCTGGAGCGATCCAAGTCATTCGTGGGGAAGAGAGCCGAGCCCCCCGACCTCCCCGCCGTCGTCTCCGCTTCCTTTTCCTGTTCACCTGGCCAATCAGAGCCCCAACAGACCGCTCTCCTCCCAGCTGCCATTGCAGCTAACGCCGGTGAATACATCCAATCAGAAGCATATCTTTTATTTACATACCGTTCAATCACTGCTAACTTGGAGCCTGCCCCAGGGGTCACAAATTAAGCCATTGTATAGCCACATGATTTGGTTCTCCAAGCCAATCACCGTTTTCTTTTCTTCTCTGTCTCTGTTTTCACCTCAGCTGACACAGCCCCTCCATCTGATACTCCTGTTAAAGCAACAAGCAGCCCGGCAAAGGCCGGTCACCGCAGGGTGTTGTCAGATGGCGGCGGGGAGCTCTCCCCCTTTCTGCCTCCTGAAGTCTTCCAGAGAGTGCAAACAGTGGAGTCACAGGACACGAGCAAAAAGTAGGGGCCAGTTTTTTTTATCAAGGATGGCAAATATTGCACCATTCATTGACAGAAATCCTCTGAAAGTGAACAACACAGCAGGGATAAGAGAGACTTCCAACAACCGATTAGCTTTAGTTTCCACTTAGCGCACAATGTTTTGAAATGACCAAACAGGTCAAAACAGCAAACCGCTTCTTACACTGATGTTTCTTCAATTCAGTTCTCTACATTTTAGACATGTGGTGGTTTCCAAGGTTTTAAAAATGTCGCTCCCTCTTACTGTCCTATTTGCATTCAATTATTTTTGTGCCGAAAGTACATTTTTTGAGTCAAGTTTTTGTAAAGTGACAAAAAATATCCTCAGAAATAACACATATAACTTGTTGAATCTTGTCGTTGCCATATGTGAGTGTCGTTGGTTTTTTGAGCTTTATTATGAGAATGTCGGCCATGTTGATTTGAGATATCAGTGAAATCAGCAGTGAAAGCTGCTTCAAAAATAATTATACCATCATGAGATTGTTTTATTTGCCTTTGACACAAACCTGAAGTAACACACTGCTTGTTTAAATGTTTGTGTGTGTGTGTGCAGCAGGGACCTGACGCCCATTGAAGAAGCGTCACGTTTGAACAAGAAGTTGAAAGCCAATTATGAAGCTCGTCTGGCGAGGCTCACACCTGGTCAGGCCCACCAAAAGACGTCTTTGGTGTGTGTGTGTGTGTGTGTGTGTGTGTGTGTGTGTGTGAGAGGGCATAAAGGGCAGACGAGGTCCGTCCCATTTCAGAGGTTTCCTCAAGTGCAGCCTTCTTTCACCCAATTTTGGACATCATAACCATACGTATCCCGTGTGGCTCTCAGTATTCCACAATCCATCACAGGCCAGTGAATCCATTGAAGTGTTCAGGCAATCCTCCTCAACCCGTAAAGGCAGGAAACATCATGTGACTACGATGTGTGTACTAGACGTTCTGTCTTCAGGGGGTCATCAGTCACTGTTGCAACACTGTTGACGTTACAGATAAGTGGATAAAACTGGAGCTTAAACTGGATCATCAATATTTACCATTTTGTCACCTGCCTAAGGGCAACTGTTAGTTTTCTCTATTGATGGATCTCAACAACTACTGGATGGATTACATGGAGTTTTGTAAACATTCGTGGTCGCTGGAGGATAAAACCTATTGACTGTGTACACCTGCCTTTTCCTCTGCTGCCACCAGCTGGGCAAAGTTTTCACTTATCCAGTAAAATATCGACCAGCACAAAATTTCACACTGACATTCATGGTCCCCAAAGGATGTATCCTAATATCTTTGGTGATCTCCTCAGCTTTCCATAAGGTTGACATTTGTAGTTTTGAGTGAAATAACTCAATAACTATGGATGAGAGAACACAAGAATACACCATTAGCGTTGGTTCCTGTGATGTTAAATAAGAAGGCGGGAGGTAAAGGCTTGGGGTTCTTCCATCTTTCCCCTCTCTTTCTTACTTGGTGAAGCCTTAAATTCGAATAAGGGGGAAATGTATATTTTTAAATAATTTAAAATGAAAAAAACATTGCTCTCTGAATAGTTTCCTCGACAGGAAGTATGGAACGCCGCCTAAACATATATTGGATGCAGGTTTATTTTCAATAGTGGTCTCTCAACATTTTTATCGACATCGTGTATACTTTTATTTTGGATATCGTGGTGGTACTTCCGGTCTGGTATCGTCGTTAGCGTGACGCGTTTTGTTGATGATGAATTGATCCCCGAGTGAAGGGGGAGTGGGCTGACACCTCTGGTGTCCTCAAGAGGTTATTTAACGCCAGATTACGTCGTCACTTTGAATCACAACTTTTTCTACCGCTCGTATTTATCTCTTCGGTGAAAACTATCTCCAGTCAGAAAAAAAGATGGTAAGCGTGAGCCATGACATTAAGTTTTTAACGGTAGGCACTTAGTTAACTTAGATAACGCCAATTGCCACTGCTTAATAAGCTAGCCAATTTAAGTCAAATATCCATTCTGAGTTCTGTTTGAGGGTTTTAAATTATTGTTAACTTCTCATTCAGATACGGAACATGTTTTGGCGTCAAGCGGAGCTCCGTGCTTCCTGGAGAAAACTCAAAACGTTTGTAAAGGTAAAGTCATATGAGATAAATTGGCTAAGAACGCCGCACCGAACTCTTACGTTCTTCGAAAAAGAACATAGACGTTAACGTCGCGAGCTGTTGCAAGATTTATTGCATGTTTTCAAAATTACATTCACAGACATGAGCGGAGATTTTGCGTGACGCTTATTCAAGTGTTCTTTTTGTGGCTCCACAGTCACCAGTGGGCTTAAATGTTTGTGTCAGTTCAGTTCTACCGAGGCAGCGTTCATATTCATGTATGTGGTGGCCGGAAGTCTGGAAATGGTCCTATGGAACCCATTCTAACAATAGGTCGTCATTAAATATCTTACGATATCTTAAAAATGACGAGTTAGCATCTCAAAATATTGAAAATCGGCTTTATTGGCCGAGTATGCGTGCACGTACAAGGGGTTTTACTCATTTTATGCATCTTTCTCTAATGACTTGGTGTTTCAAAACAATAAGTTAGGCTCTCAAAATAATGAAAAACGTTCTCAATAGTGTGATTTAGTATCGGATTACTTTGAGATTGGATTTAATAAGTCATTATTTTGCAATGCTAAATCAAAAATATTGAGTTTCTCAGTTTGAGATGCTATGTCATTTGAGATGTTGACTACATTTTTTGAGTTTGTCATTATATTGACTTACAGGGTCCATTTGATTTCATC
Source organism: Lycodopsis pacificus (assembly GCA_028022725.1). Lineage (NCBI taxonomy): Eukaryota > Metazoa > Chordata > Actinopteri > Perciformes > Zoarcidae > Lycodopsis > Lycodopsis pacificus. Next base: position 1,466,101 of record CM051698.1, read on the forward strand.
GCAGAGGAGATGCAAACACTAGCAGCTATCACTCTAGACCTGGTGCAGTCTTGCTGTAATGGTTGAAAGTATAATTTAGGCTTTTGGTGTATGTGTTGTCCCTCTCCTTGTTGCAGGGCAGGTTGTAACATGGTAGTTGTGTTTCAGTGATCTTAAGTTAAAGCATCATTTACTAACCAATTGGGATGGGCCCTGATATAATGGCAAATCATGACTTACTGTTTCCCCTGGTAATGTTTAGAAATGGACCATAAGCTTATTTCTTAGCTAAACAATTCATATAATTATTAACTTTACATACATATTTTTCCTTGGGCATATTTAATTGCATGTATGGAAAGTAAATTCCTCTCCTGTTATCCAATGCAGACGCTGTCTCTCCAGCGGCAGATGATGGAGAACCTCATCATAGCCAAAGCCAGGCAGGATGCTGTATCCTTCTGTTTTCACGCAGTCTCTCTTTGTTGCTTGGCAGGTGAAGGCTGGTTTTACTAATCTCTACGTTTATCTTAAAGGCAATTTGTGATTGTGCTTTTTTCATTTCACTTGATTTGTCCTAATTGATGACATTTTCCCAGCTCTCCAATCCCTTTAAGTCAGGGGATGGCTTGGTGGAGGGATGGGTATATAGCAAACATTAAACAGGTGTTTGCAAACAGTTTGCATTAAGAATTGTAAATGATAGTATTTGGCTGTTTAATATTAATATATATATATATATATATATATATATAATATTTACAGAATGGAATCTTATTCTAACTTTTAAAAGTTATAACGATAGGATGCGTCTGGTTTAAACTCAAAGACACGCTCACTGATGGCTGATCTGTGTGAGGACTACGATGCTTGGCGGTTTCCTTAATGTTTGTCGTGACATTAGCTCCAGCGGAAGATGGAGGAGAGAAGACTGAGACTCCAAGAGGAGGCCAACAGGTACACCATGATTCTCAGACACACTGAATTATGTTCTTCTGTTTTTAGCTTCTGCTTTCATTCTTTAAGCTCCTAAAATAGATGTATTTACAGAAGGAGCTGACTTTGATGTGTGCCTAATTGACACGTATAATTCTACAAATATTGCAAACTATAGATTCAGTCTATCACAGAATTATCAGTTTTTCTTAAAACCCCGTCTCAAGTTGGTTCTGTCCAGGGTCTCCTAAACTTTGAAATGAAATTGATGTGCTTAGTGCTCCCTAAAAAGCCTGTGGTGTTATCGGTTTGTGATGTTATCGGAGGGCAAGGCACTCTTGTAAAGAGTTTAGTCAGTTTTGGAAGTCATTTAGAGTAATGGCTGCCAAACTGTTTAGCTTGTTGGCCACAAGCATAAGAAGTCGAGGGCGAAACGATAACGGAGGTGTAGTTTTCATCATGTAGTTACTCTGCAAGAAAATCAGTTTTTCTTGACCAGGAAACATGTGCCACAGAAAATACATGTTCTATCAAAACAGGCAGAAAGATTTTAAGAAATATCGAATTGCGATCATATTTGCAATATTAGAGGGAATTACATCTTGTGAAAAACTTAGCTGCATGGGTTGCTGTTCATGGCCTAAGCGCCATGTTAAAAGATTAGGATGTCGGTGTAAGTCTAATGACGTGCAGTAACAAATTTCTCTTATTTATGTGTTTGGTTCAGGCACTACACATGCAATATATATTGTATAACTTATAGATGACCAGTACAGCCTCAGTGACTCATTAATATTCATACACTCATGAGGGTGATCGTCCGAGGTCGGCGAGTACAGTTTGGACAATGAACTGCATGTTAATCCTTTTCCGTTTGTCGCTACAGGAGATTTGCAGCATCTGGGGCGATGACCGCAGAGGAGCAAGAGCGGCATATTCTCTACACCAACGTACTGGAATATGAGCAAGACCATGTGAGTTAATCACCATGCTTGTGTCAAGACTAATGGAAGATGTTATTACAAGTTACCAGAGCGCAAAGAGATGCCTTTTCTTTTGTCTTATGTTTTGATGCTTTTAATGGTTTTATGTGCCGGCCGGTATAAATACCTTGTTTTGATTCTGTGTCTCTAGAGCACTTTACAACTGTTTTTCTGACATCTGTAGGTTTCTGACGTATTATTTCATGTGGTTTTATGAGGAGAATGAAGTGACATTTTACGATAACGATTTTAACTCAAAATAATGGAGCTTTTTGAGATCGTAACATTGATCGTGTCTCTACTCAAATAAGTTGAAATAAGATTCGTTGTTATTTACCTTTTATACGTGAATTCTACATGCACTTGATAGAATAAGATTCGTCGGTAATAACGTAATACGTGAATTTCAAACAGGTTTTTCTAAGTGTTTTTGACCTAAGGATAAAAGAAACGTCATACAGGTTTTGTGAAGTTTTCCTAAGGCATAAAGAACCTCAACTTTGCAGTGACGATTGCATTGTACTAAGATAGCGTCGACGTCCACACCAGAAGAACATGGGTGGCAAAAATTGAATTAATGCGGCAGAAACACGGAGAGTCATGTTTTAAATGTCTTCCATACTGGTAATCAATTTCCTGCATTTCTGCATTTTACTATGAAACTGTCTTACACTGTGTTTTAATGACTGTTCTTAATTGTTTTTAAATCTCCTTTTCTTTTGACTTATGTTTTGATGCTTTTAATGGTTTTATGTGAAGCACTTTGAATTACCTTGTTGTTGAAATGTGCTGTACAAATAAACTTGCCTTGCCTTGCCTTTTGAGTTGCACTTAACTTGGTCTGATGAGAAAACCTGGAGTATTCAATATGTGATTACATGAAAAGCTCCAAGGCAAACAGCTGATGTGCGTCTTGTAAATTGTTTCCTTGCATAAACAAAGACAATTGGCATGATCCATTTTATCTTGATCACTTAAATTGAAATTAATCAACTTATCAGCATTTATGAAATTATAGATATAGTTGCCAACATGTCCTTTATAATTTTTTCTTTTTTCTCTTTAGGATTGGCCCAAACTGTGGAAAGCCAACATGAGAAAGAATCCTGACGATGACGCATTGGTCTCAGGTCTAGTCTCCTACCTGCTCAGGTAACGAACTGAAACATGATAGTTTAACCCTCTGAACCACAAACTGTTTCAGGGTGTTATTTAGTTTCCTCCCATCTGTGGCCTTGTTTTTCACTACAATATATAAGTCCTGTTCCTCTATGGAAGGAGCATAATCATGACTAGAAGTAGAGATAACTCAAAACATGTCTTTTTGTTAAAAATTATCATTTATTTACTTTTCAACAATTGGAAAATAATGTAATCTATATATCCAGCATATTTCCATATCCAACAAGTGTTACCACCTGTGAAACAAGTGTGGGCGACTGTGGCTCAGTGGTAGAGCAGGGTCATCCTTCAATCAGAAGATCAGTAGTCCATGCCGACGTGTCCTTGAGCAAGACACTTAAACCCCAAATTGCTCCCGTAGCTGTGCCTACGGTGTGTGAATGTTGTATGAATGTTATAGTCCTGATGCATGGTCCTTGCCCCTGTCATCTGTGTATGACTGGATGAATGATGACATGTAGTGTGAAAGAGCTTTGAGTGGTCGGAAGACTAGAAAAGAGATATAAGTACAGTCCATTTACCAATATTTGGGGGAAAAACTCCACATGCTTTACATATTGTAATATGAATATTTTCCAACCTCTCTGGTCCTCTCCTCTTTGATTTCAGTCAAAGTTTACTGAGTGGTTGTCACGTGACTGTTGCTCTCAGACGATCCAATCATGGCTGACGAGTGCAGAATTTCACTCAGTTACTCCCCATTTTACTATCAATCAGGAACAATACATATACAGTCATCTTACTTACACATTTTATTACGCAATCACTTCAACAGATTTTTTTTTGATGTGTTCAAAAGGTCGGCTCGGTCTTGCTTGGCTGTCGATACATGTTGGTTCATAAGTGTTTTTGTTTCCCTTTTGTTATCGTCAGTGATTGCTGCAGTTAGTGTGACGCAAGATTGTTACTATACACACTTAAATCAAATGATTATATGACGTGTGTTGTTTGTTCCGGCCACACTACAATCGGCCACCTTGAGGATGGTCTAACATTTGTCTTGTGTCCTCAGCCGGTCTGACCACCCAGTGGTGAAACTGTTGAAGAAGCACCAGTACCGGGTCTACAACAAGCTCTACCCCATCGTCAGTAAAGGCCCCCCCCACAGTCCTGCCCTGCCCCTGAGGCATTCTTGCAGCACCCACAACCTGCTTCATCCAGGTAGGACCCAGAGCCAGGAGTGTTGGTGAGCTGGGTTGATCCAGGAAAGACTTTTCAGCTTCTGTCTGGTTTTGTTTTGTGGCCGCTAGTTTGGTCCTCAATTGAACATAAGGGAATTAAAAATGTGTCGGTAAAAGCCTGAAATGTAGATTTACTGCAGTTTCGTCAGGGTCTTAGGCGTCCTGAAAAACAGTTGACAACTTCCCAGTCATTGTAAACAAATGGAAAACGAGAGAAAAGGCCAAATTTTCTGAAAAATATTTTCTCCTATTTTCCTTTAGCTGAGAATAAACTACTAGTCTATATATCCGAGCTCCCCAAAACAGACCACATGGCCATTTAAAAGAGCCAAGTTATGTTCCGGGTCATATTAATGTTCAAATGGTTCAATAGTTAATGGACCAGAGTATTTTGGTTATGTTGAGGAAACACTGTGAACAAGTCCCGTCACATGGTGGCACGTTCAGGCTGGATAACATCACATAAAGCTGCTTTCTGATCTCTAGAAAAGAGTGGGAATCCCGAAAGTACACTACTTTGAGTAGAGTACTTCTGGTACCTCAAAGAATAGAGCCTCTTACACGGTATGTCATGGAACTCATGCATGTCCAAGGTCATACCTGTGATCTAATTCTCGCAGTAGGCCTCCCCATTCCAAATCTCAACAGGTGATATTCATTCATTAGATCTTTTGTGTTTCCCCCGTACTCTCCTACCAAACTCTCAAATCTTGCCTGGAATTTATGTTTGCCATATCACTCCTTCCGTGCCTAGAAGTGCTCTGATGCAATTATTAATACTGCCCCATTATACACCAGTGTAGCTACTTGCTTCTCTAGGCACGGAGCAAGTTGCTTAAAAAAGCGTTGAATGCAATTTGCATACAACTCTTAAGGTGCGTTCACACCGGTCGCGTTTTTTTTTTGACGCGCGTCGAGATTACATACAAAGTCTATGCACAGACGCGATGAGACTAAAAATCGCGGCGCGCCAGTCTCATCGCAGCATTAGGCCAAATCCCACACTCATGAAGTCACGGACTTTGATGCGAGTTCTTACAAAGTCCGTGAGGGTTTAGGGTTGTCCCTCCGTCAAATCGTCAAGTGCATGAAGGATCTCTCGCAGACATTTTGAGCACTTTAGGAACACATTATGTAAGTCCGCATTTTTGCAGACTTTGCCTGAGGGAATTACCCACAATTCATAGCGTTGTGACGTTAAACGCGGGAACACCAGATGAAGCCGGACAGCCGGATTTAAGGGGGGACATCAGGATTGGGCCTTAAGCTCTCTTCAAAAAGAAAAACATCAGCCCTGGATCAACCATGGCACTGGTCCTCAAAGGCCAAAAGTGTAGAAGAGCTTATTAGCTTATTTTTCAGAGACCACTTCCAAAAATTCACACAAACTCAAAGATGTGTTCAATTCAATAAATACAGTAGTGCTACTGGCATAAATGGTCCTGAGGTAACCCTGAAACGGGTTAAGTCTTTATCAATAGAATTCACAAAGTAAAATGTCAAGTTACACCCCCCTCCCTTCCATGAACCCTCTGAGTTAACCCAGCCCCCTTTAAAATCCTGTTAAACCCACTTTCCCACACTCGCTAAGGGGCTGCTACATTAGCAATAATACATTTGCGTATGTCATTGACCACACAGAGACCCAGAAGAGGCCAAGCAGGGGCAGCAGTGTCGGTGGCCACAGCTTCAGCACGGGCTTGTCGCCCTCCCCCTCACGCTCTCACGACCTCCATGGCGACGAGGAAGGCGAGGAGCCTCACGAGCTGGCGACTGTGGATCGGGAGAACTCGTTCGAGGATCTGGAGCAGTTCCTGACCCAGTTGGACTGGGCCCCGCTCCACGGCGGCACGGACGACCACCCCGGCTTGGATTCAGAGCTGACCTTCGACCCCGATATGCAATCACAGCAGGAAGAGGGCAACGCGCAGGAGCTGGAGATGAGGGCACTGACGGAACACCTGAAGGTCGTTGCCAAAGACATTCACATCGCAATTGGTGAGCGCGATGATTAAGGATGGATTGGTTGTGCGAAGAAAGTTTCTTACTGTGCTGGGCAGCAATTTCCTGTTGAAAATCTTGAACTCTGAATTTTACATTAACAGTCAATGTAAAAATAGTTTGTTGATAAATGTTTCTTTATGTTTCAGATCAGCTTCTCTCACTGTGTTTGCTATCCTTTGAGTGTCTAAACACAGCCAGCTCTAAAGACCTGTGCCTCGCCAGCATAGAGGAAGCCTTCTTCACGCCGCTGTGGAGCGCCCTGGTGGCTCTTTTCAGGTACTGCAGCCTACATCCACCTAACATGTCTTTGTACTTTAAAGCAGCGGGCGGCGGACCGGTACCGGTCACGCTGTTGCCTCCTATGTCTACCAGAGGTGCGGCTGGTAACTAAAATGATGATGGAACAAGTTAGCAAGCTATTAGTGAGCTAATGTTAGCAATGGCTTAGCAAGCTACTGTCGTTAGCTAATGCACTTCTAAACACAATACGGCATAGCTTTCTCTTTTATCCACATTCCACTATAACACAAGCACACTGTCTTAATCTTAATTTGCAGCACTTACAAAAGCACTGTTGATTAGCGCTTAAACATAATGGGAATTGCTATGCCAAAAGCTCCATGTTTGTTTGCTTACAAAGATTTTGACTGCAACATATTTCTGACCAACAAGATTTTTTTCTATTGAGATGTTTACACTTGATTACCGGTTTATGAGGTTCACCTAGTTAAAAATCACCTGGTCTAATACTGCAATCCTGCAAGAAATGTGTTGACAAGTGTTTCTATTATTTTGTTCACTCCATTAATATCAATGTGGGCAGGCTAAAAAACAGAAATGCCTCTTTGTAGAATGCAATACAGTTCAAGGCCAGTTTGTACCTGCAACCACGTTTTTGGGCAGATGCAAAATCAGAAAATCTATCTCCATCAAAAGGCAGACTTTCAAATTTGTGTTATAGAAGATAATCCACAATGTTAGTGTCTTCTTTAAAAATACGCCCTTACACGGCAAATAGTTAATGACATGGCAGCAGGGCAACAGCCAATCAGCCCCACTCGGTATCAACTCTGTGCCATCTGCTTTATTTAAATAGTGTATACAACAAGAATCAGAAATAAGCTCGTGGCTGCTGGTTGATGGGAAATTAATCTTAAAATATATGGTATGCTTAGTATTGAAATTAATTGAAAAATTACGCTTTATTATCATATTGCATCTAAAGAAAATCTGAAGGTTTGGCATGAATTGTTTCCTCTATGTACAGTGTGGGTCATGACCAGTGTGTGGCAGTGCTAGTCCAACTATGTCAGCCTCTTCCCAGCTTCTGTTGCTGGTTTGATGCTCATTACACTCAAAAAGACTTTAAAAGAATCCGTTGTCTTGCAAAGTTAAGAGTACGACCATTACTGACTTCTACTAAATGTACATGTACCGCTTCTCACATTTTCACGGGACATATTTCAATACCATCCACATATGTGTCGAGCTATTTTCTGTACTTGCTACACTCAGACATGATTTGTCACTGCAGGAAAAGCACATGTGCAACTGATAATAGTTGCTCGTTTCCAGCGTTTATTGTAATGCAATGGAGCAATTCATAATATTAGCAGACCTGCCAACCTGTACGCATCTTGTGTTGCAGGCATATATTTTGACAATAAAGTACGCTGGTATAAGTTGTTAAAGGTACCCAAAAAGCCAGTTGCTTTTTTCTTTCTTTCTTTTGTATATAAATATAGCAGTGCTTATTGAGAGACATAGGATAATATTTTCTTCATCTAATAAAAAAATGACCAAGGGCGTACAAAAGCTTTTAAAACGTCAGTCGTGCCACACTGTGTGGATCTAGAGTTTGCTGCAGGAAGCCTCCCAAAACAGTAATGCATTGTGGGGACAGCAGGGATTCACGTATTTGATGGTACTGCCAAAAAAAGAATACATTTCCTCCAGGGTTGGCAGAATACTTATTTTGACTCTTCTGTCAAAATCTGTGCTGTACAAAAGGGCAGCACAGAGTGGGAGGTTCACACTATCCCCCACTCCCAGTTCCACCCCCCCTCCTTGTGGAGCCACAAGGATGAGAGCCCTGACAGGCTTCTCACCCATGAACACAGCCAGTTGGAATACCAAAGTCTCTCGAAATTAGGCCCCTGCACCACCACTTGTTTTTTTGTTTTTTTTAAATGTCCTGTGATCAAATTGCTTTTGATGTTTTTTCATCTTGGCAAAATAATAAAATGTGGAACGCTTGAAAACTTTCAAATTAAGTACTTTGTAACGACAACATCCGCCGCTAAAATGTCTTCCCTGTCTGATAACCTTGTGTCTGTCTTCCTCAGGAGGGTCCACAGGGAAAGGGAGCAGGCCTTTGAGGCGAGTATGAAGCTGTACCAGGATGCTTCGCCAGCAGACCTTGGGGTCCCCTTGAAACTGTTCCCCGGAGACCCCAGCGCACTGCAGGGTTCCTACCCCTACGAGTCTGCTGTTCAGGAGCTCAAGCTTCTCATCAAAGACTGCTGTCCCCAGAGGAAGTTGGAATGTATTGGTGAGTCAGATTGTGTTGTTGTTGTTGTTGTTGTTTACTTCATTAAGCCAAAGCTGACTTTCAGGACAGATAGCTGCTCTTACAGAGTATCAATTCAACCCGAAGGAGGCAGCCCATGACTTCAGTTTTGGTGCCGACTGTCATCCTTTCCAGTCTGTCATTCTCAAGGTATCTGTAAAGTGACGAAGCTTTGGATTTATTTCACTCATCAAAAAAGTAAGTTGGTTATAAAGGGTTTTGAATTTGACTGCATGCTGTCAGATGTTCTACATCTATGAACTAAAGTGTGATTGTTTGCTCAGTGGATTGTGGTCGCACCTCTTTTTTGGAGTTTCAGTCTGCACCTGTAGCTACTGCGAGCCACAGTAGCTAGGAAGATCATTGGGCTCATGCAAGAACAGACTGGTTCTTGGACGAGTGATTCAGGAGAAGTTGCCACATTCACCAACTTTCTCTTATGAGCACATTTTACGAGTGGTCCAGACTTGTCGTAGGAGTCTTCTGACATTAGTCTCAGTTATCCAAGCCTACGTTTTTCACCAATGGATTGTATGTATTATTACTTTAAAGCAATTTTGAGTTTGGAAAAACCTATATTAATTACACTTTAAATGATGTTGACATTATCTTGTTTGACTTATAGGTTGATTTAATTCTAAATATGTTCATTTAAATTGTCTATTGACTCTATTGTATAACACTACAATATCATTAATGATGGGACCCCCTCCTGTTGCAGTCATCGATCGCCTTGCAGTGAGAGGTTTTTCCTATTGAACCATTTCTGCATATTGTAGATATTGTCTGAGGTTTTATATTTCTTGCTTTCTGCTGATGTTTTGTTACAGTTCGGACATTGCGGCTGATCTGTGCCTGCGCTGAGGATTACAGGTGCCTTCATGAGGTGGACTCTACCCCAAAAACAGCCGCCATGTGAGTAAATCATCAGCTAAATGCCAACTCTTTTTGGGGTTTCGGTGTTTGGCGTCACTGTAGCAAATATAAAATCACTCGCTGGGGGATTTTTAGTGGGAAATGGAAAAAACAGTAAAATAAGACTCATGACATGACAAGTGATACAATGCACAGTTGGAGAACTTTTACAGAACAGTGAAGGACTGTCGGGTTGTGTTATCCTTTTTAGTTGAATTCCTCCAAGTGCACCTCATTAAACTTCAAAATAAGAGCCCTTTCTCTGTTGACTCCGTGCTTATAGGGAGTTAAAGACCGTCCAGTGGAAGTACCCAAACATCACTTAAGGACTCTCTGCCTTGTTAGCTGCCCTGTCAGATCTCATCAGTGCCCAGTTAAGCCCGGCACAGCGGGGGTTGTGCAAGGTCCATTGCCCCCCCATAGAGTGTCTCTTCCAGGCCAGGCCTAAAAGTGGGTCGTCCTGTCTGGGTTTGGAACAGACCCGGGGCCCAACGAGGGGCTTGGGGAGAAGAAGTTTTGTGGAATTCATGATGATGCAGTGTCAGAGACACACAAAGGCTTACCGAGTTGTAGCACCCATTGTGGAGAACATGCAGGGCGTTGTGGACTACATTTTTTTTAATTGGTTTGTGCAGACAAAGTTTCACTAAAAACAGTTTCCTCTGCATCCACACTTAATCGCATGTCAATGGGAAACTTCTTGTTGTGGCTTGACATTATCCCGTGAACCACACCCATGAGAGAAGCAGTGCTGCCCTTACAGTTAACCTCATCAATGCTTAGTTTATTTCTCACCTGTGACTTAGTGGACTGAAAATACTTTTGCGTCAATGTTGTACAAGTAGAGACTTCTTTTGAACTTACTGTAAACAAACAGAGCTAGTGTTTGTTCCAAAGTGGCTGTGGATCTTAGTTCTAGAATATAAGCTTTTTCTGGGTTGTTTGGAGAGCCAGTCTTAAGTGAAGGTTGGCAGTGCTTGACAGGAAAGCTTTGTTTATACTCTCCTCCGCAGACGGCGTGTGAGTTCTGAGCATGCACAGGCGTTCAAACTCTCTGCGCTGCGTTACTCTCCGAAAAGCCAGAGGGCACACAAACAAAGTGAACTGTGAAGAATCAAAAAGACAACGGGTACAACATTGTAACCCAGAGACATGACCATAGACTTTAGGTGTAACCGGCAAAACGCCATAAACCACCTCCACAATGACGAGGAGGGATTGTAATTATCTGTAAAGTCATATCTCATATTCATGGACTACTGTATTGCCGTTGTACAAGCCCTGTAAAGAAAAAACATGCATTATAAAGAAAATGAGGTTGAATATCCTGTAAACAATTTGATTTGACTGCAAAATATTTATTCGGAATGTAGATTGTAGATCGAATGTAGATTTTTAAGACTCGTTTCTAAAGCATCTAAAAAAGTGAATTCTACTGCGAAGCATGTACAAACCACACGACATGTTTTCGTGTCACATTTTCATTATTAAGCTGTTGGGCAGGAACCATGTTTTCACACAACCAAAAGATGATGCCTGGTTGTCGGCCTGGCAACCACTTTTAAAAGTTAGTGTTTTAAAAGGGTTGAAAACTTGAAATTGAAGCTAGTGGATTATGTCACCAACATAACCAAAGGGTTTTGTGTGTGTATGTGCACGTCAGTAATGCCTGTAAAAGTCCTCTGTGGGTTTCACTGCACTCTATACAAACACCCAGTATCGGGAACAAATCCTGTTCCTCCTCCAGAGTGTTATCTGATATCTTGTCTTTTTTCAGACACTCGTCCCTTTTCTTTCCCTCTTTTGTTGGATCCACTAATGCTCTTTTGGAGAAGGTCTTAGGCCATGTCTCCTGCTCCGTATCTGTCTTCTTGTATTGGAACACACGTGAAATGATCGGAGACGGCAGAGCAGACGAGTTAACCGGGCACTGCTCTTCTCAAAGCTTGGAAAAGTAAAGCAAACAGTTGTGAGCTTGAAGGATTTGTGCATGTGTACTCTCTGTACATGGTAAAATATACAACATGTAGTGCCACGAAATGAAAACTGAATCATGCTGTTTGTTTTGTTACCTGGAGACATGAGTCAAACACGGCCAAACCATGCAAGGGACGCGAATAGACGATCTATTTGTTCTTGTTTTCATTGTGGACACCAGGAATGCGTCATGTCTGACATCTCTGTATCTTCAATCATGTCTGGAAAGGCTGCTTTTGATTCGTATCGTTTTAATCGTGATCAGGCTGCATGATTTTCACCAAAAGAACAGTTGTTTTTCAATGACAAACTCTGGCACTACTAGCTCATCATTTCTGAATGTCATAATCTTGCCAGTGGCCACTTCCAGCTCTGATTGTTGGAATGCTGTTAAGCATTCCAACTATTGTTCTTCGAATCTTTATTCCACTATTTCTTCCGTCCCCCGTTTCGTCGGCACGCTTCTTCTCCTTCATATTTTAAGCTACAGAAACCGTTCAACTCTCAAAATGTTCAGCTTTTTCAGCAGAGGGGTGCTATATCTCTTCATATTTCTAACCTTTAAACTTTTTGAATTATTAAGCTTTTAGCAACTTTTTTTTGAATGGGTTTCAATGGAGAAGATTTTCAAATCCTCTTAAACTGCTTCAACTTTCAAATCCTTCAACTTCCTCATACTTTCAGCTGCAGACACCATTTCAACTTTCAAATGTTGAGAAAACCCTGAACTATTCGCGGGACATACAGCTTTCTGATATCTTTTAAACTTTTTGAACTGCAGCAATTTAACTTTTATGATTTTTCAGCCCTTTTCTGACTTTATAATGGGTGTGTATTGCGCAGCTTAGAGTGCTTGAATTTCCGAGTATCCTTAAACGCCTCATCTTACCTTCACTACGGAACAAACCAGGCCTCCCCACATTGTTATCTGAGTCATTGACCGGTAAGTAGCACAATGTGCTTCGATACTCAACTTTAAAAATGAAGCTTCCACATTTTACAATTGCGTTACAAGTGGTTTCTAACTCAAACAGGGTTCACAATAAGCAAGAAGAGTAAACATTTTCCCGGTGAACCAAAGACAAACTGTATTGTTGTTAGCATAGCTGCTAACGTTCGTCATACGGCTCCTTCCGGTTTAGTACGGGACTATAAACTGTTCATAGTCTCGCTTCGTGTTGTAGTGCGAGCTCGTAGCATGAACGGAGCCAATTATACTCCATGTGCTGTGCGCTGCATTATTCTCAGAAACGCCAGAGGGCGAAAAAACGAAATGAACTGTGAAGAATTAAAAAGACGAGTGAAGAATGAAGTCATGTAACGGCTGTGCAGCTGACGTGCATGATGCTAGACCAGAGATTAGTTCACTGATCGGTTTCACACAAAGCTAAACCATACGACAAATGTCTGACAATCTGAGACTTTCTTGACTTGCAAAATAAATATTAAATTCACAAACATATGTGTAATTCATAGCACAATTCAAACTGGATGAAATAAACATTTATCTCTCGCCGTTAAAGTAAAGTCCCACAGGACACTGTAAAGGGCGTGACTTCATCTCTCTATTAAACTGACAATAAACCACTAAGCTAATTAACAGGTTATTTCTAATGTAAAACGAGTCTTTTTCATCAAACTATCCTGACAACAATATGTTTGCTGTGGTAACATTACAGTCAGAGTGTTTTATAACTGTTTTGTTAGTTTTACCAGCAGCTAAAGCTGTTCAATTATTATTCTGGCCACTTTATGTGTCAATGTGTAAATCTGTAACAGAAAGTGACCAATAGACATGATTATACACACGCTTTGTGATCTTGAATTAGACCTTAATGTACAAATAACCTTTGTTCATATAATGCTGATAGTATCGTTCTGTAGTAATCCACTAATATAATGCAGGCCCTATAGGAACATGACTTTATATATTCAGTATACAGAGACATTAGATAATCCATTATTAGTCCACAGTGAGCCCTCACATAGAGCTGAGATGGAGCTGTTTCCCTGCTGAAAATGCGTTGGAATGCTGAAAACTGAAATGAATTGCAAAAACATTGCTGAAAATAGATGTCCAATTCAAAAACAAGTGCAAAAAGCTTAATAATTCAAAAAGTTTAAAGATTACAAATATGAAAAGTCATATCACACCTCTCCTGAAAGAGCTGAACATTTTGATATTTGAACTGTTTCTGTGGCTTAAAATAATTCCATCGACAGTGATATTTGTTGTAGTAGTAGAAGTTGTAGTCGAAGTATCAGTAATTAGAAGAAGAAGTAGTGGAATGAACTATATATATATATATAACTATATATATATATATATGCTGGTACACACAACCAGACAATAAATGTTCGATGTTCAAGTCTTTTTCAACTTTTGCTGTTGCTACTATTACTACTACTGCCATCACTGCTATCAAATTTTATTACTACCACTACTGCTATTACTACCACTATTATTATTGTTATTACTTATACCACAACTGCTCCTACTGCTATTCCTGCTACTACCAGTACTAATACTACTACAGCTATTAGTACGACTGCTACTAGTACTACTACTACTGCCTACTACTACTACTGCTACTTCAAAAACTGACTTTACTATTACTACTACTACTACTACTTATTCTACTACTACTACTGTTATATTAAATACTACGACCACTATTACAGCTATTACTACGACTACTGAAGTACTACTTCCACTACTTCTTCTTCTAATTACTGATACTTCGACTACAACTTCTACTACTACTACTACAACAAATATCACTACCGATGGAATTATTTTAAGCCACAGAAACAGTTCAAATATCAAAATGTTCAGCTCTTTCAGGAGAGGTGTGATATGACTTTTCATATTTGTAATCTTTAAACTTTTTGAATTATTAAGCTTTTTGCACTTGTTGAATTGGATATCTATTTTCAGCAATGTTTTTGCATTTCAGTTTTCAGCATTCCAATGCATTTTCAGCAGGAAATGCTTTTTCTAGTTCAATAAAACCTTTCTAAGGGGGTAAATTTAGACCGTGTGCTTTCCTACCTCCGATGTGCCAGTGAAGGTTTTCTGTCCTGATCAGTCCAGGCCAATATGTGGCTGCTTTTTTTTTTAGTCCATCTAAATACATGTTGCCTTTCTGCATGTCACGTTGACTCTCAGAACGTGTATTTTGATCAAGGCCCGACTCCATCAAATTTGCTGCGGTGTTCCCAGGCCCGTCAGATTCCAGCAGGGATTAGTGAATCTTGTATTTTCAATGCATATATAGCTCTCCCCTTTCACTATAGTTTCTCATTTACAGTCTCACACACAGATGCACTTTATTGAACTCGCTGCCCTCCTTTATTCATTTGCCGGCGTTTCCATTTTCATCAGGTCATTGTCCCTGACCAACCGGGAGCTCATTTGTTCTCTTGTGTGCTTTTGTCCATATCCCTTTCTTTTCTCTCTGCCATTGTGCTGCTAAATTGGTCACCACTTTCCCTGCTGTATTCTGTTAATTAAGAACCCCCCCCCCACCCCCCTTTGCATTTCTGCTGCTTTTTTACATCCTCCACTACATTGGATGTGCGTTGCAAAACCATAATGGAGCCCAGTCTTCTCACTGAGATCAGTATTTATACTTTACACTTGGAATGCAGTGACACCAGTTTTAAGTGCGAGAGGATCAATGTCTTGTGTTTACAGTGGTAACTCACGAGGTTATAATACAGGGTTGCGATTCTGTCTGCGTGTGTGTGAGGTCCAACTCTCCACGGTTACACAAGCCTGTCCACACCTTCCAGAACCCTGCAGGAGGAGAGTATCCTGTTGCACGCAGCCGGGGTCAGTCGAGGCCTTCTCACGCAAGCGAGCAGTTAGGCCCTGCGTGTGAGTCCTGATCAACAAACGGTCACTGTCTGCACACAGAGAGAATGCTATCGGGCTGTCATCATCTCCAAGGCAGCAATTTGTCCTCCCAATAGATCTCAGGGAGAGGGGAAAGAGAGCTATATCGTTTCCATCCCTGAACACGCATCCCATTAAGAGCTACATTGTATTTAGTTTCCATGCATTCCCCTGGGGAGCCCACGCCATCATACTCTGTAAATGTCACTCTCTTATTTACTTCGGTTTTTCCTGTTTGACTCGATCTCACCGCCCGCTTCCTCCTTTTCGTCTGCCAGCGGCGCGGATGACCTGTTGCCCATCCTGTCCTTCGTGGCTCTGCGGTGCCAGTGTCCTCAGCTGGTGTCCGAATGCGCCGCTCTGGAGGAGTTCATTCACGAAGGGTGAGTCATCATGATGAGAAAAAGATGGTTGAATGACGAGCACCTTTCATTTCATTTAATTTTGCACAGAAGTTTGTCAGAGTAGATTTGTCTCTGAAGGAATGTTTACCCGCACAATACCCTTTGCTCATGTCGAAGAAGACGTTGACAGATGTCCTTGTACTTGGTGAACATGCCTGAAGTTAGCCTGAGAGAAATCTGTCTTGCACAACACTCATCACTCGGGGTGACCCTGAATCAGTGACGATTTCGCCTAAGGAACCTGATGAGACGTCAATATCACAGTCATAGTGGTGGACAAATGTGGTTATCAAACAAAGGATCATTCAAATCTGGAAAGTAAAACAATGACATTTGGTAGAGTCCTAGAAATTTTCATGTGGGTTAATTTAATTCATTTTTATGAGTACTGGGCTTCAAGTTAAAAAAACGGTAACAGTGATTTGCTCTGATTCAAGTCCTTGAATGGTGACAGCATTTCACTCACTCTCTCTCTCCCTCTCTCTCTCTCACTCACTGTCCCGTCACTTCCCTGTTGTCCCTTTCTGTCTGTGGATATGGGAGTTCTATGAACAACAATGAAGAACAAGCAGGCAGTCTATCTAGTAATGAACCCACAGAGAATTATCCCTCACTTTGCTGTTAGTACAGTATGTTATAGTCATTTACCTCTTTGTTTTGGTTTTCCAGCCCTCGTACTTCGCTAACGTCCACCCGTTCCCAGCAGCAGCATCAGGTAGCTGTTTTCAGTAAAGATATTCTGATAAATTCAATGTCTACTACCTGCCCAGCACCAAACAAAAGACACACAAAGTTAGAGCTGCTAAAGAACCAGATCTTTTTCTCGGGAGTTTGTGGAGACCGAAGCTAAAAGCAGAGTGATTATTGGACCTGCATTTATCAGTCGACCAGAAACGCGACTCCAAATAAATGCTAGTAATGCTCTGTGCTGGGCTTTTTCAAATTTATTTATGAAAATAAGCCAACGCATTCGACCACAATGATTTTGTCACTTGATAATCCGTCAATATTGTGTTTACAGCTTTAATTTAGGTCACAAACAATAAAATACTTACAATATTTATCTTTGCAGGCGGGGGAATCCTTTAATGCAGCACTTATACTATTGGAAACAAACTTTAATGGTAATAATGATGATAAAATCATCAGTGGAATTAGATCAAAATAAGGCTTTAGAATTAAAAACTCCCCCAGTACATTTACATTACACAGTTTGCTCACAAGAGAGCACCTGACAAGTTTATTTTTCAATTTAGGAATATCTCTCTCGGTGCACATCTTTGACCCATTTTTGATACATTTTGTCGTTAAATGTTTAAAAAATCATGTGATACTGTTGTCATATTTTTTCCAATATAGATATCTGGATCCTCCTCAAAAATACATGATCGGTCGGGCTCTAGTATTCATATCCATAGTTATGCCATCAGACATCACAGGTGGATTGCTATAGACCAGGGGTCGGCAACCTGCGGCTCCCTGAGGTCCCCAACTGGCGCACCGGATCCGGACCGAGGAACTGAAAACCGATAGATAATTTGGAATTATACATATTGGGCACAGAGTTTAAACTTTAACCGGCAGACCCCCGCCCTCGGTAAACTATCAATGGATAAATCCAAAAAAAGAAAAGTCACGGAGGAAAATAGAGAGTTTAACTCTGCGTGGACGTATTAATTTGCTTTCACTGCCAACGATGCTGACTTACCTGTATGCTTCCATATCTTTGGATAGAAAAGGTTGCCGACCCCTGCTATAGACTGATAACCAGTGGCGGCTGGTCAATAGAGGGCCATGGGGCATGGCCCCACCATGAGCCACAAAAAAAAAAAAATTATAATAATCATAAATTATACAAATTGTCAATATTTGTGTTTTTGAACTATGGAATGTACCCGGTAATGTGTGTACAATATGATATCTGCGCAAAATATATGCTTTTCCTGCTCGTCCTCTCCCCCTGTGTGCTAGTCTGCTCGTGCTCTCTGTCTGTGTGCACGACATGTCTGAGAGCGCGCAGCGAGGGGGGCTTGATCGTTTTTGCCCAAAAGAGACGGGTCTATGAAGCCGTTTAGCCAATTGCTGATTCAAGATATAAATGAGTGACATACAATTCAGCCAATCAGCGCCCTCAAATAGATTCAGCTGTGGGCAAGAACGATCAGGCCCCCCTAGCTGCGCGTTCTCGTCAGGAGAAGTCTCGACAGGCGCCCGCGCCAGCGCGAGCACTCCTCCTCCAAGACCCGTTTGAGAGGAGAACTTTGGCTGAGATTCTGCAGCCAAAGAGCTGATATCAGATCAGCCTGACCTCACAATCAGACAGCAGACTCGTGGGAAAGGGAAGCAGTACATGCGAAGCTTCACTACTAGCTGTACACCAGACAGGTTTGGCTAGCTGGATGGCGTCATGCTAATAATTTATTTAGCTTTTTAAAAGAACGGGGACAGATCCAGCACGGACAGTTACGGGAGTGAGGGATGAGGAGGTAAGGAAACATGAGAACACCAGGACACACATGAGAACTCTGTCAAGCTACATATTAGACAAAGTGAACATCTTTTCTTCTACATAGTTGTCCTCAGTCTCATCTGCTTAACTTGGTCATGGAGACATCAACATGTAATAGAGATGTTAAATTAACAGTGAAAACTCATCATAGCTTAATTTAACATCAGTATTCATAATTACACTTCATGTTTACTTCTCCTGATCTTTACCTCCTATAACAAGGTCCATAGGGGCATCTCAATAAATAAACATGTTATATTATATTATAGTGTTAAGTGTTATTTACTGATTGTTTTCATGTTGGAATACATGTTAAATATTTAACTGCCAAGTAATAATGCGTGTTTGATACTTACATTTTTTTTGCATTAAATCATACTGGGATGTTTGCTGAAATTGATAGGATGGCCCTACCTAGAACATTTTCCACCAGCCGCCACTGGTGATAACCCTCTTACTCTTTTCTGAGGTAGACGTCTTAATGTAGTGTTATGTAGGCGTAAACCTATGTAGGCATGAATACATGCTATCAAATACCAAGATAAGCTGTCAAGTTGGACAGTTAGGGAGGCCCGGTGGTCTTCGGTTGAGGGGCTACATCATGCCGAGTGTCATTGCGTGTGAGCTCAGACCACACCCAAAGAGGTCTACTCAGGCCCATAAAAACAGTAGGTTGTAAAAGCCATCTGGTTAGATTGGCAGTGGCCAAGGAATGTCAGGATATGTAAGATTTGGTTTTTCTCCTCTATAAAAATACAAATTAAGTCCCACTTGATGTTTGTTGTCCAATTGAAGGGAGGTGGAGGAACCAAAACCGGCCACAAGGCTGAGAGGGTGGAGATACTCGTGCTCTCCAAAGGCTGTGAGTGAGATCGCCAAGAGTCTTTGGACTGATTTGGTTGAGTCAGCAGTCTGTCAATGCGTTTGAGATTTAATCTCCAAGCACGATAATAAAGTCATGACTAGAGTTCAGGAGTACATTAATTAAGCAAAACGTTACTTTATTTGACATGATACTATAAAGACATGGAGCCTGGTGAGGTCTAATTTGATATGCGTTTCATTTTACTTTGATATTCTTTTTTATCCTCATCATTTGAGTACAATGTCAAATGAATAGCTCTTCAAATAGAAGCACCTTTAGCTTCCCCAGTTTCTCAAAGTCCTTTCTGCCGTGCTTGGTCAACAACACTTTAGCCAGGATTGAGTTCACTGTAGATGCAGTTCACTTATTGTCGAGCCCGTCAGTACAGCATCAAACCAATGTTTATGTTGACGCCTTATGTTTACTTGTTTAATTATCAAACGCTATGAATAATAAGAAGACTAAATGTGACTTAGTTACTTTTAGCATTGTTTGTCAACAGAAACCAAACTTTGTCCTCGGGTCTATTCATTTTAGTTCCATTTGTTTTGGGCTTTGAGGCTTGAGACCATCTTCAACGTTGTCTTTTCTGTCTTTTTCTCGTACGCCTCAGATTGTCATTCCCAAACATTTGGCTGTTTGTAATAATGCCAACAAGTACCTATTTTCAGTTATCTGTGCTTGATTCACTTACCTCTCACTAAAGCACTGTTCACGTTAGACACTTCACTCATAAACAGAAGACAATCTTCCTGATTTTGTTGCTAAAACTGTCATACTTTTTAGTTTTTATGTCATGTTTTCTTTGTTGGGGGAAGAAAGGTGACCAACAAATGTTTTTTGGTCATGTTTTTTGTTTTTATGAAACATTGCCTCATCTACAATGCCTGGTGGTTGCATTTTTAGGAATCTAGTGGCATTTTTATACATTCAAATTTGGTACAAATATTTGAGTATTATTCCAACACCAGAGACGTTATGTTTTCTTCGCAGTCGAGGTACAAGCGTCTCCTTATCTCCTTTCCTTCCTCAGTCCCTTGCTGTCTCTGTCCTCTGACTCCTCCTGTCCATCCATGCAGGGAGTCGCTCTAGTTAGTCAAAGGTCAGCCAGAGTTGACTTGCTCTCCAGCCCCTTCTCTTCTGAACAAACCTCCACAATCACTCGTTCTTCACACACATCAACACCCTCCATCCATCGCTCCCCTCTTTCTTCACGCTGCCCAACCTTTGAATACACGCGTACCGGCTCTAAAAGTGGAGAAAACCGGCGGCTCTCTTTTAATGTGTTCAACGATGAGCAGAGATGTTCGGTCCTTTACTTGCTGTTGTCGTGTGTCTTTTCTGTGCTTGGTTTATGTGCACTTGTTTAGTTTAGTTCTGTTAACATGAAATAGTTTTTGTGTCCTACAGTTTTTGTGTCTTACAGCTTCCTTTGACCCCAAAATGTTTAAATAAATGGAACACTCACAACCATCTTTCTAACTTTAACTTACAGATGCCTTGTTATCAGCTAATCGTCTCTTCTCTTTTTCAGCTATTTGATAGGAGAGGAGGGCTACTGTTTGACCTCCCTGCAGAGTGCCTTGGCCTACATCGAGTCCCTGCACTCAGGAGGAGCTCATCATCCTGCAGACAACCCCTTCTGAAAAGGTGAAGGAAGTCCAGACCCGACGCTCTGGTAAGCATGTTATTGACCTTTGTGTCAAGTTAAATCAAAACGGATGAAAATGGTATATGGACTGTATTTGTATAGTTATCTTCTAGTCTTCCAACCACTCGAAGCTCTTTAACACTACATGTCGTCATTCACCCATTCATACACATTCATACACTGATGACAGGAGCTAACATGTAAGGTGCCACCTGCCCTTTAGGACTAACTAACATTCATACTACATTCACACACTGATGACACAGCTATGGGAGCAACTTGGGGTTGAGTGCCTTGCCCAAGGACACATCGAAGTGCACCATCGCTCATGGATGCGCTGCCCTGCGACACTTAATACCACTGTCGTAAAAAAAAAACTAAAGCTGCGCCAATACGGCAACATTTTTGAAGCCAACAAAACGCGTGTCAGTTGTCCTGCTGATTTGTGGTACCACTTAACTCAAACCAGCTTATATGTGCATTACCGCCACCAAGTGGACTGGAGTCGCTGCACTCGTCACTCGGGAGCGGCTGCTGTGTCAAGTGAGAAGCCTAGTGGAAAAATTCACTTTATTTAGCCATAACCATCTATCTGAATGGCCAAATAACACTCGTGAAAATGAACTCGTTGTGGAATTTGACCCTTTAAATATTTATAAATGGTAAAATAGAATGGGGACATAAAAAATAAAGTTGTGTTTTATAAAATACTTATAACATTTAAAATAACAGAATGCTCTGTTTTGTTCTTGGGTGTGAATTTTCAACTTCCATTTGTCCGGTTGCCAGAAAGGCAGCATCCACATTTTGTCTGCTGGATGTGTAATTTGATCACATAATTATTTCGATATATTGCCAGTGCAGGAATAATATATTCCATTTTGTGTTGTAGGCTGCTGCGATCCTATGAGATCCTCCCGACTTCCTGCTGCGCTGTCGAGAGACCACAGCTGAACCTGCAGCTCCCTGCAAGTTGTGAAGACGCATGTTCACTTGTACACACAAAGACACACTGCACATTTCACAAAAGGACTTCTTTTGGCTCGCTTTGCAACCGAGGACTAAACCCTTGCCTATGAGTTGTTTCTATACAGATCAGGAACTGAGCTTTGCTCGGACCTCTGAGGATGTTTGTAAACTGCAGAGCATTGCTGAATTAACTGGCCCTGGATTGTTAAAGGACTCTGAGGTTGAGAATGGTGTCGTTTTGGGGAACCTTTGGAAGTGAAGCCGTTGACCTGCAATATGGTTTACTAATGAGGGAATATATTTGTAAACCATATTGCAGGTCTTGCACTTTTTTCCCCAGAGTGAAGAAGCTAACCACGCGTGCTTCGACTGATATTTGTCGTGCTCAGAGTACGGTAATAGTATTTCATCTTATTATACTCCATGTACCCTGTGGCCTTTTTTCTTTTTCACAAAAATAACATTCAACTTATAATTTAGACATTTCTTTCGTCATGCGTGTGTTTTTAAGACTGGTGGCAAAATGCATCCACAGACTATGAACACAAAATATGAATTTATGCACTTTGGGTGTTGGTTGAAGCCCTCAGGGGTGAGGCTACACTGGAGGATGACTTTCAGTTTACACAGATCTATTTGCAGACATTCCATCTAACAAAAAGTGAGACACTGGATGAGCACAGAATGGTTTCAGCGGGGTGACAAGTCTAGGTTGTTTTGTGTTTCCATGGAACACCATGGTGGTTCACATTTAAGTGAGGCATACAGGAATATGGTTAGGTAGTACTTTATGCAAGTAGTAACACAGTTGCACTTAGTTAGTTGGTCCATTATTTTAGCGTGTGCATGCGTGTGATTATTTGCAAGCCAGGCCACAGGGAAACTATCTTTTAATGCCAGGATTCAAAATCAATAAACTGTCAGAGGAAAGCTGAAAGGTCACTTCATTTTCACCTTATTTTATACTTTTCACTCGTATCCCAATGCTTTCATTTACATCTGCAGCTTACCCAAATTCACAACCATAGAATGGGAGCAAAATGGCAACCTATATATTTTGAAATGGAATGTCCACCTGTAGATCTTGGGGCGCCTAGAAAATATCAGTTCTTTACTGAGATTTGACATTTTTAAAATGCTTTTCTTCGGAGTCATTTGAGCTGTTTAAATGCATGTGGACACCGAATTGGATGTTTACTTGAAAGGATCTGGTGTTGCGGTTTTTTTTTTTAATTTATTTTTTTTAAGCCCGTTACCTGCAGATCATGTTTACTTGAGTGACCAATTATGAATTCATTATGGTGTCCTCCAGTAGATGATGGCCAGTGATTTAAATTGGTGTGCACGGTGTGTAATAAATAGGCGGCTAAAATATGCAAAAATACTGTTTGCTGTGTGTTCGAAAGACCTGAAGCAGACTTTCATCCAGTGTAAAAGACTGAAAAACTACATTTTTATGTTATTTTATTAAGTTTGTTTATTTGCTTGTTTGAATTTAATTTTTATTTAGCATGGGTCCAAAATATGTGAAAAGATGTCCTGAAACTGTTTTACTACCTACTTTTTGTGACATTAACACCAAAACAGACTTATGTCTATGGAATAAATATGAATGTAATTATATTGAAAATTATATTTAGCAAAGTGGATTTGTAAATGATTTGTTGTACATTTTGCTTTTGAAAACTCCATGAATGTTGTTATTTCATTATTAAACTGTTTTACTGTGAAAGGTTGGGAATGTGAACGATGACTGTGTGTTTGAGAAATGGGTAAATAAAGAGAACAGAAATATTTAAGTCAATAAATATGCGTCTTGTAGTCTGACTCGACATCTGACTTTATGGAATCAATATTGGGTCAAAACTATTATGGCTGTGTATTCTCAACATATCTGAATGTGTGAAAAATATTTAGTATAAATTGAAATGTGTGAAGATTATCTGAACAAACGGATGTAGTTGTTGATCTGTAGCTGTGTTTGCACAAACAATTTCCAATGTGTGAGTGCACAAAGCTTTTCAGTTACAGCACAGGTGTTTGGTTATTAACAAACACAGGTGGAATATTCGTTACATTACGAATATTCTTAAGATGTATTCGTATTGAAATATCCATATCACTTTGTCTTCAAGTTAGCCGCTAACTTAAGAAATGGGTGTTGTTGAATTTTGCATGTTTGTTTAATCAAACAATTAAAAAGACTAATGTGCGTACATAGCTGGAAACTGCAAAAGTCAAATTACATGATTTTTACATTTTCGTATTGAAAGTATAGAATAGATGTAATACTATGACTTTTAATGACATACTATACTGTGACTTTTTATCACTATTTCACCAAACTACAATAACGTTTTTGACATTTTTCGACTATTTTATATATATATATATATATATATATATACCTATTCATAATTCTTTCAACACATTATGATTATCGAGATCCTGTACTGGGACTTTTGTTTTTAATTAGGCCTTGTGAAGGAAATGGTGTCTGGGTTTCCAAGCTTGATTGATAACTAATTCCGGTATAAGCTAATCTGTTTGTGCATATTTACAGTTTTGTCCTGCATAGTGTAGTATGGAGTCTATTATTTCATTTTGAATCGGTTGTATACCTTATATTGAATATGTATTGTACGTCTGCCCTGTCTTTGATTTGTTAATCCTGGCTGAAGTTATGTTAAATAACCGTGCATTCTTATTTTGAAATGAAGGCAATATGAGTAGAGTTGACGCCATGATCAGCAGTCACATGGATGGCTGAGTCGGGATCATGTGATTGCAGACATTCATTTCTTAGGACGATGAACATGAATCAACATTTCTGTAAATGTGCCAGTGTTGGCCAGCTGGCCAATTTTCAACTGGAGTCTGAATGTTTTGAAACCAATGAGGACAACAAGACAAAATAAGCATTCTCAAGACAGTACAATAATACAGCAACAATGCACACTATTGGGTACCTCTATGTTAGAAAAGGAAAGCTACAAAACACAGCCAAGTAATGCTGATTAATAACCATTTCTGACACATGCAGACATGCAGAGTAGCGACGGGAAGAGTCGACCAAAAACTGTCCAAGTAAAAGTACTGTTACTTTGCAAAAACAAGTGCTCAAGTTGAGCTAAAAGTAGTCCTCAAAATAACTACTTCAGTAAGAGCACAAAAGCATTTACTGAAAGAATGTACTTGCCCAGTGACTAGCTTAAGACTTTTCCCCCTCAAGTCTGTTCTTTGCTGTGGATACGACTGCAACGATTTAAAGGATGAAAGCATAAGATGGGAGTAACAAGATGGATGCATCAAAACGCAACAGAGTAAGTAGTAATGGTTGTTCTCTAAGTTGTACTCAAAGAGTAAAAAGTATGCGTCATTAAAGCTACTCTGTCAAGTACAGTTTAGTCAAAAGAGTTGCAGTATGTACTCGTTACTACACACCTCTGGCAAATGAGTGGAGAGAAAATATGACAACCATAATGTTGTAGGTGTGTTGGGAACCCCTCCCAGCATGCACTGGGGCAACACAGACCTAACTAAAGCTGCGTTTCAGATTGCATTATTTTACTTTTTACTTTTAGCACATTCTGCAGCTGACCTCACAAAGTATGTACTGTCACGTGCAGTACGTCGTCAATTGGCACTTATTACCACCGCATAACATGGCACCTTTGACCCTCATGCTCATCTATCTGCTGTGCAAAGGATTGTGGGTCAGAATTGCCAGAAAAAGCATGCCAATGATGTAGTAGGACATCCTGGTATTTTTGGCATGCTGCATTTGACATACGATGTATTGGGACGTACCAAATCTTTTTCTGGTGTACGAAATAGTATTGTAGTATGGGTATTGAAACACACAGTAAGTACTATGTGTGTTCCAATATTGTTGGAATCAATGTAGAACGTTTCATTTCCTATCAAGTGAACAGCAGAGACAAACAAAATGATTCTTCTCTAACAGAAAGAAGAAAGAAAAGAACACCTTGACACCCAAAGCTAACTGGAACTGATGTGACATGTTTTTCTATTTTATTTTATTTTTTTCCGGCTGCCAGTTGTGAGGTTGTCTGTGTGGCAATGAGTCCTGGATGATGCAGGAGGCTGTGATGGGCACATGGCTGAATAGCAGCAGAAGCCTGTGAACTTGAAGGGAAAAACAACGTGCCACTCTGAATCAGTCACAACACCACCAGAGGCCACAGCCTCTTGCTCCTTCGCTTCATGAATGTTCTCTTTCTGTCTCACGGAGTGTTCCTTTTTGTCTCCTTCCACTTCACTTGCCTTGTCGCAGCCCATACCAACTGAACTGCATTCTCAGAGTTCCTTGGGTCCGTTTCCAGGTCGGCAGGGTCACCGCCGCTTGCTTAAAGGGACAGTTCAACCCAAAATCAAAAGGGCATATTTTTTCCACTTGTCATGCTATTTATCAATCTAGATTGTTTTGGTGGGAGTTGCCCAGTTTTGGAGATATTGGCTTTAGAGATGTTCGAACATTCGTGCTGTTGACTCTCGTTTACAACGAAAATAACGGGATATATGGCAAAGCGGCAAAAAAAACAAAAAAAAGATTAATCAGCAGTCTCTTTCCAGAAATCACAACCTCGTTTCAAGCAGTTTCATGTAGGAACTGCTCCCAATAAGCTCTGTGGATTATCTTGAGTAGCCATGTCATAATTTAGGGAGTGTGCTGTCTAGGGGTGTAACTGTTCACAAAATTCACGGTTGGGTTGGGTACGATACAGTGGAGCCACGGTTCGGTACGTTTCGGTACAGTAGAAAACTATAAATGCCAGAGAAATGTACTTTATTTTAAAATATATTTATTCATTACAACTAACATCATAAAGTTATTCTTTGTCTTTGAACGATGATGGAACTATACCTGAGTGACCCATCTTCTGGGGTGTCTTCTTAGCAACACATAAGCATAAAAAACAAAAACTGCTCCTTAATGTTATGTAGTATTGTTACTTACATCTTGCTTACATCTTGTATTGTTACTTACATCTTGCAAAAGAGATACCGCTAGCTTAAACACCACGCTTACATACCTTCAATTTGAAACCCTCAAATTACCTAATCTTTGTTTTAGTATTAAAAATCTTGTCGCAGTGAGTTGTTCCAGCGCATTGCACATAACCACCACGTCACCGGTTTGATTCCAGCTGGGGATGTTTGGTGCATTTTGTACCCCTCTCTCTTTCTGTCTACTTCTTCACTGTCAAACGGTCATATATATATATAGGTGAACATTCCAAAAAATAAATATAAAAAACTTTTCGCTGTCCTTTTTGTAGTCTGATAAAATTCTACTTGCTAGCATGCAGCGGGTTGTACAGCTAGCTGGTGGTTAAAGGTTAAGGAAGTGACGAGGCTTGAATGAGACTGATACAGAACAGAACCTGTTCCTCCCTGTTTCCAGTCTTCATGCTATGCTATTGTAATCGCGGGGCTAGCTTCATATTCATGGCCGGACTGACACGAGAGTGGTCAAACTATTTTTACTTACAGATTTTATATTTTCAGATTCAAATCTTATTTTTTCACTTTCAGATCGTTTTTTTTTCAGTTCAGACTTTTGGCCCTGATATGGCGTGGGGGGCGTGGCATCAACTGAGAGGGGCGTGGCATCATGAGTGTCAGCATAACAAAGAAGGCTGAGGATTCAACACTTTCTATACACCATATTCACATTGAGCGCCAGCTATCCTGAAGGAAACTTCGGAGGGAACCAGCTACTGGTTCGATTAGTCTTTCGCACCTATACCCAGGTCGGACGACCGATTTGCACATCAGGACCGCTATGCATATTAAGCGGAGGAAAGGAAACTAACCAGGATTCCCTCAGTAGCAGCGAGCGAAGAGCCCATCGCAGAATCCCTGTCCGACGGGCGGATTGGGGAAATGTGGCGTATGGAAGACCGCTTGCCCGGTGTCGCTCGAGGGCCTGATCCTTATCGAGGCTCAGCCCGTGGATGGTGTGAGGCCGGTAACGGCCCCCATCGCGCCGGGGTCCGGTCTTCTAAGTGGGTGGTAAACTCCATCTAAGGCTAAATACCGGCACGAGACCGATAGTCAACAAGTACCTTAAGGGAAAGTTGAGAAGAACTTTGAAGAGAGAGTTCAAGAGGGAGGAACCCTAACCCTTTCTTTTCAAATGATCAAAACTAGTGGCCTGGATTTGGCTCCACGCTAAACCACTTTACAAGACCACATTTTGAACCAATTAGTGCATTAAATGAGTGTCTCCGTGTGACATGCTGGCATACATCTGTGTCTATGTTGTGTTTTACTGTGCTCTCAGTGATTGCGGGACACACCCCTTGTGGCGATACCGTGCCTTGAGAGTTCCAACTCCTTGCTTCCCCGACCTCAAAGCTGGCCGCTGAGACGACACAAACCTCTGGAGTGTGTAAGTCTGTATCAGTCATCTCCATAGCAACAAGCGTGCAGGCAGCTGTTATTAGATAGATACCATATTCATGGGCTGATCACCTTTCTGTCCCCTTTTTTTCACAAAGCTATGACTAGACTCTCCAGGTCAGGGAAAGATGATATCTCAATAGGGACAACTACACACACACACACACACACACACACAAACACAAACACAACCTCCCGCCCTCAGTTGCCCTGGCTCTCTAGATAAACCATCTGTCAGTTAACCCGTCTGGCTGCGTCTTGTGGTGCGTCGTTTTTTTCCAGAAACTGAAATCTGCACCGCAGCTTCGGTGAAGTCTCGGTGTGCTCTCACGAAAAGGCAGAGCGCCGCCTTGCCAAGGTCACAGCTTGTTTTTCCATCTGGCTTAACATTTTTAATTCCTTTGGTCTCAGCCACTTCCAGTTTGTTAATCAGAAACAGAGGAGCAATTTGACACCCTCCTCCCGACTGTTGAACTGCTCCTCCCTGGTTGCCGCCATTTCCGTGTTCTAAGAATAATTTGTGGTATCAACAGCATAAATGGCTGGGCTGAACCATCTTAGAGCTAACATTTGATAAAGTAGCTACAGCTGAGGTTTCAGTTTAGTGCAAGTATTTGGTCATAAACCGAGGTACTGTAGAATTTAAGATTTTGATCTGATGATTGTACTTGATAAAAAGTCAGAGGATCACCAAAGGGATTCGATTTCATCCTGAGGGGAACATGAATATTTAAAATAAAGTTAATGACAATCCGACCATCCAAACAGTTGTTAAGACATGTCACTAGGGTGGAGGTAGTTGAGGGGAATGTTTGTACAAACCTTTGTGGCAACCCATCATGTAGATGCTAAGGTATATTTATAGACTATAAGAAGTGGACATAGTCATTGTGATGTCACCCATTGGTTTGTGGACGTTTTGGCCGTCGCCACCTTGGCTTTTTGCAACCAGTGAATGCCAGTTACCATATCAGGACTCAGGGCAAGTGACATAAAGATGCTGTATACGGCTCTGGTAGTACCTGTCGAGCATCCCCTGCTTTATCTATTTGACTCTAAATGGAGCATCATGTACTAAATGAACATCATGCTGTATTGAAGAAGACTTGAAACTGGAGACTGAGACCATGAACTCATGTTTACAATGTTTACTGAGGTAATAAATCAAGAGAGAAGTAGAGTCATTTTCTCATTGACTTCTATACAATCAGAGGAGTCGCCCCCTGCTGGACACTAGAGAGAATGCAGGTTTAAGACACTTCTGCTTTGGCTTCACTCTTCAGAACCGGAAGTTGCCGCCTGGGTATGTCACTGGATAGGTGAACGTTTTGACCTGCTGGTGGCGCTACAGGAGAAGTCAGGGGAACACAACAGCCATAGTGATTAATCCTCTGGGCACCATTGATATCTGTACTAAAGCAAACACTGGTAGAGAGATTTCACAAAAATCCCAAAGTGGCAACCTCATGGTGGCACTAGGAGAGAAGGATCACCAATGGTCAGAGATTCAGTCTGGATCAAAGTGGTGGTCCGACAGACCGACCAACATTGCCGACTCTAGATCCATGCTGCTAGCATGGCTACGAAGAAAAATCCAGATTCCACAATATTCTTTTGAATGCTTTTTTTCTTTACCGTTCTCCTGTTCCCACATCAAAGCCAACGTTTCACCCAATTTTATCTAATTTCATTCAATCCATTCACCCACATTTCCTTTCCGACCGAACCTTCACTCTATTGACTCTTGTTTAGAAAGAACGTGGCCCCTCGTTCCCTCTTAACCAAAAGCCAGTTTTCTTTTCCTATTAGAATGAGATGAGTCATCGTCTGAGGGCAAACATGGCCGTTTGTTTGGGTGTGTTTGACCGTTTCAGGGAGGGGAGAACGGGAGTTAAAATGAGGAGGTGATGGAGAGGAAGGGAAAGTGGGGCCCGATGGGTTCGCCCCTGCAGTTTCATTATAATTTGGCCTAATTGAGCTGTCAGCCGACAAGTACAAAACACTTGTCACTGTTCTGTGTTATTGTCCCCATAAAGACAATCAACCTTGTTTTTAACGTTGCAAAAAACACATTTCCAGCCACATACCACAATGGACACACAGGAGCAATATTGTGGCACATATCTTGTTTTATTGTCTTTAAAGGCATATTTAACCCAAAATCTTGACCTTATTAAAGCTTAAAGAGGCTTATATGTTTTTCATCATGCCATGCCAATGACTCTCACTAGTCTGGTCTCCATCCGTGAGGGGTCAGTATGCTTCAAACGAACGTCTAACACTATGCAGCATTGGGATTTGAGGGCTGCATTTGACAATTTCCCTCTTTTACATTTACAACTACTTTGAAATACGTTGTATGAACTTGTTATTTTCAAGCATACCTAGGCATTTAAGGAGTCAGTATGCTCCAACAGAGTGCTGTAATTGAAATTGTCTAAAAACATCCGAGATGCGGTGCAGAGGAGACTATGTTTATGCTGAATTTGAACTTTTGTCCAGATGTTAAATGTACCCTGTGGAGTTATCTCGTTTGGATGCAGCTCGTCTGCCAAGGCTTGATGAGGAGGGTCACGTTTGCAGAGTGATCTTCAAGTCATCCAACTGCAGAAGGGAGAGGGAGGTGAATTCTGTTGTGCACAAGTTGAGTCAATGCAAGAAGACGGATAGGACTGCATGCAGGGCAGGGGAAGTTCTAAATCCTTACATGTAATTAGAATTGCCACCAGGACTTTTAAAACACAATTTCTGCTGATGAAATGGAGCAACAACCAATAACTTATTTAGTCACTGTCATGAATTATTCATTGTAGGTCACCAAACTATCAGCTTATGGGAAATCCCGTCCTGAATGTCTCCTGACGGGACGGCACGGCTCTAGGGACGGCAGTGTTC
Source organism: Lycodopsis pacificus (assembly GCA_028022725.1). NCBI lineage: Eukaryota > Metazoa > Chordata > Actinopteri > Perciformes > Zoarcidae > Lycodopsis > Lycodopsis pacificus. The sequence continues at coordinate 1,497,447 of CM051698.1, forward strand.
GGTCCGTTTCTCGAGGCTGAATTTGCTCGACAAATATTGGATGTGCTGTCACTACTGAATTTGTTTCATTATCCTCAGAGGATGAATCCTAATGACTTCGATGACTTTTCCTCTAGCGGTACCTCTACCAGTAGGTAGAGGTACCCACTAATATCAAGTGGATGGATTGGGGCACAATCTGATTAGTAGATGATGTCTTGTGTACAGATTTGACATTTTGTCCTGAGGTTGGCTAAAAAGAGAAGCTGGTGGAGTGTTCAAAATACAAATTCTCTATTCTCTGGGGAGCATGAATCACTGTAGCTTTAATGGTTATATCTGTTTGTTCGAATTTTAGATTTTTTTTGTGTACAAGTGAAAATCTTGGCCCAATGGTGTAACTAGAGGAATGGTCAGAAGGTCACCCAAAACAGTGGAACTCCTCTACTAAGGACCCTAGATATAAAAGAGCTGGGCGTCAACAAAGTGATTAGGATTCATCCTTTGGGAACTCTGCACCAAATGATGACTGGCTTCACCGTCCTCGGGCGCTGCTCTTAAGCCAAGATCAAAAGCAAGACCAAATTTGGACTCAGTTGACATGTTGGTAACACCACTCCTCTCCGTACCCACCTGACACTGTCCACAGGAGACAGCTCTAGTTTTCTGGCTGTGTGTCGCAGAGGGACCGAGCGTGGGCTCGGAGAGCGAACACAGGAAGACACGGTGTCACCCGCCCAACCTTCGGTGTGCCAGAATGAGGTCATTTCATGCAGCGCAACGTGTCTGCCGACAAGTCTTTTTTTGCTGTCTCGTTATTGTTGTCGTTTCAATGCAGTTTTCTCTGCAGCAGGAGGTGGGGTGGGGGTGGGGGTAGGGGGGGTGGGAGAAGCTGTCTGCAGTGAAAACCGCAGAGTCAGCATGGCTTCGAAGGAAAGACAAACCAGGAAACAAGAGTGAGGAAGTGTATGTTTGCACAAGTTCCTCTGGCATCTCAAACGGTGACAATGACAGTTAAGACACAGTTGCACTTACATTCAGTGCTTCCTGTAGGTTCAAAACGTTGAATAAGATAAGAGATAAGATAAGATAAGATAATCCTTTATTAGTCCCTCAGTGGGGAAATTACAGGATTACAGCAGCATTGCTCACAAGTAAATAAAATAAAGATAAAATCAAGTAATATAAATAAACTAAACAGTAAACAGTAATAAAATAAGACGGTGAAGAAGAATATTAAAAATACCAGTATATACAGAATATACAGACGGAGTAAAATGCAAGATAAATACTTAAACGTATTGGATATTGCACAGGATTGCACGGATTAGATATTGCACCAGGTGAATGAATTAAAGTGTTCAAAGTGTTCGTGTTCAAGTCAAATGTTCGTCTTCAAAGTGTTCAAAGTGTTAGTGGTCTACCGAGAGCAGTTTGTTGTGCAGCCTGACAGCAGCGGGGAGGAAGGACTTACCTCTCCCTCAGACACCGGGGATGAATCAGCCGGTGACTGAAGGAGCTGTGCAGAGCTGCCAGAGTGTCCTGCATGGGGTGGGAGGCGTGGCTCATCAGGGATGAGAGCTTCGCCATCATCCTCCTGTCTCCCACCACCTCCACAATATCCAGTGGACACCCCAGCACGCTGCTGGCCTTCCTCACCAGTTTGTCCAGTCTCCTCCTGTCAGCTGCCGCGATGCTGCTGCTCCAGAAGACCACTCCATAGAAGATGGCTGATGCCACCACGGAGTCGAAGAAGGTCTTCAGGAGTGCTCCCTGCACCCCAAAAGACCTCAGTCTCCTCAGCAGAAAGAGTCTGCTCTGTCCTTTTTTATAAAGAGCGTGAGCGTGGTCAGTCCAGTCCAGTTTATTGTTCAAGTGAACACCCAGGTACTTATATGAGTTCACGACCTCAATGTCCAGTCCCTGGATGCTCACTGGTGTCGGAGGAGGGCGTTTACCCCGGCGGAAGTCCACCACCAGCTCCTTGGTCTTGCTGGAGTTGATGTGGAGGCGGTTCCGCTGGCACCATCCTAAAAAGTCCTGTTTTAGTTCCCTGTATTCTCTGTCATCATCTGCGGAGATGAGGCCGACGATTGCAGAGTCGTCAGAGAACTTTTGCAGGTGGCAGTTGGCAGAGTTGTGTTTGAAGTCCGAGGTGTAAATGGAGAAGAGGAATGGAGCCAGAACGGTTCCCTGTGGGGCCCCTGTGCTGCAGGACACCCGATCTGACTCACACTCCCGTATCCGCACATACTGTGGACGGTTGGTGAGGTAGTCCTAATACCTAATAAGGTAGTCCTAATACCATGTCCTTTGTAAGTAAAAGACCAAAAACAAAGTACATATATGTTTGCTCGCTATCAATCATCTTCTTCCTGGATTTTTACTGATGTTTTCGGGAATTTACCGCCACCAGCTGTTAATCAGTGACAGTAATAGACTGTATAAAATATGGACGTAGTGACGTCACTCATAGGTTTCTGAAGAGATGTGGATGTCTCCAGCCATCGCCATCTTGGTGCTGACGACACAGCCAGCAAAGAAGTGGATCGTTATTGGAGCCGAGGCACATACTCCATAGCGCCACATGGTACCTTAATTCCAGGTTTGTAGATACAATCGGATCATCTACAACAGAAATGGCCTGTTCTTTTTGGGTCAGTTGTTATTTTGCCAGCGGGGAACTCAAAATCCTTCCTCCCTGTACCTTCAGTCTTCACCTGCCATCTTTCCAATGGTTTGGCCTTTTTCGCATGAAAGGTACTCGCACTAACGAGTAGCGTAACTGCGCAAGAGTAAGACTGTTAGTGTTTTAAATAGAAAGGTGTTCGTAAAGATGCATGTGGCCAAGCGACTGGATAAAAGAGACTTGGATTATACTGCACGATTTTTGTTAGTTTGTCAACAGATGTTTTGCTGTTAAATTTACTTTAGTTCAACCAGAATTTTCTACATTTTCCGATTCTCAGTACACCGTGGAGGCATGAGAGAAAAAGTTTCCTTCAAGAATTGAAGGAAACACGAGGTGAGTAACTGATATACAAATTATGATTATGTTGGTGAAGTATTCCTTTAAGAGGTCTAGTTTTATACCAAGCATACGGTATTTAGCAGATCCATAGAGATATGGAGGCATTACATTGGGTATGACGTCCTTCAACGACGTAGAAGACAGAACAGAACTGTGATAATATGTGTACAGCAGCAAGAACCGATGACATGGTGAGTAATACAAATCATCTGGATTTTTAATTTTTTTACACACACAACACATGCAGAGAAAACAGTTGCTAACAATTGGAGAACGGGCAGCTGAATATAGAGTATTAGCTGAAACAACAGACGATTCACATAAAGCCGGGCATGGATGGGGCTCAAATGTTGTGGGAGAAGAAAACAAATGAACCAAAGACGCTGTAAATGTGTGTTCCTGGAGAGATGAGCGAGAGTGGGAGCAGTAGACGCGACAACGAGGTTGGGCTGGAGCAGGGTTTCCGAGTCTAAAGGTTTCTCTCCAGAAGGACAGTCTTTAGGTCCGCAGGGCAGTTGACGGTGAAGACGGAGTGGGAGGTGTTTCGTCTTTCCACGAGGGTGGCAACAGCTTCGCCCAGGTCCAGGTGGTTCAGGTAACCAGGTGCCATGCGCTCCGGAGTGGCCACACCGGTGTTGATCTTCACCTGCCAGCACCGATCGATACAGGAAGACAGGGATGAAGAGTTCACTTACAATAACACCTAAGTAACTGCTGGAGACTCGGTGACATCAGTGCAATATTTTCTAAGCCAGTGAAAACACATTGATTCTTACATAGTTAGGAATATTATACCCCTAAATCCTACACACTGTTCCTTAAGCTGCCAGTATGTTTCATATTGCAGTTTAAATGACCAGTGTAAAACGAGCAAATGGTTTGGCACTGAACTGAAGTAGGAGCCTGAGAATAATGCCCCCTTCTCTATATACCAAAAAGTCAGATTTCCATGTCGTTTTTGATAATAAAGCAGGTCTAAGTGCTATATAAATACTGTTGAAGCAGGAAAACACTCATTATATCCACTTTAACACTAATAGTCCACTATAATATTGTTGCGATATCGATATCGAGGTATCTGGTTATATATATGTTGTGATATTTGATTTTCTCCATTTCGCCCAGGCCTATTGTTATGTCATAACTATACAGTCAGCCGTAGAATTGCCGCTAAACTCCGTGTAGTTGACTAACAGTGAGTCAGCAGTAGTTCCATGTGAGGACGGCCAGTGCAGATGTGATAGACTGGAAACGCTGACCAATCAGAGCAGCCTGGGCTTTTTTGGGAGGGGAGCTTAAAGAGACAGACGCCAAAACAGAGCGTTTCAGAGGAGGGTGGACACAGGTATATTCAGACAGACAGCATGAGAACAATAATGTGTTTTCGAACATTAAAGCATGTGAACATGTTCCAGTAGAAACCCAAATAAAAAATAAAGTATGAACCTGAAAATGAGCACGATATGTCCCCTTTAATTTCAGTTGGAGTTGTATTTCAGTTCTCATGAACCCCGTAGCACATCAAGCTGATAACTTACTCAATGATCGAGCAAATGTTGTGTTTAAAATGGATTACTTTCATGATCTCGTGTGGAGCTGCAGAGCCCTAAATGAACAGGTCTGAGGTCAGGTAAACGTCTTTCACTTGGGTGCTTTGTTTGCTGAGTTCTTGCTTTGTAATCCCACTGAAGTCTCACCTGGTTGAGTTTGCAAGGCACCTCGGGATACTCCTCTCGTAGAACCTGGCAGAAGGCCAGGGTGCTGGCAGCTCCTACGGTCAGGAAGCCGGTACCAGGCATCAGCAGCTTCTCACCTGCTCCTCCTGCGGCAGAGGGCATACATGCAACACAGCTAAGAAGAGTGTCTGTGTGCTGGGGTCTAAATGTGGCCATAGACCACAACACACTGTTCTAATGTATCATATATATATATATATATATATATATATATATATATATATATATATATATATATATATATATATATATATATATATATATATATAGCACAGATGATAAAGCATTTCCAATTTGGGCACCGAGAGCGTTCAACAAAAAACAATAACTTTTAACATAAAATATGTTATTTAAATGATAAATTATCATTGTTATAAAAATAAAGGATATATGTATAATTTTTTGGAGAATTTTTTAAAAAGTGATATTTATGTTATGAAGACTTCAATATGGTAATCGTATAATTCAAAGCTGCACTTATCAATATTTTATAATAAAAATGGATTACCTGATGACTCTTTGTGTAAAGTGCTCTACTGGGCCGTTTAGCATTTTTTTCCGCTGATCGATCATCACTTTCGACCCACAACTTTACTATTTAGATTCACTCTCACTGCTCCATCGAGGTGGTTTCCATGAGCAGCAGGCTCTGATGAAATCACTGGACTATACTGGCTGTGGATCACTCACTCAAATTGCATGAGCCTTTGTATTTGGCTTCTGTGTGTAGAAAAACTACACAGCAGTTCAGTTCTGCTCAGATGAACACCACCTACACCACATTACATGCATTTGACAGAGGCTGTGCTGCAGGTGGAAATAAACAGCTAAAGGAGTCACCTGTTATGAAGGAGTAGGTACAGTTGGTGTCGTCCCTCACCAAGGGGAAGAAGGCCTTCCATGACACAAATGTGCTGAATAGTAATGTCTCAATTACCTGGAGAGTCGATGGGAGATGAAACGTGACGGACAAGAATCAGAATTTCATTCTAGTAACAGAGCAAAAAGCCTCTGCAACAACATTAAGACACGATGGATGTAACAGGAGGATCTGGACATGCTTACCACAACTACCATTACTGCCACCAGTGTAATTAGAGAGAGCAATGCAAAGAATATTCTATGTTTAATCAAAACCACTGGCATGTATTGGTCCAGCCAATGTCTTGTTTATGTGTGTGTGCTCACCCAGTCTAGGTCCTTGAGGGACTGAGTGTGTGGGGGTCCTCCCTGCCACCAACTGAAGCCCAGAGAGGAGACGATGTCTGTCACCTTCCCCACCGCCTTCAGCAGGGCCTGCTTCGCCTGCTCTGCTCCCTCCTCTGACCCTGGAACAGAAAGAGAAGACTTCAGGAGAGGAAAGGCTTCCAGTTCACCAATGGATTACCGTACGGGGCCAACCGAGCACAGGGGCCCAAAATGCCAGGGGCCCCCCTGGTCTTTACCTACAAAATGTCACTCAAAGAGACACGTACAAACCAGGAAGACACACAACATGACCACAAAGAGACTGAACAACTACAAAGAGACCCACTACAACTGTACCATTAAGGGATTCCTGTCCAAAATTGAATCACACCTTCTAAGAAGGATGTTTTCAATTTAGTGAACAATTAAACAGCAACGGCGGATGTTATTAACGGACGAATGGGGCGTTGCTTTAAATGGTGCCGTCGCAAGAAACTGTAGGATGCCATAATCCCCCTTTAGTGGTCTGCACATGGTAGAAGTTTGCCAGAAATCTCCTTAGGTTTATGCAACAAACATCCTTTGTTCGGTTTAGGAAAATACCATGGTTTGGGTTCAAATGAACCCTTTCTGGGAGAAAGCCCTGAAGGCAATCATTTCCTGTCTGCGGATGGTCCAGTGCATCCTAAAGGAGATAAGAAAGGAAGCATTGAAGCACCCTTTCCGCTCTCATCAGCTCTATCAGAACAATATCAATATGAGCATGGTAGGCTACCTTGTGTGGCTTAAAGATGTACTGTCTGTAAATATGAATGTTAAATATGATCTCTTGCGACCCACCAGTGGGTCCCGACCCAGTCTTTGAGAATGACGAGACAAGGCATTTTTAGCTGACACGAAAGGTTCCTAGACTGAGTCCTTCCAATGAATGACTTTGTCTCTAGTCCCCCAGCATGTTTACACTTTTGGCTCAGATTGAAATATTTGAAATGTAGAAAACGCTATTGGCTGGGTTGACATGGAATTAGATACAGGCATTCATGTTCCCCCTCAGGAAAAAACGTAATCATCTTGCACCACAATCGGGTCAAAATGAGTGCTTTGGTTTATACCTGCAAAACTGATAACTTTTCCCATCAGCCTCAGCTGCAATTTGTGTTTACCTCCAATTAGCAAATGTTAGCATGCTACCACGCTCAACCCAAACTGTGAACAGGGCGAACGTCATACTTGCTCAACACAAGGAAAATTGTCATGAGAATGTTAGCATGTTTGAAAAGTACAGTTTCATAGAGCCGCTAACATGACGCAAGACTCTGAGGCTTGCTATAATACTGGTTAGGTTCTAATGTATAGTAAAATCATCTATTTGTACAATTGGCTCCATACAATTTGAAGTGGTGCAATGAACTTTGCAGTCATGATACAGTACATTGCCACACGCATTACATGGACAGTTTGAAATGGTGAAGCCTCTCAGTGACACTGGTACAAAACCCACTGTATACAATTATCAATAGATGATGTTTGTCTCTATTAGCAGAGCTTGAGAAGAGAGCTTCAAATAGATACAGAAGAGCAAACGATCCCCCACCTCTCCATCCACAAAGGACATAGATGACAAAGAAGCTTTAGGTGAATGGAAGGATGCGTAACTCAACTTACCCACATTCCCCACTGTAGTAGTGAGGTTATCCTTTGTGACGGGAGAGACGAATGATTGGAGCCTCTCCAGACGGCTGCTGTCCCTGGAGATCACTGCAACTTTGAACCCTTCACACACGAGACACACATTACACAATAGATGAATCCATTGTACAGACAAAACCAGAACCTTTAACACATATAGAGTAGGACTAATCCCTTTCACATGAAAATGAAGATTCATTAACAGGCCTGCATTGTCTAAATCTGTTTATCAAGGCCATCAGAGGGATGAACGTGACACAGCGACAGGTAACTTTCTGCTCAAAGCAAGCAGCAAAGCTATGGGTGTGCAATGTGAATCCAAAATCCAGAGCACTCTCATCACAGCATGCTGCACTGTCTACTCCACTGGGTTCATGCTTAGTGCAGAGGCAGCAGAGCACAGTGAATAAGCCAAATCGATTGAAGCTTTTGGGACTGAAACAGACTCTAAACAGGGATGAAGAGCCAAAATAACACTTCATTTTCTTTGAAAAATGAATTTAAATAAAGTTGATGATGATGCAGATAGTCAGTGTATGGGACTTCGTTGATCAAACCACTGGCAGTACCATCCAACATGTGGCGAAAACCAAAAAGCACGAGTCATAAAGTCACAAAACACAATTAAAACACATATTTAACATTATTTAAAGGTTAGTGTTTTGACAATCCAGCTGGCATACAGCGCACGCAAATGTACATCACAGCAAATACCTAATTATTGTGTCTGTCAGTGCAGCGCTTGGAGACAAACTCGAAAATGTACAACTTGACGCACGCGGACTTTCTTCAAAGACTATATTGAGAACATGTCCGATCTCCGAGTAGTAGAGAACGCTTTAAATAGTGTCTCCAAGTGGAACCCTGGGCAGCTTACCTTTGTCCAGCAGTGCTTTAACGATCCCAGAGCCCACCGTGCCCGCTCCTCCGAGAACCAACACAACCCTGTCCGAGTTTGACATGCCGGCTGCCGCTGCACAGGCCTGCTGGGGGATAGAAGATAACTCTCTTGTGTTTTGCGCTGAAAGTGAAGCTGCTGTCTTGTGCAGAGCACCTTGGCCGACCCGGGATGCTTTAACTCAGGGGCCACAGTCCCCGCCCTACTATTAGTAACACTGAGGCCACGCCTCGATAAAAGAGGCTCATTGCTGTCTAGACCCCGGCACAGTGTGTGAGTGTGTGTGTTTACTTTCTTATTAAAACTGACAATAACGACAAGGCAATCAGTTCACGTGAAGGCCAGCAGGGCGCTTAGGAGAGGAAATGCTGCCATCTAGTGGGAAATACGCGGTACGACAATGTAAGAAGATATAAGCTCTGCACGGGAAGATTGGTGATTTGTATCCATTTATTTCGCAACGACATTTCTAGTTACCGTCTATTTTACCGTCATATAGTTTTCAATGTAGTTTTGATCCAGAGTTTTAAGGTGAAAATGTTATTTTCACCGCTAAACTCCTTCGCCGGCCCGCCCCGATGCACATACCATGCGCACCCGTCTGAAACTGGGTAAAACCATACCACGTGACAATGTTTACTTTATAGTCGACCCGGAGATGCTTTAGTTACCAGATTTGCTGATAAACATCTGAATAAGTGCCAGACACAGGTGAGATTGTGTGTATCTGACGTTTATGTTTCAATCTAAATTCATACTTGTATCAAACGTTCAGCCGTAGCTCCGAGTTAACGTTAGCTTAGCCACAACACGAGAAATTGAGATCTCGTCCGTAATTCTAGTAATTCAATGTTGCCTTGCGAATCGACTAAAGATCATACCGTCTAACACCCAAGCTACAACGACACCTTAATCATCGAGAGTCGCGTTTTTAATTCGACGTACGTCTAAAACAACATGAAACTCTTCTTCTTATGAAATTTTGACTTTTCTGAGGAAATATGATGCTTCCTGGGTCTTTCCCCACAAATGAAACACGTCCGTTTGCGGTAGAAAGCTGTCTGTCCCAATTCTAAAAGTCAACTTTTCGTTGGTTGGTGGTTTGAATGTGAATGTAGAGTTTTTAATAGGCTCAGACGGAATTTGCTGTACATTTCTGGCCATTTAAAAAAAAAACTCAACAGAAAGGTAACCGAACGTAGCAAAACTAGCTAGTCGGTCAGTAAACCTGTTAAGCTAATGCTAACGTCAAACAGATATACTGACTATTGTTTGTCTGACTGCTGGTGTCACACATGAACGGCCGGTTTTGGACTGATCGCTAACTTAAAACAGCGTCGATAAACACCTTAGTTGGCTCATTACGAAAGTAGCTTTACCATTAAATGTTTTTCTTTCCCTGAGACCAAGTTTCACTTTCAGTTGCTGGACCAAACTTTCCTGAACTCCTTTTGGAACAAACCTGATTCTTCCAAGGCGGAGGGCCCCTGACCAATGTTGTCTAAATATAAATTATGTAGAAACTGTTGCCATAGTTTTCATTATTCATTTCAGTGTCCCATGTGAGTGGAAGAGATGAGCGTCTCAAAGCAGAGAGCCAGAGATCTCGTGCCGGCCTACGGTCACAGTTTGGAGCAGCAAATTGTGGGACGAGGCTCCAACCTGGCGTGTAGAGACGAGGAGCTGTGGATGCAGGTGGAGGGCCTGCTGAAGGACGGGGATGCTCAGGAGACACACTGCCTGGGTCTGGATCCACTGAGGGTGATGGAGGAGTCCCTCGCGGCGGCGGCAGCATCGACGACAGCAGCCGGCGCTGGGCGAGTCAGAACCAGAGGAGGGCTGCAAGGCCTGGCTAAAGCCTTTGAGGTCCTGGAGCAAGCGGCCCTGAACCTGTACCTCGGCCCCTGGAGGGATGAGTACAAAGTAGTCAAGGTTGGCTGAAACAAAAGGAGGCGAAACAGAGTCATGTGTCGAATTTCTGATTTTAATTTGTGTTAATAGCTTGACTTTTCGCACACAGTCGCATCAACTCCACAAATATCACATATTATTTAAAAGTGCAATTTCTTTAACCCTGACGAGAATAACATCCTGTATTATTATTATTATTATTATTATTATTATTATTATTATTATTTATTTTTTTAATGACAAGCGAGGACAAAATACCCCTTTTTTTTTCTTGTCTTTCGTGTCCCAGATGTACTCCGGTATGTTCACCCACTTCATCAAACCGGTGCTGTCCATGCCACAGATTGAGAAACTGTTTGGCCTGCTGGGATACCGGCCCAGCTCATCTCGGCACGAGCAGCTCCGTCTCCAGTCGCCCCGCGTTGGTCCTGCCTCTCTGGATGACCTCCTCTGCTTGTCGTGTGCCTTCTTCCTGGCCCGCTGCGAGTGTTTCCTCCTTCAGACGGCTCTGGGGAAGCACGCTGGCGAGGCCCAGTGGGAGCTGAGTGTGGTGAGGGAGAGGCAGAGAGGAAACTGCTTACAGGTATGTCTGCCCGGTATTTAGCAAATCAATCACAGGGTCACATGCACTTGAATCACTTGTTTTGTGGCGATGGGATGCCTTCCTCTTTTGCAGCCCCACTATTCAATCCAACTGGTGGGCCAGCCATTACAAACACATGTTGTGCTGCTCAACATTGTTTTGTTTTTCTAGTGGAGATCCCAACGTTTCCACAGATACCAAATAAATTGGGCTGATTTTAGAGAAATGTGTGTAAAATAAAGCTCTATACATGCCAAATATTTTGACTTGAGGATGATGTGTGTGTGTGTGTGTGTGTGTGTGTGTGTGTGTGTGTGTGTGTGTGTGTGTGTGTGTGTGTGTGTGTGTGTGTGTGTGTGTGTGTGTATGTATCTCTCTCTCGCTCTCTATCTCTATTTAATTTCAATACATTGTCCGTTCATCCAAACAGGTCGCCCTGGACAACACCAAGAAGACTCTGGGTGCCAACCAGCCACAGATGGAGCCGTATGATGGCGACGCTGAGGTGGATCTGTACACTGATGAGCACGTCAATGGGGGGCAGAGGGAGGCGGTTCTTCATGACGACGAGAGTCCCCACTCTTTGACCTGGGTGAATCAAAGCACCGCGTCGCCCCCCGCAGCCAGAGCGCACAGCAACCGAGTGACGTCCCTGTCCTCCCCCACCACCAGAGAGCACGTCTGCGTCTCTAAACTTGACTGCCAGCTGACCAAGTCGTCCCCACCGGAGTCGGACCCTACCAGGAGCTTCTCAGCCGGCAGACGCCACCGCGGAGAGACGTGGTTCGACAAGGCGGACTCTCAGTGGCACAGCCTTGTGAACCACCGCATGGTGTTCTCCGACAGTCTGACCGAAGAGGTGAGCGAATTCGGGGCACTGTCGCTGCAGGGGGGAAGCCTCAGGCTGAGCGATACGAGCGTGTCGCCGCCGCTCTCCAGCGGCAGCACAGCGATGTCCTCCTTAGCCCTGTGCGATGACCCGAAATTGATGATGCTGCCCCTTCATCCGATCGCCTACCACGATTGCTGCGACCTCGCCCAGCTGGACCCCCAGGCCCTGTGCATCAGCTGCGGCGTCTTCCACACCGGTTCCTGCCGAGAGATAGACTTCTGCCAGAGGCACCACGACATCAAGCTGCTGGGAGTGTGCTCCTGCGGGAGGGAGTGCTCCCGAAAGCCCCTGGTCCTGTGCCGATATTGTGGCAACGAGTATTGCCGCGATTGTTGGTACAGAAATCCCGTCGCGTGTTCCTGCGGCCAAACGTTTGACCAGTCGTCTCCTGTGTGATTTATTTATTTATTTTTTTTTTATTTGGAAAAAAGCATCGCAAAAATCACAGTGCCTTAATATCTGCGTACTGGAAACAGAATTCTGTTCTTTTTTTAAATCGAGTACAATGAATGGGAAATTCTAATGTTGCCTTGACACAATGCTGGCATGCAGTATTGAGTGTGCTTCGATTTTTCTATTTCAGTTTTCTTTCTGAGACTCACCGTTCAGTTCTTCTACAAGTGGCCATATTTACCATTATCAGCATTTTGAAATGTGGTGTATTGTTGAGACTAAGTCGTGGTTACAGTTTGTGCTTCTGGGTCTCTTTAAATGTAATTTAGTGTGAAGCACAGGAACTTCACCTGTATGTGTTGCCTGCACACACACTGGAGTAAAGAGTGGTCAATGAGCCAATTGTCTGTATTAAATGTTATTTGGTGACAGTGGAGTTGCCATATAAGAATGTACAACTCTGAGAAAAACATTTAATATGTTATTGAATCATAACTAATACCAATCAAGCTCTTAACATTAAGGGGAGACAACCCAGGTGAATATGGTAAAAAAATGTAGATATCACCAGGAAACCTCCAGTTAATTACTTAACTTTAGACGACTTCTTTTTGTATTACAAGTTTTCTGAAATTGTTTGAATATGACAAATCCATTTTTGCCATGTTTTTAGTAATAAAATGTTGTATAAAAAGTCAGTCTATGAATGATATGTGAACAAACCCTCGTTAACTCTCAGTGTAGAGAGGAATGACAGTGTGACGCTCGGTGTATGTAGGAGCTACTGAAGTGGATCAGAGGGGACGTCCCAAATCTCTTGTGTCATCTCCTCGCTCGAACCGGAAGTTGTTCTGCTCCGCCATATTGACGGCCGTTCCAAAGCTTATTTCTGCTCGGACGATCCTCTGAGGAGACATGAGCGATAGCACACGAGAACAGCCGACACGCCCCCTCATTGTTCATCAGTTATGTGATTGGACGCTGCAGCTGATCGGACTGACTGAGTTTAACACCATCAGATTAAACTCAAGTTTTATATTTGATTAGTTTTCTGATCTGGTTTAATATGTTCATTGTAGACTGAACAACAAAAGGACCACAAACAACTTTCTTCATTTATGAGAAAGATTTGTCTTTTCGTGATCTGATATTTCCCTCAATAACTTTTATTATGGAAACCATTAAAGTCTGCGAGCTTTTTACATCATTTCATTCAGTCACGTGAGGCGGATCATTCCTGAGTGTTTGAGTTTTATCATTTACATTTAACCTGAAACAATGGGCCTAATAAATTAATTCCAGTGTTCAAGAGAAATCATATTCCGAGTTATTTAATGACATCACAATCTCAATACGTACAGATGCAAATAATTCATGACGACAAATGCATTCTGCCGGTAGAAACCAGTCGTGTGCTTATAAACAGGACAGTTTGTTAAAGAGGTAACTGAGAGAAACACCTTCACTCCCACAGTGATGACTGTCTTTATTAGTTATTGTAATTACTAGGAAGTACAGTGATCATGTGTTTCAGAGGAAAGGACATCTCATTTCTCTTACAACATATTTCCTCGTTCCTCTCTCCTCGCATGGTTTCCTCCATGCATCCCTGGTGGGAGGGACTAAGACGCAAGGAAAGGACACAAGTGAGGGAAACGGGGATGCAATTAAGAGACTTGGGATGTAGCCTGAGTCTGAGAACAAACTGATTTAGAGAGAACGGCCTATAGAGATATGTTTCAGAAGACACTACAGGTATATTGTGTGAACAATAGATGGAATTCAGCAGTTGGTTACTAACCTGACGACTTACAAGTTGTCTAAAATGTTATTGAAATATGCAAATAAGGGCATTATCTAATGGTACATTGTGGAGATTTTAGCAGAAATCTACAGACGCAAACTGACAAATAGTAAAACAAACGGCTAAATGTGTATTTTGGATGTTTTCTTTCCACCAGTCTGGAAGAAGACGTGTTACGGATGCAAAATAGACCAAAATCTCAAAATGGATCAGTGCATGAAAAAGCAAAGTTTTGTGTGGCGTCTCCCTTAAGAATTCTATTCCAGAAGTGTTCATGCATACTTGGCTCTCTTTCTTCTTTGTATTCACTTGCTGTGAAAATTAACCAGACTGACTATTATTGTCGGATTATGTTTTTCTTGATAAATCACGAGGAAGTCGAAGCTTTTCACTCGAGCCATGAAATCAAAATCTAGTCTGGTGCTATTTGGCCCCTCACTTCCATTTAGTACGAGACATTTACTCACGGGGTCGAGAGGCTCGGCCGGTAAACGCAAGGTTGCTGGTTCGATCCTTGGCTGCTACGTGTCCTGTGCCGAAGTGTCCCTGAGCAAGACTCAGAACCTCTAACCGCTCCTCAGCAGCCCACTGCTCCCATGCTAGGGATGGGTTAAATGTCATGTATATAATGACAATTATAATAAAGTTCAGTTTTTGAAGTTTGGGGAAATACCTTGCTGACAAAACTGACATAACATTATGACATTTTAATAACAACCAAATATTGGACATGTAGAAATGAAAGGAGATTGAAACGTGAACAGACTACTGGACCGTTTCAGAACGGGTCATCCATTTTATTCACTTGCGTTCGCAATATAATGCAGCTTTTCACTCAATTTGCAATGACACATACGATTTAATGTCCCATGCATCCAGAGATCTCTGAAAATCAAAGAAAAAGAAGCACTTGTGTTTGTCCTGAGTCATGTCCACTCATGTCCCAGACACGTCCCGAGTCCTCTGTCCAAACCTGATCGTGTGGATTTTCCCCATTCTCATGCAAAACCAAGAGAGCGACACGTTTCACAAGTCATTGAGGAAGAAATGGTAAACGTCCTTTGCCCCTAAGCAGTGTCACGGTCGTATTCACTCACTGGGATGGGGACAGACGTTCAGCATTCACTCTCTTTATCACGAACGTATCGGCCTCTTTCTTCATCAGACAGTGATGGAGTTCCAGGTGAACTTGTTCCAACCAGGAACCAAAATGTGTCACTTTCTGCAGGCTGGGAGATATTTCACATGAAAAATGAAGCGTCGACACAGCGTAGGAGACGGTGTGAACTCGTCAGTTCTTACAGATTCTTATGGAAATGCTTGTGGTCTGACCTGAGGGTCCGCTATTCATTGTGTTCCTGCCAGCTGATGTTGATGAAGGTCTTGCTGTCCATGCGGTCGACGTAGAGGACCCCGTCCAGGTGGTCCATCTCGTGCTGGAGGATCCGAGCAGACCAGCCGCTGGCCCGCCATGTGACGGCTTCCCCCTTCTCGTTCAGACCTGCAGCGTGAACGCGCAGAGGGACGAGACCCTGATGTGTTAACAATGAAATGAATTCCCCATCACAACATGTGGCATAGTGCCACTTCTTTTGTACTCTTAAATACAATATGAGGGCCATTTTTCTAGTTTGGGATGAATCACAAAGACACATTTGTATTCCATGTGTTTAGTGTTATTATAGCCGAACAGGCTCAAGCTGGGTACCACCAACAGGGATTCATTTTTTAAACCTGATTAGATCATGAATGGTTTAACTTTAAAACATGTAGCATTTGTTTATTTGTCCACATATTGATCAAACTCTATTCATTTTTGGTTTTAAACCTGGATTTGCTAAACTCGGATAAAAACTAATCTTAGATAAAATAAATCCTTGTTGGTGCCACCCGGCCTTATTAGTCTCAGGATTAAGCTATAAACATGCATACCAGACACTTCCACCGACAGGTAGCGTGGAACTGCTGCAGAGAAGCCAGAGATGCTCTCGCAGGCCTCCTGGAAGAGCGCAGTCTGTCCATCGAGGACCCTCAGCAGGGGGTTGACGAAGATCCTCAGCGGCTGGACGGAGAGGCCGAGGATCTCCCTGGACGCGGGCAAACTCTCCTTCAACATCATCTCGGGATATTCCAGGGCCACAATGCGGAGCGGCACCCCAATCTGAGGTGCGCTCAGTCCCACGCACTCCAGGTTCCGCATCACTTTCACCATGGTGCCGATGACCCTTTGGATCTCAGGGTCGGTTACAACTGCTGGGTCAACGGCAGCCGCGCGCACACGCAGCACCGGGTCCCCCACCTGGCACACGTGGCTGTACGGAGGACTGGGAGGGGATATGATCTTGCGTTTTAGGTACTGAAGATAGGGGCGCACCTTGATGCTGCTGGAGTATGAGTGACTGCGGGGGACAGGCGGGACGCGTGGGAGACAAGCGGCTCTGAGCCCTGTCCTGGAGAGCTGGAGCAGAAACACACATGATTTTGTGTTCATGGTGGAGCTGCAGCTGGGATGATGTGTCACCTGTCAGGACAGGAGGGGGTTGCACAGTGCTGTAGGAGAAACCAGACAAAAGAAGGACAATTAGTTCTCAACTATGTGTTCCAAGGCCCGACACCACATTTAGAGATTTTTGTTTAGGCATGCTCAAAGTTGCTCCAGCGCTTGACTACACTACATGTCCAAAAGTAAGTGGACAGACAAACAATACACCATTGAGGGCTCTGTGAAGCCCACACCAGTTCTCCCACAACAAACTGGGAAAATCAATTATTTAAGGTCCTGGTGTCGTGCACAGGGGGGCATTGTTCTGTTGAAACAGGAGAGGGCCTTCTCCAAACTGTTAATACATTAACACATCCCAGAACTGAAGGGCCTGATTCAAACAAATGAAAGACAGGCACAAACCGGAAGTATGTTAACATGGGTATCAACACACTTTTGGCCATGTAGTGTACCTCCATCAAGGTGTAGTACATGACTTATGTGCTGTATATTACCATAATTATTGACGAATTTAAAGCCAAAGTGCGTGCAGATGTTATGTCATTTGGCCTGTAAATGTCCCCACTGCGGGACTAATAAAGGATTATTTTATCTTCTAACATATTTGAAATTATTCTGATGAAATAAGCTTTTGCTTTTAAAAAAAAAAAAAAAAAAAAAGACAATTCCAGTTCCAGTATGTACGTTAGTGCTAACGTTACGACTGGGGGTATCAATATGAAGACGTCATACGTACATTTTCGTCATTTTTATCATATACTGTATCTTTATCGGTTGACACAAATATTAATATGGTTATTAATATAGTTAGTTTCCTCCATTCAACAGAAAACTACTCGGCTAACACCGCCGATGGTGTACGCAGGTGCTACGAAACATGAGCGCCCATTCGATAAGTACCACAAGCCACGAAGCTAAGTTGTTAGCATGTTATTGTAGTTATAGATGGAATAGGCTATGCCTGTAGCTAAGCGTAGTTACATTAAAAACGTTGTATAGTTCCGTTACCTCACACGAACGTGTACGCTTCCACGCTAACTGGAAAAGGACCACATATTCAGGGTTGAAGGTGAAAGCCGGGAAAGAGACGTGAAGGCTCTGTATAACTGATTCCGGGATATGAGACTTCACAATAAATGTCCACACGTTGTATCCGCATAGTTATTTATAGTACAGTTCCTTTACAAAACTTTATTTTGGCTGCCAGAGAGTCTGACACGGAAGTACTTTGTAACGAAACGCTCTGCAGCGCAGACAGGGATGTTCAGCAAATCACATCCGCGACTTGTCGGTACATGTCCAGCTTTGTGATCGCAGCCTCTTCATGAATGGACATTCAAAAAGCCTCAGCGGGCTGCAGGTGCGTTCCCTTTCACAAACCCGACTGAGCTGAGCAGCTGATGGACGGAATAGAGCTGCGGCCGGCCTATAACGTTACATGTTTACAGAACTTCCCAAAGTTACCGCTGTGGATCATAGAGTACGTCTGGGCTCACAAGATGATGGAATTACAGGAAGGTTGGTGTTATTGTGGTTTATTTGTTTGTTACATAGTTAAAACAAGTTACAGTCATTTTTGCGTCATTTAAGATTGCAAACTGTCGTCAAATTAGAATACTTAACTTGCACATACATACATGTACATACACTCATGTATGTACATGCTATGTATATATATATAGATGGATGGTTGTCTATGTTAAGTTAACTTAAATAAACTTGTAGCACTATGAGCAGCTGTATATTTATATATATATATATATATATATATATATATATATACAGAGCAGGTAAAATAAGTATTGAACACGTCACCATTTTAAAATAAAGCAGAATAAGCTGTTTGGCAGAGAAGATTTGACAAAGTTTTCATGGGCGCAACCCACATACTCAGCTGTGCTGCTCATCCCACAAATGCATGTTCCTTACAAATGGGGCACCGTTTGTAAGGTAAATAAACAGGCTTTGTGTATATGTGTGTATATATATATATATATATATGTGTATATATATATATATATGTGTGTATATATATATATATATATATATATATATATATATGTGTATATATATATATATATATATATATATATATATACACGTATGTATGTATATATGTATATATATATGTATATGTATATACACAGAAGTATATAACTGCGGATGTGACTTCCTGTTGGTTCTTCACAGTTGTGGACCCGTCCAATTGGCCGGAGGTGGACTCCCAGCCCCTGAGCCTTGAGGATTCGTGGAGGCTGCGTGTCGCCTCTGCCCAGATCTATTCCATTGTTAAGAACAGGGACATGGAACATTGTGAGAGAGTGATGGACTTCCTGGAAGCCACTTACAGACTCCTACCCAGACTGGTGGCTCCCATCAAACACATGAAGATCATGTTTGGCCTCAAGACCATGGTACGGAGATGAGTGGCGGTAGCATTCATTCATTCAACAAGCGTGTAAAATCACAGTTACTCACATGTTTCAGCTGCAGCTGATCCATGGCTCAGTGTCATGCTTTATGTTTATCTCCATCCCTCTCTCTCTCGCTTTTCTCTCTCAATGTCTCTGCTTCCAGGTCATCATGAGGATGCTCAGGGAGGGCCGAGGAATGGTTGATA
Organism: Lycodopsis pacificus; assembly: GCA_028022725.1. Classification (NCBI taxonomy): domain Eukaryota; kingdom Metazoa; phylum Chordata; class Actinopteri; order Perciformes; family Zoarcidae; genus Lycodopsis; species Lycodopsis pacificus. Next base: position 1,516,674 of record CM051698.1, read on the forward strand.
CAGTGTTAAAAACCAGCCAGTTCTTCCCAAGTAAACTTCCTCAATATCAAGGTCAATGTGTAAGTATTTGCTCTGCATATTTTCTAAATCTTTGAAACACTCGGTTGATTTCGGTCGTTTGCAGTGTTAATTCATTGTTACTATAAAACACTGTTTTATAGTAACAATGCAAAAAATGACTACTTTGAATGTGAAAGGGTTCCTTTTAGTGACAAACCCACAGAGAAGCTTCACCTGACTCTGCAGTCCCCCCTCAACTCTACACAGCATTTTAGCCACTTTTAGCTCATTGTTTTGCTTTCACTGTCCACCATCGTACCGCTGTGGTTCAGCTAAAAGGATATTGCACTTAGTTCATCAGGTGGACTTAGACACTACTCTGCATGAACAATAATGCTGCAAAGTGTCTGCTGCAGCTCTTAACTGCTAGCTGCTAACGTTAGCCATATCAACTTTATGAGGTGATAATGTTTGAGGTTGTTGTAGTAGTACGGTTCATTCATTTCAATCAAATTACTTTTTATGGGCTGGACGAGCATGTCATCTCCGGCGTTGTCCAGTTAAGTATGGCAGCAGCACGCCTAATGTTTGTATGAAAAGCTTTACTGATGTGACACAAATGTTTTGCGTTCTTTTTTCCTTGCACAGAGTCAACATGAAATGTTCCTAATGAGGAAGAACCATCTGGACTTCAAGGCTCTGGCACAAGCACTTGCTATGGACAAGGACAAACTGGAAGATTATATTAAGGTTAGTCAACTTCACCACGCTTATATTATAACAGTCAACGTAGCTGGAAGAGGAAAGGATACAAGTTTAAAGGCTCTCTACAGGGGATTCCGAGCACGCGTTGTGTCGAGCAATTTCATGGAAAATTGACATCTTTAGATCATATTATGTGAAGTGCAAAAAGAAAGTGCGTCTCGCTCATATTTTGATATTTTTGACTCTGCCAACCTCAATGACTGGAGGAACAGCAGCAGCTCTTGAATGTGCGACTAAAGATCTTTGCCTTCCAGACAAACGTGTGATTGAAAGCCAAACATTTGATTGGTTGTGCACCGTGATTATAAGAGGACGACGGGTCGGCATGGTCAAGTCATTGCATGCGTGTAGTCTCTCAGTACATGGCACTGGTTTCTGTCTCAGCCCCTAACCTTTCCATCCAGCAGGGCGCACTCAAACACAACCAGATGGGACTCAGGAAGACACACGCGGTCATCTGCAAACAAATATTTCACAAAGAGAATATTTAAAAACACGACAATAATAAAAACCACAGGTTCAATTCTATTTGTAAACACTGCATAATATTAGATTAAAACAAATCAGATATCTCTTATCTCTAAATGAAATGCATGCCAACAGACACCAGATATTCAATTTATAAAAATGTTGAAATAAAATGCAGTATTTCTTCCTTCTATGTTATCCTCTGTCTGCGTTCACACACATTTTCTTTGGGGACATTTCACACACTAGGTTGTGATCCTTTGGGGATCGATCGTCTCTGGTTTGTTAGCACACTGTTTCCACTCAAACACTGACTGTGTGCTGTGGGGACATCTATATGTCCCAGAGTAGATTGATATTTTAATCAAAAGAAAAATTCCTCTGACGGTTCAAATCACTCTTTAATATCTCATTAACAATAACCTTTAAGATGCATTACATAAACAATATTTAGCAATTCTGACTCACAATAGATTCCCAGATCCACATTGAACAATGAATACTTCTGCAAACCATACAGAGCTGTCAGCGTACTCGGAGCAGAAGGAGTAGATGCTTTGCATCAATGTTTCCTCTTGTGGCCATTCAGATCTAATGAGCTCTGGAAAGTATAAACTGTAAACTTGTTTGGACAACCCGGTCTCACTTCCAACTCGTCGAATACTGAAAAGTAAACGTTTAGTGACATAAAGCGTCGTTACTCACTCGAGTCGTTGGTCTAGGAGTGTCTTAGAACTTCAACCCTTTCACAGTTTTCAGTTTATTAAAGTTAATTGTAACTTTTTTGGGCGCTCGATAATGTCTTATTCAGCGTTTAGTTATACTTAGATCCAACTTCCCGTGTCACTCATGTTGAGTGCTTGCTGTCTTTCAGAATCGGATGGAGGAGCAGTATGGTGAACATTATGCCCAGAAAGTAGAGGACAGACTGCTGCACTATCTACAGGAGTTGGAGACCGCGTTGCCAGGAGATACCTACATTGACAAGGTGTGTGCTCTGCTGTACGGCAGCGTGTTTGGTGCCCTCTTTATGGAAGCATCATTTTGGCTGATGAGATCAGGCGGCAACCTCCTGTTCTGCTGAGTGAAGCTGATGCGGAAGTGTCTTAAAACTTGTATTCTTCCTCTGGTTGCAAAAAGAAGTCTGATTGTATTAAAGTCTCTTTTCACATGATTTATTACCTCAGTAAACATGAGTTTATGGTCTCAATCTCTAGTTTCAAGTCTTCTTCAATACACCATGATGTTCATTTAGTAAATTATGGTCCATTTAGAGTCAAACAGACCATAAAGCAGGGTATGCTTTAGGGCGGGCTTACTGTGATTGACAGGTCGCTGGTGCTACCAGAGCCGTATCCGGCGTCTCTACGTCACTCCTCCGCATTCCAAATATGGTAACTTCTGTTCATTGGTTGCGAAAAAAACAACATGGCAAAGGATGTAATTCTTTGCTGTGTTTGCTGTGTTGAGGCTTAACTGGTATTTCAGAGAAATGCTGCAAGTACTGTAAATTGAAAGTTCTTGTCACACTCCAGAGAGGTACGCTGGAGAGTTTTCTTGTAGAGTTATGTTTACATTTAGTGCGCTTCTCAGTTTGCACATCCTCAATTCCTTTCCTCGTCTCCTCTCCTCTCAAGAGGAGGCTGCATCATCCGTCCATTGTTTCTGTTATAGCCTCCTGCTGTATTTTATGATCTCTGTCGGATGAGCATAATAGTGTTTGTGTCAGAAAGTATGTTCAATAAGACTGTCTGCAAAATACACACCTATGCAGCCTTGCTCATAGCTCCTTCCGGCAGGCCTCCTCTCCTCCTCGAGATGCATTTTAGGGATTGAGACTTGCTTTAAGATTCTGCGCTCAGTTTGATTTCTGGATCACAAGTGGGAGGACCGAGGAGGGAGGAGACAATGAGGCACAATATGGAGAAACGAGAAGAGCAGGTGTTGTTGTTGAGGCCCGCTCACCAAAACATCGCCCACTGGTGGTCACCAACGGGTACCTTAGAACATGGGTAGAACACGCAGGACCGTAAAAATTCCAACTCTTGAAGTGCTTCTGATATCATTATGCAAATGTTTCATTGAATGCATTATGTGTGTACTAGATACTGAAGAAAGAAAGCCCCGTGACTGAGGAGGAAAAGCTACTGCTGGAAGTAATCACCTCAGACTCCGTCAACATAGCGACTACTCTGAAGAAACTGCTGCACTGTGGTAGGAAACGCCTCCCAGCATGAAACACCAATAACATACCAATGTCAAGCTCACTTCCTGTATGGAGAGCAAGACGACATCTCTTTGCTGTGACTTAGAATTGCACCGCTGGGCATGTTCACTGTTTCTTTTGTTGTAATTAAGACACTCAACTCACAACTAGACCTTGAAGAGGTGTTTACTAAAAAAAGAAAAATTAGACTTTTTGATATTGCTCCACTGATGTTTCTTTCGGGTATTGTGGCAATTTCAAAAATGATTACACCGAGGTGGAGTTAATTAGAGAGTGGCCGCAAGCAGTACAACAAACGCATCCCAACAGAGGGGGGAGGAGCAGCCTTTCCAGGCACAGTCTACATTGTAGAGGGCTCAAATATGAGGATAAAACAACAATAATGCAGAAACAAGATGCACAAAAAAAGAGAACGCAGAATGTATCGTCTTGTAACAAAAACCAACCCTTTTTATCCCATTGGAAATGATGGTATGAAGGAAGTGTGTCCAATACGCCTCCCTTTGCAGAAGATTTAATTTGTGCTTGCGGATATCGACAGGAATTTGCCCTCATACCTTTAATAACTTTAAATAAATTTAGAGTAGGGATTTTGATTGTAAATAAAATCTTCCTCCAATTTTCCCATAGATAAATTGGCATTATTCGGAGCCAACAGTGAGCCCAAACTGAGCTGCGATGTTGAAGATTGTATTGTTCTCGAAACAAAAAATAATGCTTTGTCGATACTTCGTTGGTTAAAGATAAGACAAGTTCAGCAGAAGGATGTGATTGATCTGTGTTCTATTCGTAATCATCTTATCTTATGCTATGGGTAGCTCTTCTATAGTCAGAACCATAGGTTGATATGCTAGTACTGGCTAACTTAGCCTGGAGTCTCTGCTAAAGGCTAGACCGAAGGTCTGGTAAGAAGAACATTGTAGTCTTCAGCCCCAATCGATGTTGACTCACTAGACAGACAGCTTTTTCATATATGCAGAGTTCCTCTTCAACATAGTGCACAATAATATCTAATTATGCTTATACCATGTCTCCTTATGTTACAATCGGTTTACATTTAGCCAATAATGTATTTCTTCCCCTGATTTGTTAATCAAAATGCACTGCCTCTCTGTTCCTTTAGATGTCGCTTCCTGTCGCCTGGGCAGCATTTCTCAGTCATCAGCACATAGAAAGAATGGATTGGAGAGCTCTCAACTCTCAAAGTCTGTTCTGTGTCGCAGCTCTTCAGAGGCTGTCCTCGAGTCAAAGGAAGCCAAGACTCTCCTACAGTTTCAGCCCGAGGTTTTTCTGGGAGGACAGGAGGCTGACCAAGATGTGCCAAAAGACAAACTTCTGTTGTTGGAGAATGTTTCAGATGTTAGCAGACATCTACCGACAGAGGAGGATGGTGAGGTAGTCAGGAGGTCGGAGGAAGAAGGCAGTGACGAGGAAGAGGAGGAACTCAGTCCGAGAAGCAGTGAAGATGTTCAGGAGGCCCCTTCATCCCCTCAGTTCTGCTCCAAACACCAACGATGGGTGAGGAGCATCCTGCAGCAGTGTCCAGACGAGTGCTCGGAAGAGCTGCTTCAGGCCAATGTTTCTTCGTCACCCCCGCTGTTCCAGTCGTCCTCATCCGCCACTTCATCGCAGGACCTCACGCCCTCTGACATCGTCCCGTGCCCACCTGACCAACAACATCCACCTTCGCAGACCTCCACCCATCTTCAGACAGCAGTCCAGGCATCTGACCAAACAAACCCCAAAGATGAACAGAGGTCCAGGTCACCTGGATCAGCAAGCGATGCGTCTCAAACAGAACTTCTGCTCTCGTCCAGAGACACTCGGCTACCCGTCCTGTTGTCCCCGGTGGTCCGACTGATAGACATTGCCTCTGTCGGAAGGCTCTACCCTGTCTTTAAACCCTGTCAAGCGCCTCTAAATTGCTTCACCGTGTCTAGTAACAAACAGACAGCATCCGCTCGTCCTCAGGTGCTAACCTCACCACACCGCCATACCCTAGGGAACAACGGCATACCCCTAGGAACAATGATAGACACTACGATCGACCAACCAGACACTGTGGCAACAACTCCCCGGAACACAACGTGCAAAGTGAAAACAGTTCCTCTATCTCAGGATAACTCGACCAGCTGTCAACCACCAACTCGACAGTCTTTTTCCAGACTTTCAAGAAAGTTCAGACGGGCTTGTACTACCACTAGACATTCTCAGGCACTAGACGGATTCAGTCAAAACCCTTTACCTGAGCAGCTCCTAGAGGCCCCTACTACCTTTTGGACAAGTTGTCCTGCCTTACCCGACTTCAATGTTTCTGGGCCTCCTATAGAGGATGCTTCTAACTCTACTCCTCAATTAGAGATTCTGTCCTCAGTCTGTGCTGCTAACCACATCTCTTTATCTACTGAATCCTCTAGACAAGTTGTCCCTCAGAGCTCCGTCAAACCTCTTCGTCGTACATGCAACATCAGTCCTTTTGAATCAAAGACTAGGGGGCATGGTAGGCGATGCTCCACTGCTGTCTCCCCTGCCTCCAACTCTGATTGCCTGGCTGTCAGTTCTGAGACCTGCAAAATGCGAAGAGCCCAGCTGAAGTTGTCATTGCCTAGTCAGGCTTTGCTTCTGCAGTCCAAGCTGCTACAGCCCTACGTAAGTCTTAACAGACTGAGTGCTCAGGAGTGCTATAGAGTGACAAAGCCGAGATCCTCCATCAGCTGTGTAGAGGCTGTGGCACAAGCCAGCAATGATGAGGAGGAAGAAGATCCAGATTCTTCTTTTGATGTGAACACTCTTTACTCCGGTGATTCTTCAAGTAGTGACAGTGAGGACTCGTTTCATTGTGACCCTGAGTACAAACCTCGCTTTAAAAAGAAAATACTTCTCTCAGAGTAGCATGGGAACCCTGCATAGGGGCTTGTCTGATGGTGTGACAACACTTTGGCTGCCTCGGACACTTAAAAAATCAAGGCTGCACTAATAAATATTTTGATATGAACAATGGGTCAAATAAAGAATGAGAATATATACTTTATTAATCCCTCATGGGGAAGTTAAAAGGATTTTAATAAATACTTGTATGTTGCTTCATGCCTAAATAAAGCTGTTACATGACCATGTGAATTTCAAAGTGTGAATTGCAAGTGTTGCTACTGGAAAGCACACATTTGGAAAGATTTTTGATAGGCAGTACCCTTGCACCTGCTCTCAATTAGTATTGTAGAATTTCTATGGTTTCTCAATGATTTGTTGACAAATCAATGAAAAATCCAAATAAATAACAGCAGGGTTCCCAACAAGAGTCTTGTTGTGTTTTTTTTGTTGGTCGGTCCAGCAACACTTTGATGCAGACTAATAATATTGCAGTGACCGTTGCTTCTCAATAAAAAAAGTCACTAGGTTGCTGTAATGCTTGTTCTGACGCATGTCATAAATAACATAGTCCAGGTTCGAATATTGGTATTTTATTCCTCACATAAGAGTTCACGACTTTCTCTTCCAGTTATGCATTTCTCCATTTTAACCAATAAATCACAACACTTGCCGTTGTTACATCTGCACGGTCAAAAACTGTTTGCTTCTACCTATGAGCAACACCTGTGCCCAATGACCCCACTGATTATATTACCTGTGGCCTGACTCACAGCGCCACTACCGCCCCATGTGGCGGGAGGTTGTACATAACCAAAAACAACAAAATGGCTCTTACACACCGGCCCCTAATTGGTTCTGGCGGCAGACAAAACAATTATTTATACGTTTACGTAAGGAGCCATTACTTTAGAAACAAAAAATGTACCGTTTTAAACAGTCAATTTTATAAACGCGTCCAATCGACAAATTATATTTCCATGTCTTAAACCCATGGTTGTGGGTTTCACCATTATTCTTACTCGCCAGTCGCTTCACAAAGCAGACAAATCTTTGTCACTGGTCTTTCAATTATGCTGGTCTTGGTTTGCAGACGAACAGAACGCACTAGTCCTTTCCTATCAGGAAATGTCTGTAGTATCTTTCCAAGTATCCAGGATCCACGAGGTGCTGTTGAGTCAACAACGACGATATCTCCAGGTAAAAAATTTATTTTTTCCTCGTTCCATCTTTACCTTTCTTGCAGCAATGGTACGTATTCTTGCGTCCATCTTTTCCAAAACAGATCAGCCAAATACTGATTCTGTCTCCATCTTCTTTTTATATACAGATCCCTTTTTTCAAAGAGTCCAGGTGGCAAAACTGGGTTTCCTTTCATCAAGAGAATGTGATTTGGCGTCAACGGCTCAAGGTCATTAGGATCATCAGATAACTGTGTAATAGGTCGATCATTCAGTATGGCCTCCACTTCACACAACATAGTGTGAAATCCTTCATCATCCAAACATTGCTGACGAAGAACAGTGCTCAAAATCCTTCTGACCATACGTATGATGCGTTCCCACACGCCACCATGATGGGATCCAGCAGGAGGGTTGAAACGCCACCTAATGCCTTCCTGTGCCATACTATTTTGTATTTTACTGTGATCCAATGAAGCTAGAGCTTCTCTGAGTTCTCTTTCAGCTCCCACAAAGTTAGTTCCGTTGTCTGATCGCATCGTAGAAACTTGTCCTCTCCTGCAGATGAATCTTCTCAACGCATTGACACACGAGTCTGTATCAAGCGAGTAAGCAACTTCCAGATGGACTGCTCTACTTGCCATGCAAGTGAAAAGAACTCCATAGCGCTTCAGGATGGTACGACCTCTCTTCACCTCAATTGGACCAAAATAATCCACACCAACATTTGTGAATGGTGGGAGATCAGAAACAACTCTCTCAGTGGGTAAATCTGCCATTTTTTGCTCCCCCACCTTTCCTCTGTGACGCTTACAGAAGTAGCATTCCGTTATTACCTTTCTCACTGCTGAATTGGCGCTTGTAATCCAATACCTTTTCCTTAGCTTGGAGAGTATATGATTTCTGCCACCATGGCTTAGTTCATGAATATGACGGAGTATAAGAGTCGAGATATGTTGGTCCTTTGCTAGAATGAGCGGGTGTTTTCTTTCTTCAGGCATGGAAGCTTTGTTTAGTCTTCCTCCAACTCTCAACAGACCTCCTTCATGACTTGGGTTCAGTTTGTAGATGCTGCTGTCCTTTTTTACTTTAGATTTTCCAGATGCTAGTGCAACAATTTCGTTGTGAAATCTTTCCCATTGGCTGAAGCGAACAATAGACGTCTCAGCTTCGAAGAGGTCATCTACGGACAACCTTTGTCCTCCTAATGTGGCTTTGAATTTTTACATCTCCGAATTGACATCCACTATTTGACGTCCATTGCCACTGGCATTTGCAGAAATCAGCTGCTTCCTTTTCTTACTTAAAGTCAGCAAATTCATCTTCAGCATGAGAATCCAACCTACTGCAACTTTCAGTCTTTTCCAACTGGAAAAGTGAGTAATCAGTTTATGCGTGGGACTTGAATCATCTTCAGTGACAATTGCATTTACCGTGAAGTTCCTTTTAACTTCTGGGTCCTCAGCAATGTCCAAATCCAAGACGTGCGCCGGCCACTCATCCTCTGGTTTCCACAGAAACTTTGGACTTTCAATCCATCTCTTTTGAACCAAATGTTCAATTTTCAGTCCCCTTGAGGCGTCATCTGCTGGATTTTGTGCTGTAGGAATGTATCTCCACTGTGAAGTGTGTGATGCCTCTCTAATGGTTGATATTCTGTTTGCAACGAATGTTTGGAACCTTTTGTCTTCATTTTTGATGTATTTTAGTACTGATGTACTGTCGGTCCAGAATTGCGACTTCTCCAAAGGAAGCTGTAGCTCCGATTGTAGCTGTTTGTCCACTTTAACAGCAAGAGCAGCGGCTGTTAGTTCCAAGCGAGGGATAGTCACTTGTTTTAGTGGAGACACCCTGGCTTTGCCGAGCATGAAAGCAACATGTACTTTGTTCTTGTTGTTTTGCAACCTGACGTATGTAACTGTTCCATATGCATCTTCACTGGCATCAGAGAAGTGATGCAATTGAGCAGATGCTGTGTGTCCAAAGTCTTTCGGTTTGAAGCATCTGCTGACCTTGAAACTTTCCACTCTTTCAAGACCTTCCAACCATTTTTTCCATTTCTGTTGAAAGAATTGGGGTACTGGATCATCCCAACCACATTTCAACCGGCACAGGTCCTGCAAAATCATCTTAGCTGGGATTGTAAAGGGGGCTAAGAAACCCAAAGGATCATAGACGGAACTGATCATAGATAACATCCCACATCTTGTGTGTGGCTGTTCTCGGATGTTAAATTTGAACTTGAAGGTGTCCGTCTCGATGCACCATTGTAGTCCAAGAGCCCGTTCCACTGGCAATTTGTCTCTGTCAAGATCCAACTCCTTGAAGGTCTTGAATCTATGTTCTTCTGGAATTACCAATAGCACCTCACGACTGTTGCTGATCCACTTGGTGAGATTGAAACCTCCCAACTTGCAGATAGCTGTGAGGTTCCTGACCATTAGAGTAGCATCTTCTTCAGAAGGCAAACTTTTCAAAAGATCATCCACATAAAAGCTTCTTGTGACCGTGTCAATTACTTCTGCTGGAAATCTGTTTAGATTATCATCAGCAATTTTCCTTAGAGCATAACATGCACAACTCGGAGAAGATACTGCCCCAAACAGATGGACAGTCATACGGTACTGTACAAGTTCTTGCTCCAGGTTCCCTTCTGGCCACCACAAAAACCTCAAGAAGTCGGAATGTTCTTCTGCAACCTTTACCTGATGGAACATTGCTTGCACATCAGCCATGATGTGCAAGCAATGTTCCATCAAAACTCCTAACAAAGAGCTTGTCAGGTTTGGTCCTTGCAGAAGTTGACTGTTCAGTGAGACTCCTTTAAATTCTGCTCCACAATCAAACACAACACGTAAGCTTCCTTTCTGTGGATGGTATACACCATGGTGAGGGAGATACCACGTTTTTCCATCAGTGCGTTCAAACTGATGCTCTGGCACCTTTACAGCATATCCTTTGCCAATGACATCAGTAAGGAAGTTTGAATATTCTTTGTGGTAACTTTGATCCTTCAGAAGTCTCCTTTTCAGTGAACTGACACGCTGTTTAGCAACAGTAAAGTTGTTTGGCATGTTTACATGGGGTGCCTTGAAAGGCAACTTAACATTGTAATGTCCACCTTTAAGTTGTACCGAACCTTTCATTATTTCCATGAACTTTCTTTCTTCTATTGACATCTCCTCTTTGTCATTAGAGACAGTTTCACTGAAATCCTGATTGTACTGTCTTATCAACAGTTCTTCCAATTTGTCAACACCAATCCGATTAACAGTAACAGCAGGGTAGCCACTCTCACACTGCTTTGCACTGTTTCCATGAAGCGGTCCATTAATCACCCAGCCCAGTAGAGTTCTTACTGCATACGGTCCCTCTCCTCGGTTGTTGATCACTTCCCACGGTTCCATTAACTTTGAGGCATTTGTGCCAATCAACAAATCAACATCAGCGTTAATACGGGGAATATGTACATCCTTCAGGTAAGTCCACTTAGACAACTCTTCTTCAGGAATGATATTGTTTGTCGACACGGGCATTTCCTTCTGAGTGAACATACTAGGAAGCTCAAAAAACTGCTTGTCAGCAAATTCAGAGCTTTCCAAATACAACTTTGAACAGTAGTACTGTGACCCATTGTACGTAGATTAATCTTCGTCTTTCTTCCTTTGATGCTCAGCCTTTCCATTAAACTTTCAGAACAGAAAGTGTCAGTACTTCCTGGATCCAGAAATGCATAAGTTTGTACGATTTTGTTTCCCTTTGTACACTTAACATTGACAGATAAGATTGAAAGGATGCCATTACTGCCCCCAGCCCCTGTATGACCACAAGTAGAGACAGCCGTGCCACTCACCGACAGTTCCTTTGGCTGATCTTCGCCTTTGCTTCTTTCCTTTTTCTCAATGTGAAGAATGCTGGGATGACTTTGGTTGCAAACTCTGCGAGATATGCGTTTATTGCAATCCTTGCTCATGTGTCCTATGCGCAGGCAACTAAAGCAAACTCTTTTCTCTTTCAGAAATTCCAATTTTTCCCGATGTACTCTTTTTTGCAATTGTGGACAATGCTCCAATGCGTGTCCATGCATACAATACAAACAGGAAACAAGATTTGAACTTGTAGGTGACATACTTTGTGTTTGAGTCTGAATGCTTTTCTTGTTTGCATTCACAGCTGGTTCAGTGGACATAAGGACAGTGGTTGCAAAGCTGTTTCTCTTGAACTGCGACTTTTGCTCTAACTTGGTCTTGTTGCCTCCTTTAGTTACACCCCCTTGAGTGTCTTGAATGTTGCCAAAGATTGGATCCGAAACAATCTTGACTTGGTACTCGATGAACTTGATAATGTCTTTAAAGCCAGATCTGCGACCTTCGGTTTCAGAGATGTCACACGCTGTCACTCTCCATTTCTCTCTGAGCTTGTAAGGAAGTTTCTGCATTATTGTTTTCATGTTTGCTGGCATATTGAGTTCATCTAAATATTGCAATTCCTTCATAGCGTTGCAACACTTTCGTAAACACAATGCATATGCCTGCAGCCCTTTAACATCTTCTGCCTTAACAGCAGGCCATCCAATGATTTTATCCACATAGGCAGCTGTGACCTTTACTTCATTTCCAAAATGTTTTCAAGAAGGTCTTTGGCCATAGCATAGCCCGTCTCTGGAGTCATGTGCTGGCAGCTACGCACCAGATCCCTAGGCTGCCCCCTAGTGAATTGCTCAAGATAATACAAACAATCTCCTCTGTTGTTTGTTTTAGCTTCCACACAATGCTCAAAAGCTCTGATGAATGCTCTAAACTTGAGCGGATCTCCGTCGAAAATAGGTATTTCTCTGTGCGGGAGAAACAGAGTTCTGTGATTGTATAAGGAGTGCTGTTACTTCATTTTGTCTTTGTCACAGACTGTAGAGATCTCCAGTTACTTGAGGATTGCCTTGGGATTGTGTTGCTTGCTCACCACCAGGATTTATATCTGATTGCTGTGACTGGTGCTCAGCAGTTTGCCACTTGAAGCTTGTCTGCACAGTCGCACTTTTACTTTCATATTTGTCCGCTTTCATTCGTTTTTCCACTGTTGCTTTAGGGTTGGCAGACCATGAATATTTCTGCTGAGGTGATTCTTTTTGCAGTGGGTTGTATTGTTCAGCATGAGGATTGAGGTTTGCTCCTTTTTTGAAATAGGATTCCATCCCATCCGAATGTGCATTTGAAACACTGCCATGACACGAGGCATCCAACACTGCTAGTTTTGCTGTAGCTGCTGCTATTTCGGTGTCCATTTCGTGTTGCTCCTTTGCCCTCCTCAGCTGTTCCGCTTGTTCCTCAAAGACATGCCTTTTCTGTAGCGCTGCAGCACGTGCAGGGGCGGACTGGCCATCGGGGATACCGGGGGAATCCCCGGTAGGCCGACGGGGTTTGGGCCGTCTCTGACATCGCCGGCCCCGACTATATTATATGCTTCACAGAACACATTCAATTTACTCTAATACCGAAAGTCAATAATCAGTGTTGATACTGTATCAACAGTATAAACTGACATTATACTACTCCTCGCGATCCGAGGACGCCACAGCACTGCTGGACTTTTAAAAACTTTTCTCCATAACCGCGGTCTGCGCCGTGCGGTCGGTCCGGGCGTCTGTCGGGGCGGGGCCGGCGGAGGTGCGAATGGCCGCCGTAGACCGGCGAAATACATGCTGTGTATTGAGTGGGCAGCGCGCCATGTATTGAGTGGGCCGGTCTGACAGTAACTCCCGGGCCACTTTTTTTCCCCCAGTCCGCCCCTGAGCACGTGCCATGAGCGCAGCCTTTTCTGCCTCTGTTTGACGCCGTGCAGATGATGTTGTAGACTTGCTGCCTTTTGAGACATTACTTTTTCTTCCTGAGCACTTGTTGGAAGCATTTGATTCAACATTTGAAATGCTGTCCTGAGGCTTCACATTATCCCCCTCACTATGAAGACCACCACCTTCACTATTGAGGTGACTTTCATTGCAAAACAACCATTTTTTTACATCAGCAATAAAGTCATTGACACTGAGCATTTTTAGTTTATACCACATTTCATGCTTATCCACCTCCTCTTCAGGTAACAACCCCATCAACATTTCATGCATTTCTTTTGCTTCACCACATAGAACATTATATTTTTCAAATGTACCTTTTACCTCTATTACATAACCTTTATCACCCATCAAATCAACAAGTATCTCTTTGAGATTGTGTGCTCTTTGGAATTTCCCCTTTCTTTGTTTTTGCAAGTTGACAATTTTTTCCACAAGAGCTTTTTCTGTCAATTTAACAGTCCGTTTTTTTACAGTGTAGCCCATAACACCAGATTCAACCCGAGGCTCTGTCTCAGTTAAGAGTTCAGAACCGGCAGCTGGCTCCTCTTCCATTGTCAGTTAAGTTACGCACATTCAATTTTGTGAATACGCGCTCAGTTCATTTATACTGTCACCACCAATTCATTGGATTTTAGGCGCAAAGTCCTGTGTGCACACAATTACAAAGATAGCCATTCCTTTGTTGGAAGTAGCGACACACATACCTTGGCGTTGAACTGCATAGAGTTGTTCTTACGTTCTATTTCCTCCGTGAGACAACCGCAGCTCCAATCTGCTCCTGTGCGCTCCAAACAGCTCCGGTGCCCTGCCCTTCACAGAGAACTCTCCCCGGGGCTCCTGCTAGCTTCTCCGGGATCGTTTGCGTTGCCGCACTGGGCGCCTCGCGGCGCCTATCTCCGCTACTCCAGATTCGGGGATCTGAACCCGACTCCCTTTCGATCGGCCGGGGGCGACGTAGGCCATCGCCCCACCCTTCAGAACGGCGTTCGCCTATCTCTTAGGACCGACTGACCCATGTTCAACTGCTGTTCAGTGATTCAAAGTATGGTACTTTCGCCGCACTTCCTTGTTTACTCGCCGCAATGTTGGATCTGTATGTACTCCAACATGGCGGACAGACCTCGTATCTAAGGAGATCGTGACGTCAGTGAGACCACTCTATAGATCCCCAAAGTCAGTTCAGCTGTGCTACAAGCTCAGAGATCCACTTCATGGTGTTATTAAGAGTATGGTTATTAAAAGTTTTTTGCATCAAAATACCCAACACGATGTAATGTGTAATGTGTGTATAAAGCAAAAGGGTGAACTATCCTGTGTCCACTTGACTATTACCTTATTCGCTTATGTCATTATTACTCGCATTACTTTATTATTACTCACATTCGTGGCGGGCCGTGCATTTTATACCTGAGCCTGCACTGCTGTCCTGCAGCTGAAACACAGCTACGGTTATTATTTGTTTTGTGTAAAAATGAAGCCAACACCTCTAGATCCACTAATTGCAGAGAATACGCCGAGAGTGTGTCTCCTTTCTGCTCTGACTGCAGCTGGGACAGCTGCGCGAGGCTTCTGTGAGAGTAGCCTCCTGTGAGTGCTTTGGGGCGGCTCACGGCAGCACCTGCTGCTCGTTCACGACAGTGCTTTCACGTCAGAGTCAAAACACCAGAAAAGTCGATAGATTTGTCGTTAATAGCTTTTGAAAAAAAAAGTCGCCATGAGGGTTTGGAAAGTCGCCAGATTTAGCGAGAAAGTCGCCAAGTTGGCAACACTGGTACCAACTAAATATGTCCCCAGAGCAACATTGGACGTAACAATGGTTCCTATCACATATAAAACCAAACAAAAATCCATCTTCATAAAAACAAGTTATATAATAATATATAAACAAGCATATTAAAGCTACTGCAGATGTAAAAACAAACGCAGTTAACTTACCAAAGCTGCTGTTCACTATTTAAAGACAAAGTGCATCCTCCTTTCTTTGTTAATAAAGAGTTTAATCTCACGGTTGTTCAGTACATCCGTGCGTTTTAGTTCCAGTAAGAAGTCCTTCTCCATTCATTCAGTGAAGACAGTCGAGCCTCCCCAGTTCATGAATACGTTTTTATGCGTTTGAGGCTGAAAATGTCCGCTCGTCAGAGGCAGCAGATATTGGGATTGTCACCGCCCAACATGTCAGGCTAGCCCACTGACCAATCACGTATGGCTAGGCCAGCTAGCAGGCTCTGGCACGTCAAAGAATACGCCCAACATGTCAAACTAAAGATCTGATTGGTTGAACACTATGTGTCAAAAAGAGTTGAGATCCCAGAGAAAGCTGCCTTAATTGCCACATACAGATCAGAGGGGAAGGTTAGAAAAAGGAAGACATAAAGAATATACTCAGAAATCAATAGATAAAATGTAACCAAACGATAAAGTTTATAATCATGACTAATAACAAATGTTTAATGCATAGAGTGATTTAACAAATGTAAAACTGATTATAACAATGAACTGTGTTGAACTGTGTTGAGAAGTAACAAGGGTATGTGTTAGGACATGTTTTGGGGAAATGAGATCATATAGGAGTTGTCCGGAAAATGAGATCAGCACCAGATGTTCGGGCGGGGATCCGCGATGCTTCGGACTCTGTTGCAAGAACAAGGGGCGAAGGGAAATAAGGTTCTTTCCAAGCATACGCACTCACCCAGAGGGGTGGGGGCCCAAGACTGAAGGGAGATCTGGTACTTTTCCAGGCATAAGCACACACACAAAAGGGTGGGATAAAGATCATGTGTTCAGAATAGGAGGAGGGGGGAACAGATAGCCCAAATCGACAATGTAAGGAGACGTCTGCGATACGCAGGCTGGGATTCTACGCGGGAGCCGACCAAGCGCTCCAAGGAAGAAGATACGGACGATTGCGCTACAGAAGTATTTGAGGACTCAGTCTCTGCTCACGAAAAGAAAAGATAACCGTTCGTGGACAAGGATTACAAGACGGAGAGTTTCCCTCTCCCCACTGCTTGACTTTACCAACTGAACAACGGAAGAACACGGCAGCCCTAGAAAGACTTTGTACTGAGCCTTGTGGACTGCTGATCGAACTCCGCTGTGCGAGCAGGAGGAATCCGAGGGTCTGGCCAGACCCTCGTTCCTAACACCTCCAAAATAACTTTTCCATCGGACCTTTGAAATCCAGCTCCGACCGAGACGACGCGTCAACCTAACCCAATGAGTATAATCTAAAGAAGAAAATTAAATTACGAATCAAGTGTAGTAACGATTTTATTATGTGAGCTGTAGCCTGAATCCCTGCTAACAAAATATATCTATACATCCTGCAATAAATATCTAATCTGCATTTAAAGTAAAACTCTCAAGTGCATTCATTTGCTTAAAGTGGTAAATGTTCCTCGTGGCAAGTAAAAAGTTAAGTCTATTGTATGTCTTACAACTGAGTTCTGAAAGGTTATCCTAGTGACCGAATCCACTTAACAACCCCTTACGGTTTTAGAAGTGATCCTAGCCGTTAAAACCTAACCTGGCAATTTACCAAGAGCCCGGATCCATAAGAGGAAAGCTGCCATAACCGACGCGACTGGTGGGAGCGCCCGGGGCCTGGGTGGTCCCTCGGCCGAGCGCGCACCGACCGGAGGAAGCAGGGTAGACGTCGGGAGTAACGGCAGTTAGCGGAAGCCAGGCGAGTTTCCTCGCAAGAACACCAGCTCGGAAATCTTTTAATAGAGAGCTGAGTCAGTAGGTAGCCCCGTATCGGGCCAGAGAACCCCAGGATCTAACAATGACAATCAACAATATCGTCGCCATTCACTTAAGCTGCACAGACATTCATGCATGCACATGTACTCCATCAAACCACCGATCCACAAAATGATGCTACGTAGTTAATCTCCATTAATCTAGCACATGCAAGGGGTTGGCAAAGCAATACCGTGCTAGTTAAAGGGCAAGGTGCAAAGTACTGAGGGGTATACTGTGTGGGTATTGATCTATATAACTCCCTATTAAAAGGAAAATCCACTCAAAAAGCAGAATGTATCTGTTGACATTCACAGTATTTTAGTCAATAAAACAGATATCTCAACATGCTCAACCAGATGGAAATCACTGCATCATGCTTGAATTGATGATGTCATCATATTACTAGTGATTGACTCCAACAGTCTGACAGTTTTATTAGAATTCATCAGGAAATGCCTCTGATTAACAAATAAAATCTGTGCTGTGTCAGAAAACATTGAATAATTATATTTTAGGGTGGAATTTTTTTGAGTTGAAGGCTTGTATGAGTTTATTTATGTATTTTCAGGTACTTTGTGTACTAGCTGTGACTGTTTACTGGGTTTCTCCTTGTGTCAGTATTGTGTCATGAGCAGTGGCGGCTGGTCAAGAGAGGGCCATGGGGCATGGCCCCACCATGAGCCACACGAAAAA
The DNA here is from genome assembly GCA_028022725.1 of Lycodopsis pacificus. Taxonomy (NCBI): domain Eukaryota; kingdom Metazoa; phylum Chordata; class Actinopteri; order Perciformes; family Zoarcidae; genus Lycodopsis; species Lycodopsis pacificus. The sequence continues at coordinate 1,534,468 of CM051698.1, forward strand.
AAAAAAAAATTAAAAAAATTATAATAATCATAAATTATACAAATTGTCAATATTTGTGTTTTTTAACTATGGAATGTACCCAGTAATGTGTGTACAATATGATATCTGCGCAAAATATATGCTTTTCCTGCTCGTCCTCTCCCCCTGTGTGCTCGTCTGCTCGTGCTCTCCGTCTGTGTGCACGACACTCTGAGAAGGCGCAGCGAGGGGGGCCTAATCGTTTTGGCCCAAAAAAGACGGGTCTATGAAGCAGTTTAGCCAATTGTTGATTCAAGATATAAATGAGTGACATACAATTTAGCCAATCAGCGCCCTCAAATAGATTCAGCTGTGGGCCAGAACGATCAGGCCCCCCTAGCTGCGCGTTCTCGTCAGGAGAAGTCTCTACAGGCGAGCACTCCTCCAAGACCCGTTTGACGGTTTTGGCGGAGATTCTGCAGCCAAAGAGCTGATATCAGATCAGCCTGACCTCACAATCAGACAGCAGACTACATGCGAAGCTGCACTACTTCGTACAAGTCAGTCAATCAACTTCCTTTCTTCCGAAAAGTACGCTGATTACTTCGACATACCATACGTATCCACAGGCAGGGCGGACTGGCCATCGGGGATACCGAGGGAATCCCCGGTAGGCCGACGGGACTATATTATATGCTTCACAGAACACGTTCAATTTACTCTAATACCGAAAGTCAATAATCAGTGAAAACTGTATCAACAGTATAAACTGACATTATACTACTCCTCGCGATCCGAGGACACCATAGCACGGCTGGACACTACGGTGCTTTTAAAAACGTTTCTCCATAACCGCGGTCTGTGCCGTGCGGTCGTGCCGGGCGTCTGTCGGGGCGGGGCCGGCGGAGGTGCGAATGGCCGCCGCAGACCGGCGAAATACATTCCGTGTATTGAGTGGGCCGGTCTGACAGTAACTCCCGGGCCACTTTTTTCCCCCTAAATTAACAGTGAAAACTCATCATAGCTTAATTTAACATCAGTATTCATAATTACACTTCATGTTTACTTCTCCTGATCTTTACCTCCTATAACAAGGTCCATAGGGGCATCTCAATAAATAAACATGTTATATTATATTGTATTATATTATATATTATAAGTGTTATTTACTGCTTTTTTTCATGTTGGAATAAATGTTAAATATTTAACTGCCAAGTAATAATGCGTGTTTGATGCAAATTTTTTTTTGGATGAAATCATACTGGGATGTTTGCTGAAATTGATAGGATGGCCCTACCTAGAGCATGTTCCACCAGCCGCCACTGGTCATGAGGCTAAAGAGCAACGACCGATGAAGTAACACTGCATAATTTTTTCTTTGTTTTCAAAGCCGTTTTGTAGCAAATGGTTTTAAAGGACATTTGTGGATGAGACATCACATCACCAATCACTGGCTCCCTGTACGTTTTAAAATTGATTTAAAACGGTTACTGATCACTTTTACGTATGGGTCTGGCCCCAACATATATAGAGGACATGTTGACCCCCTATGAGCCAGCTCGCAGCCTAAGATCCTCGGGTGGGGCCCTTCTGGCTGTTCCAAAGTCAAGGCTGAAAACTAAAGGTGACCGTGACTTTGTCATCAGGGCCCCTCTGCTTTGAAAGAGCTGCTTGAGGAGATAAGGCTCACAGAATCAGTAATCTATTTTAAATCACTTCTTTCAATCTTTTTATTTTCAGTTTACACAGGAGTACGACATGCCACTCACAAACAGAACAGCACATAACATACCTGCCAACCACACAAACAACCAATCCCTGACACAAAAAAATACAAAGAACAAAACAAACAAAACGAAACAAAAATAAGTAATCATAAGTTATCATCCTTCCACTAGATACCAATAAACATTATCAATATTATGAATATAGCTCCCTGGGCGTCCCCCGGAACCCGAAGTTACAAAAACCTCCCTCCTACACACATCCACTTTTCAGCCCATACATTGTATATGCCAAATATTGTCCTCCACATGAGTTACATACAATTAAATCACTTCTTAAAACACATTTTTACAGACTGGATTTTATGTGATGTCGTCGCTTTCCTGTTCTAATTCTGTTTTCTATTTTTATTTTTTATTTTACAAAATTATTTTACTAAATGCAGTTGCACTCGAGTGTTCGGTTGGGTTTGTTGGCGAGATTTGCAGGCTTTCGGCTGTTTTCGGCCAACGGCTCCGACGGGAGCAGTTTGACTGGCTGGTTTGGGACATGTGTTCATTGGTGGTGGCAATCTCACAAGTGTTACCTTTATTATAACATCATTATTAAAATAGAACTTGTAGTTGCAGAAATACACTCTTCTTAGTATGGGTATGCAATTTTCGAGCAGAGGCCTAAAAATAGGGCTCGGGTTAAAAAGGCTCCAGAATCACAGTCATCAAAAAGCACCATTAATCGCCTTGTGCTATTCCTTACATTTTTAATCTGTGACACTTTAGCATAACTGCAAGTTGCAAGTAATTATAGAACACAATACTTAAGGGAAAGCTGTGACTATTTTTGCTGAGTGCATGTTGAAGGCCCCAACATGATCATTTATGAAACCTACTCTTGAGTGACAGACAATGACTTTGCAGTTTTGGAGGGAAGCTGAGGTCAAACCTAAGGGTCACACAAGCAGCCAAAACATCTTTTTTGTTTGCTCATGTTCTTTTTAGGCAGTTGGATGTTTGATATGTTTTATATTTATTGCTGAGGTGTAAAGGACAATGAAAGGGTCCACAAAAAGGTGAAATCCCTGTTTAAGAATGGATCCAAAGGATGATTCTGGTGGTAATTCATCTTTTTATTACTTTTATCAAATCCCATTAAAACCACTGATTATTTTTTTCCTTTTAAAATACATTTTGACAGTAGTGTAGACACAATATAAGGTATGCCGTAGAACTGTATTGTGGGATAAATTAATTGTTTATCAATAATGATAAAAAATGAAAGGGTTATTTTTGGTCATAATTCATGCAAAAGTAGGGTTAGGGTTACATTGCCTTTTATTGCTCTTTTTAAAAAGAAATTTCCACTTTTCCATGCTATTACTCTCAGAGGACCTACCTTCACTAGCACTATTTCACTGAAAGGGACTGTAATATGAACTACTAAAAAACAGCTGGCCAGACTATTATGTAAGGAGTAGTTTGTTTAAGCTGAAACGCTTTTCTATTCGCCTCCAGAGCAAGTTAGGCTGCTCATTGTACTCACTGCAAACAGTAGGTCGTTGAACTTAACTGAAGGGAACGGAATGAAAGGTGCTCTCAGTGGCACAACAACACATGCTGCAGCAATGTGTTTTGTCGGGAAAAAAAACCAATGCGTCTGTCTGAGTATTGATTACAACGCAACATGCCCGGTCAGTCTGGGGCTCACATCCATGTTATTGTTGACTCAGGTATTAGCCTTAGTATGTCATACCCATCATGAATAAGTCATTTTTTGTTTTGGCAGCACCAATAACTTACAGGTACCTTGATATTAGCCTACTTGTGGGGTTGTTTGAGTCTAATTTTATAAAAAATATGTCACTTTCTCATTATAGTTCTGCTGAAAGCAACAACAATCAGTATTTTACAAGTATGAATAATGGATCATATGTGAAATAAGTCGGCTGTAGTGAAGAATCCAAAGAGGATTATCACTCTGCATGTTGTTGTTGCCCTTTATAATACACATATTACCAAATATTAACTGTGCATGGACAAAGATACATTCCCTATTTGAATAATAATGCGATGCAGAGATATTTCACTTTGCACCGCCTCTGTTTTGATGCCAATGCGTATGACGCACTCCAGCGGAGGCGTCTTCTCGCCTGCGTGGAACCCGTCTCCACTGGTCCCCCTCCTCCCCCTCCTCCCTACTGATTATTGATGGTGGGGATGGTTCTTGTTAGTCATGTAAGAGGGGTGTAACGGCACAGCCTTGGGTCTCCACCAATGGAAATATGGGCTGGGCTCAACACCCATGTTCGGGGATCTTGATATATAACCACCGTAAAACATCCCCGAAGGCTATTGTTTATCATCCCGCACTCGCTGTTGCTTTTTTTGGAAAACTTTCTGTTGAATATTTAATCAGGTAAGTGCAGATATGATTTTTTTATATTTGACCTTTTTAGTGAATGGTCTGATAATAAACAAATTAACTATGAATTGATTTGCTTAATGTTTCGTTCATGTTTTGGGGAAGTACACCATTGTAAATTGATCTTTCAAAGTTTATTTTTGCAACAGTAATGATTCGTTATTTATGTATTTATCCCGTCTCTGTCGGTTCTATGGAGAGGTATAACAAACAGCTATAGAGACTTTTGGATGATTGAAAAGTAACAGAATTAAGAGAGAGAATATAATATTTGAATATGCAGAATCAGGTGTGATCAACAGCATATTATCTTTTATCATAATTTTGATGTTTTAAAATATACTGGTACAAGAAAAGTCCAACATTCCAAATTGAATAACAGTACAGTATTAGGGACAAAATGTACCTAAATGATCAAGTAGTCATCATGCCGAATGACCCCTTTCAAATGATTACATATTGTAATGGCTTGATTAACATGTAAAGAGCATGTTAAAGGTGTAGCAGGCTGAAGGGGAGCTCATTTTGAGTATTTAATATAGTGTTGGGCAGTTTCATCCATAAAAGTATATTTTATAAAATGGTATCATGTAAGTCAAATAATGTATTAGTAACTATATCAATCAGATAATTGTAAAAATAAAAGTACGATATTCCTCCCCGAACTGTAGTGCAGAAATATATATGGAATACTTGAATTAACTACATCAAGAGTAATTGTTCATCATCTTCATCATTCCAGGATGGATAAAAAGTCTTATTTGGTTCAGATGAATGGGAATGGGGTCCACGGCACCGTCAACGGCAAAGGCCTGAATGGGGCCGGAGTCAATGGGAAGGGAGTGCACGGGAACGCCGTCCACCACGTCAGTGTGAATAGCAGCTTGTATCCGACCAAAGCCAACAGCCGCAGGCAGATATGGGAAGTGAAGCCCTCCAAAATGGCCAACAACACGTTGAATCCCATTAGGGCCATTGTGGATGGGATGGAGCTCACTCCGAACCCGGATAAACCCATGATCTCGCTTTCCATAGGTGAGAGGGTCTCTGCATGACTAGATCTGTGTTTTAAACACCTCTGGAGATGCAGCTTTGTTGTAATGCAAATATTCTATTTCTAATAATCCAATAATGTGTAACTATAATCAATAAAGAATGACTACCCCGTTAGAGTTCCAATTACTTTCTAATATTTGAAACAAACCAGGCCAATTACCTATATGATATGATACTACCAATGGCATACTGTCCATTAACTGTCGTCCACAACAGTTCTACTAGTTTTAAAAAAAAATCTAGTACAGATATATGGTTTCTTACAGTACAGTATGTGTCCCATATTCCTCGACTTGTATTTTTTTCATGTGTAGAGTGACGCAGACTTTTTAGCATCGTTTGTTGCTTGATTTTTGCGTCCTGTCACTGTTGACTGAATGCCTCCCATCTGTTCCCCAGGGGATCCCACTGTGTTTGGAAACCTGCCTACCCATAATGCAGTGCTGCAGGCCATGAAAGATGCCATAGACTCCCAAAAATACAACGGCTACTCTCCTTCTGTTGGTGAGTTTCACTTACCAGCAAAAAAAATTCCAAAGCAAGCATCTTTAAATGCACGGAAGTGAAGAAATGTGAATTCATGTCAGCTTCAAAAGCAGTAAAACAGATGCATACGGGTGAGATGTGGTGCTTTTTCAGCTACATTAGGTGCATGGATAGATTACTGAATAAGCCCAGGGGCCCAAAGTGTCAGGGGTCCCCCTTCACCTACAAAATGTCACTCAAAGAGACATGACTACAAATAGATTTAAAATTAATAATAAAAGGGGCAAGACAACTACAAAGAGACACTGAACTACTATAAAGTCTGTGTTCCTAAGTTAGGAGTTGTGGTGAGACCTTTATAGCATGTCAGAACCCAGGACAGCCCCCTCATTGCCTCGCCATATACCCTTTAACTTTTATTGGGAAATTTAGTAACCAGAAATTGTCTGATGTCAGTGAATCACATGCTCATGTTTACCAACCTCCAACAGTCAGTGAAGGGAGCACATGTAGTGGCGATTAAACGATTAAGCCGTTGCATCAATGTATCTCTATTTGCATTCGCCGCATGTTTTCTCTGTGTCCACCGGCAGGTTACCTGAAGAGCCGACAGGCAGTGGCCAACTTCTACAGCTGCCCTGAGGCCCCACTGGAGGCAGAGGTGCTTACTCCTCAAACACCTCAAACCTTTGCTAACACATTTATTCTGTCATGCCCTTTCATCCTCATTCACCTGCAGTGCTACCTTTTACATCTGAATCACAGTATAGGACAACTTAGGTGCATTCTGTGTGAATGAAAATGTAATTTTAGCAGCACAACGTAATAACCACAGCACTTGCTCATAATGAATAGAATCAGATTGTAATACGTGACACTGCATGTATTGGAAGTTAACCTACATGCTACAGTGACTTTATTGGGTGTTGTTGTTTGCATGGATATATGGTTTTGGAGTCTATGCTCTCAAAAAATGAAATGCACCACGCTCTCTTCCAGGATGTGATTTTGACCAGCGGCTGCAGTCAAGCCATTGACCTGGCTATCAGTGTCCTGTGTAACCCAGGGGACAACATCCTGGTCCCATGCCCAGGCTTCTCCTTATATAAGACTCTGGCTGTCTCCATGGGCATCGAGGTCAAACTCTATAACTTGCTGGTAAGTAGGAGTTGGGTCCCATCCCTACCCCCACCCCTAAACACAGACGCTTACTTTGGTAAGTCCTTTCAATTTGCAAGTTAACATTTGTTTATTTTAGTTTGTAGTGTCACAACTTCAGCTGTTAGGACCAATGATAATTGAGAAGCCATATCAGTGGATTATTTTCGTGCCATTCATGTGTGTGGGGAATAAGCCAGAAAAGAATAAATGGATTATTTTCTTATTCAAGCGCTTACAAGACATTACTTACTTTACATACAGAGGTATAACAACAAATAAAAGGAAAGCAAGCCGACACATGGTACTGTATCAAACCCATCAGATATAAAATATTAAACATTGAACTCTCTCATATGTTGATGGCATTTGCCGAAATGGAGTGGACATTATAGCTTTCTCCATCACACAGCATATTTTTCCTGGACTTTACATTGAGATGCTATCAACCAGATGATAACAATTGCTGTTCTTGGCCCTGGGAAGGTTAATCCATAATAATATAATAATAATACAAAATGTTTTTTTTGTTGTTGCAATTTTGCAGTTAGTCACTGCACTTCTACTATAAACGAAGCCCAATTTCTTGATTAGATTAGCGACCAGCTTGCTAACTAGCAAAATGCAATTGTGTAAATAAGAGTTTTGGATGCGTTTCTGTCTTTAGTCACCACCACATAAGTATATGGAAACCTAAATCAGTGGTGGTCACTTCATTTCAATTTATTTTCCAAATGCAGACACAATTGACTGACCACAGGCCAAAGAAACGACTCAGCAAACCATTCAAAATTAATGTTTTGAGAGGACTTGTGGGATCGAAACGTTTTCCACATTGGTGCACATCACATTTTAATCATATTGCTGAGAGGCTTACATCTTTAAAAAAAAGTTAGTTACAATGAATAAGGGACCAGAACGTTCAAGGACTTTGGCAGTTGAGATGGATACACCATGTAACTGTTGACAACCTCATCCCGGCTGGCTTTCCCCTTCCCGTCGCATTCTCCAACACAACCTCAACGTAACGTCGCCATAGCAGGTTGCAGCAACTACCTTTGAATGTTACCAAGACACGGGTGTATCGTCGTGTGCAATGAAGTGTCTGCCCCCACCCTGACATCCCTCTTTGATTTCCAGCCAGAGAAGTCATGGGAGGTCGACCTGCAACACATGGAGAGCATGATTGACGAGAGGACGTCCTGTCTGATTGTTACCAATCCGTCCAACCCGTGTGGCTCCGTCTTCAGCGAGGAACACCTGCAGAAAATCCTCAAAGGTTAGTTCTGCCCCGCTCTGCTTTGGTAGGAATAGGCAAGTTCGAAATCCTGAAAAAGTTTGAATTGGCAGCTCAGTCAGGGGGCGGAAATTTGGACTAAGACGGCATTTGCCTCATCTTAGTAAAACAATAGAATTTTTCTTTTTTTCTTTTTTCAGTGGCCTCCAGACACTGCGTCCCCATTCTGGCCGATGAAATCTACAGCGATATGGTGAGTGCAGCCACACAAACAGGGCTTGGCCCTCTGTTACACCAGCGAGGCACATTTTTCGCCACAGTGACGGTGCAGGTTGTGTTTCATTTGGTGGTATTTGCCCTGGCTCTGGGTGGTGGGTGGACAACCCCACATCAGCATATGGGGGATTAGGGGCCATGTGCTGTGAATGAGGCGTGGAAGCAGCGACCAGTGAGGTGGGTACGCTGGATGAGCAGGGGGCATGGAGGTCAGCAAGGGCAAGCAGTGGGGGTGGGCAAGGGGCATAGCATTTTAGCCTCAGGCTGTGTGTATGAACATGTTCCACATTGCCGTAAGCGTTCTAACAGCCCTGTCTCCTAAAAAGTATGTTCTATATACAACGAAACTGCACTGTGAATTACGTTTTGAAGGAAATGTATTTTGTCGTGGATTACGTTTGGCTTTGAAGTTTCTTGATTGAAAAGAGTCTGTACATCTGGTGTAGTGATGAGGATCGTTGTCCAGGAGACTGCTGTTTGTGTCCCGTGTGAATTTATTTTATTTTTTTTTTTTTTTTGAACCGAGAACTTTAGTTGCCTAACCCCAACCAAGTGCCTTCATTGCGTTTTTCTATTGTTTTCTTTCAACTTTGTGGTCATCTTTCGCCGAACCAAGATGTTTTTTACTAAATCAAGTAGTTTTGTATCATTTTTGTTGTTTTCTTTCAATTTCACAATGTTAACCACACGTTTCAATGTGTTAAAAAATGTCAATCGTAATCCGGAGAGAAATAAATTTTCTCTTGAAATGTAATTGAGAATGCAAATTGAAAGTAAAAAAAGGACTTTCACCTAGGACACTGCTGTTCATGTCCAGTGAAACCAACATAATTAGTTGTGTTTTTGTTTTGTTTCAACTTCATAGTCATTTTAAGCCGAAACATGATTTTTTTACTAAACCTAACCAAGTAGTTTTGTGGCATTTCAAGTAGTTTTGTTTCTTTCAATTTTTTCAACTTTTACCACGTGTTTAAACTGTTTAATACCGTGGAGAATACAGTACATGTTTCCTTTCAAACGAGTGCAGTTTAGTTGTATGGGGACGTAATTTTGTAGGAGACATCAAACCACAGCATATTCCTGAAATGGCATACATTACCTTATATGGTATCTTACAACTGAGTATTTTATCTTCATAATACCATGACTCCTTTTTTGTAAAATTAGAACTTTGTTCTCAAAATAGTACAACGTTATTTTCAAAATATTATGACTTTCTTCCCTCAAAATATTTTGACTATACTGTATTCAAATTTTTTTTTCCTTTAAGTTAGTTTTCCTTTAGTTTCGGTTTCTGCGTTTACTGCCACAGCGTGTTCAATAACACACCTCATTTGTCGCTAAAAGTTGTTGGATTGATTGATGGATGGTTGTCATACTATTAGTTGAAATTGGTTGGTACTAGCTTACGTAAGCACACGTCATATTTTGTTCAACAGGAAGAGAAGATAATTGAATTTTGATATAATAATCTTAAAATTTTATATTTTGTTTAAAAAATGTAAAAGAAATTGTGATCATAAACGGTGAAAAAGACATTGACCAAATTGAAATGTTTCCAAGAAAACAACACTGCCAGCACATTCAGTCCAAAGCGTTGGCATCAATGTCGGCCTTGACAAGTTGTTGGAGGTCATGCAAACATGTACACAGATATCCACATGCACATAGACTCCTGAATACACACACACACACACATGCACACGCACGCACACACACACACCCACACACACAGGCTGAATATTGTTGCTCAATACAAAAATGGAGATAAGGTAGTTGAATTGTTTACCAGTAGTTTTCCACCTTGGTAACATTCTGATATGGTGATAAATACAAATCCATGGGGAATGTCTAACAGGAACACACACTTTTTCTTCTTCTATACTTTCTCAATCCACAGCCGGTTCTGGCAACATGTGGCTCCCAAAAAATGGAAGCCACATGCTGGCTGTTCAAGAACACATGTGGTGTGAATTAATGCATGGCCACCTTGCCTCAATAAAAATAGCATACCAGAGATTTGTGCCCATTACCAAGGCAGCTTCTTCTTTTACAAATTGTGCTATAGCTAAATTTATTTTTGAAATTTTCACTTATTTTTTATTACCAGCATCATTACATTATTAGTGTCAATGTGTGTTGAATTGCTTGCTAGAAGCTAGCTAACTTTGTTAAACTAGCCAGCTAGGTAGCTTTGATATGTTATGTTAATGTAACACTAAGCAATTAGTTAGCTTAGTTTCCCTACCCATTCCTTAAAGTCACAAATTATGGTAAAATGATTAAAGACTGAGATAGAGTGCGTTAAATCGCAGGTAGAACCGAATGCAAAGCCACGATACATCCATGATAGCCACTGATTTGACTGACACCAACGGGACAATTGCCGGCCTGTTCATACATAAACCAATGAATTACTTCGGCGTTCCTGTAGCATGCAGGAACATTTCTAGTAGGTTTCTGATCTAAGAAATCAAATTATATAGAAGATTATGGAGGCGGTGGCGGCAACCGCTGACTATCTGAAAGCACCTTCAGAACCAGCAGTTTATCATAACCATCATTAGCATGGTGGCCTTTTGTATTTCACAAAAAGTAAAAAGTCCTGTGAGTTTTTCTTCTGCTCAGCCAGGCCATTACATAACGTTTGCTTCTCTGTTGTTTCTTCTGATGGAAAATACTTTCATATTATATCCTGAATTTTGAACCTGTGCTTTTTAAATGTGGCGTCGGGGCTGGTGAGAATGGAAAAGTTTGGAGTCGGGGTTGTGTGTGTTCATCCACAAACCCTCCCCGTCCGACCGTTTAACACTGAACCTAAGCAGACCAGAATGACTTTGCAATTTTGTGGCCACATGTGTTTCCAATCAATGCAGTTGACGGGTTTTGCTGCAGAAAGAGCTTGGGAGCCGTGTGGTGGATGGAGAGCTGAATAGGTGGCGGGGGTGGTTGGAAAGCTTGAATAGGGGGAGTGTTCAAACTGCTTTAAATTGGAGAGCTAGGCAGGCACGTGTCTGATGTTGCTGTTATGTCATTCACAGTAGTCTGGCCAATAGGATGCGGGGCAGTTCCCAGCTCAGAGTCAAAGATGTTTGGCTTTAATGACAACCAGCTTTCTATGGTTCCTGTACATTACCCTTTCCCTTAAGCCTCTCTCTCTCCTACTATGCTTCAAAATTGTTCATGGGTTTAGGAGTAGGGAGTAGGACGCTTAGCTTCTGAAAAGGTTTAAGACATGATATTTGTGTTGTACATAGTAAAAAATAAACGATTGTTCCCGACGCTCAAGTAGGTCATTTGTAGCTTTAAATACTTTTATTAACAATAAACGTGTAATGTGAAAAGGGTCAATAGTTGTGACAAAATGTAAACAATTCATGGCTATTGTTAGTACTCACAGCTGTTAGCAGCTCTGGTTTATTTCAGAACAAATGAAATGATTGGACAGGCTAATTACAGTCCTGTTAATTACAGTCCTTTCTTTTTTGCGTCAGAGCATTTGATTCATTGCTCGTCGTTGGGATGTAATGACAATTTCAACAAATACAACAAAAGTGTTTTTGAAGAAGATTACCTACCATAGCTTTAACACATTTGCCATATCTGTACAGCTTGTTCGGCTTTAACCACTTGAATGCCAAGCTTCTAACACGGTACCGTACTTGGCTTTCCATGTCAACAATATGGCCTGTCAGCAATAAGGCAGAATGACCCGTTAGCATGGATGATTTTTGCTATCTGATCTATTCTATCTTGTTCCTGCTCCTGTCCTCAGGTTTTCCCAGGCTGCATTTCTCCCACCATGGCGTCTCTCAGCAGTGATGTTCCCATCCTTTCCTGCAGCGGTTTGGCTAAGCGCTGGCTGGTCCCCGGTTGGCGGATGGGCTGGATCCTCATCCATGACAGGGATGATATATTTGGATCCAAGGTTTGTGTAGCTTTATTTGTGCATTCGTCTTTGAGCAGAGAGAAAACAAGAAGCCTCCAATAGACAACAGTTACATTCACCTAATGCAGTATGTCTCCACTGCAGATTCGACAGGGTCTGGTGAAACTGAGCCAACGTATTCTGGGAGCCTGCAGTATCATCCAGGGTGCCCTGGAGAGCATCCTCAACAACACACCTCAAAGCTTCTACAACAACACCATCAGCTTTCTGAAGGTGATGGGGTTAATGAGTAATATCTTTCTATATACAATAAATCATCATCTTATCATCTCTATATGTTACTCCAACAAAAATGCAACCTCAGTGATACTCTGGACGCACGAGTCTGTCGGCAGACCAGTGCTGTATACCCTCTAACAGCCAACGTCATGATTACGTCACCGTGTTTGCTAGAGGTAAACAAATGAAAAACTGGAGTCAAACACACATAACCTCAGAGCAGTGGGCTAAAGTTACACATTGTAAATGTCATCTTGCTGTGTTATTGGCTGCCAGAATCGATACTGCATCCATTTAAGATGATAAAATGTGATTCTAAGCTCTAGCGAGCTACATTATGGCCAAAGCATTTCAGACATGGAGAGAAAATGTTGCTAAAAGTTTAGCTATATCTAATTTATTGGAGAGATAGAGAGATGGTCCGCTTTTGGTGTTCAGCTGGGTCTACAGTTCCTCTACCTCACTCCTTGCTGCTAGGAGACCACTTCGCCAAGAGAGGAGCAGGCAAGAGCACAAAGTAGGTAGCTAACTAGCCAGCCGTCCTCTCTGGAGCTTCTGTCAATTCTTCCCCCGATAAAACAATGGACGGGGGTTTAGCTAATATGGTTTCATTGGTTTATGTTATCGTTCTCAAGTAACACTTGTGGTTTATAAAAAAAACAAGCCAACAAAACTTGCTAGCAACCATTAACAAACGTATTCAGATAATTATTCTGCCTCCACCTACACTCCGCTCTCAACAACACGTCATCGTGTCTATTTGTTCAAAGCAGCGATTACTCCATGTTGCCATGCGTAATGTGGTATCTTTCATGACAATTTCTTTTTTTAACATAACATATTTTAACATAATGTGTATATTGTGCAGCATATATATAAGATTAGAATCACAACTCATACTCATATTCATAATCCCTATAAATGTGACCAAAATAATTCTTGTCTTCTGTTGTCTTCAAATATGTTTAAACATATTTGAATTGTTCTATTTTTTCCGATTTACAGTAATGTGTTTCACACGAGACTGATTGGATGGTTTATTCTTTTCTTCCTCAGACCAACTGTGAGATCTGTTTCAGTGAGCTGAGCACCGTCCCTGGGCTGAACCCCATCATGCCTTCAGGAGCCATGTACCTCATGGTAAGTACTAAAAGTGTGTTTGATTTATCTTATTCATGTATATATGTGTTTATCTATATTTTGAACAAAAATAATCTGAAGAAGTGGTTGCCACATCTCAAAATTGAAAGCTATGTTTATAAATAAGTGGAAAAAAATGAATTGAATTGAATCGGTATGCCATTTTGAGGAAGTCGCTGAAAATCATTTTTTACCTTTTTATGTTGCTGATAATAATACAATACAATAATATGATGCTACTGTAGTTAAGGGAAAAAAACTATACACCAGATGAACCAAACGTAAAGGTCACATATCATGCTCATTTCAAGGTTCTTGTATGTTGGGTTTCTATTAGAATATGTTTACATGTTTTCATGTTCAAAAAACTCTTTATTTGTCTCTGAAACGCTCCGTTTTTGGCTAGGCAATAGCTAGGCAATAGCTTGGGTCTGTGTTTACTTCCTGCAAGCGGAAATAAACTGGGACACATTGAGAATGTTTGCACTTAAAAACTGTGAAATGGTTTATATATATGACCTCACCATTGTATGAAAATCCTGACGGCTCATCTAAAGACATGTTTTTGAATAAGGTCTATGTTTATTTCTCCATGGATTGAGCGTTTTCATACTTTCACACTATTTACATAGCACCTGCTTTAATACAAATTCATAAAAATCTCCCTTTTTACAATATGGGACCTTTAATGGGCAGTGTAACATGTTATAATATAAATATTCCACATTAATTCATTTGTCCTACCTATACATGCATGTGAATCATCATTCTAAGATATTTTATTACATTTAAGGCGGTTTGAATATGAATCAGAGGTTAATGTGTGTTCACATTTGTCCAGGTGGGGATTGACATGAATCACTTTCCAGATTTTAAGGACGATGTGGACTTTACTCAACAGCTGGTGACAGAGCAGTCGGTCTTCTGTCTGCCTGCCTCAGTAAGATACCTTTTTCCGTCATTTATCCATAAAGACGGATAAATGATTTATTCTAGAGTCACATTTAGAATAAAGATGTGTGACCCTGTTAATGCCCGAGACTGTCCATGTTCTGCCCTCTCCCAGGCGTTTGAGTACCCTAACTTCTTCCGCATCGTGGTGACGGTGCCGGAGGAGATGATGGTGGAGGCCTGCGGTCGGATCAGGGAGTTTTGCAAGAGCCACCATCGGCCACGCAGCCGCGACAGCAAAGATCTGGACCAGTGATAAGTCAGAGCTGGAACAGTGCGACGACATTTGGCCTCGCGGAGACCAAAGCCTAGAGGACAGAAGAATTGTCCACTAGTCACATATAAAGAGCTGGAATCAGCTTTCAACTTGTCTTCCACCGTTGTTAGGAAGTTAGAGATGTAGAAGTCGGACGTCAAAACTTTGCTAGTATCGTCATCACTATGGCAACTAACAAGCTTGGGAGCGACACATTTGATGGTGTCCGTATGTAAACCGTATGCAATGAGCAGACCTAATATTTATATTTTATACAGGCAGCGTATATGACTTGTTCTTGTGTATTTATATAATTTGTGTGATATAAACTGCAGGATATAAACTGCAGGATTCTAGACTGTGCATATACCGTTCACGTGGCTTCTTTGCTGTCCCAATTATGGGAAGTGAATATATCTTTTAATATCCATTTTTGTAAACGATACGCATGGATAATTTTCTGCATACTCAGCGAGAAAGCAACTTCCGACTACATTGGCATGCTCTTTATCAGAACATTCCTTGTATATTGTTTGTATGTTAATTGTGTGTCATATTGAATCACACACATGTGTATATATATGTATATGTATATACATATATATATATATATATATACATATATATATATATATATATATATATATATATATATATATATATATATATATATATATATATATATATATCAAAAAATTGTATTTAGTACTTTCTTTATAGCTAATAAAAACATGTTGACATGACTGGTAAGAACAAAGCATTTTACATATCCATAAAAAGACCGTATGGTATAGGCTACAATAGCATAATTAAAATCTTATTTTCATGGAATCACAAATTAGCTTCAGACGGCCTCACAATCTGTGCAACGCAATCCATAAGCTGTTCTATTCTTATGTAACTTCCTGTATGACTGTGACTATAAAAATGTACAGTAGGCCTACACACATCGAGAAATCCATGTGTGTACTGTATTTTACAGACCTGGACATCATCCATAACTTCTCTGGTTGATAAAGCGACTTTTAACTTGGCAGCATTTCTCTATCGTGAGGTCGTGAAATTTCGCTTAAACCGTTAAAAGTCTCTTCAAAACGTTTTACTGTACAATGTTCAAGCCGGGGGAAAAAAATCGAATACATGTCTGGTGCACGTAAAATAAATGGTATAATAATTTAGCATTTGGAGGCCTTTGGGCTATGTGGCTCATGGGATGTCAACGTTAATCTGTCCACCACTTTTTGTCTGGACTGAAATGTCTTCCTTGGGATGTATTGCCATGAAATCCTGACATTCATGGAGGACTTTTGGTGCTCCCTTGACCTTTCCTCTAGCGCCACCATGAGGTCGACGTTCATGGTTTTAAGCGTAAAACGTCTTCACAAATGTTGGATGCATCCCCCTCAGGATCAATTGTAACAACTCTGGTGATCCTCTAACTTTTGATGGTATCAGCAGGCAATTTGGTATTTGAGCAAATACCCACAAAACCAGTGACATTCCCATCAGCCTCAGCCGTACTTTGTGTTGAGTGGTAATTATAAGACGTTGGCGAACAAACCTGCTGAGTAAACACGGTAAACATTGCAGCTGCTAAACAACGGCATATTAGCTTTGTCTCTGTGAGCTTGTTAATGGAACTCTATGTACTGTAACTCTATGTACTGTATCCTCAAAGTGGCAGTATGTTTGTCTTGTTCGTTGATAACTGGAACAGGGCCCCTCTGCATGACAGATAATCAGGAGGATGGGTAATAATCAGTGGCGGGCCGTGCATTTTATACCTGGGCCTTCTGTGCTGTGAGCTACGGTTATTTGTTTCTATTGGTGTAATAATACATGTATTCGTATTAAACCGTTTGGTACGAGGCTTACGAACCGAACAATAAGTTTGAATAATACTAGTGCATTTGGAAAATGCAGAAGCTTAAATTGTGGGAAATATAATGTTTTCGGTGGACTGGGTGAAAGATCACTGCAGACCCCTCACACCCTGGACACAAGCTGTTCCAACTCCTCCCCTCTGGTAGGCGCTACAGAGCCAAAACCACCAGACACAGGAACAGCTTCTTTCCACTGTCCGTCACTCTCATGTACAATAAATAATATTGCACTACTACCTCTGTTTGCACTACTGTATTATATATATATATACACTTTTTTTGGGATATATTTATACTTATTTATACTACATCTGTTCTACTTTTTTGCTGCCCTTTTTTATTCTTATATATTTTTCCTTGTTTATTGTAAAATAGTGTATGGTATGTACATTGAGAGCGGAGAGGAAACCGGAGACATATTCCATGTACCATGGAATGCCATGGAATGCCATGGCCAATAAAGCTGATTCTGATTCTGATGTAACAGACAACGGGATGTGTGACCTTTTGAACCCGGAACAATAACAAAAAACAGCTGGGGCCGGCGTTCCGAACGTTCGCCGTTCTGAATGTTCCGAACATTGGGAACGCCAAACGTTCGGAACGCCGGCCCCAGCTGTTTTTTGTTATTGTTCCGGGTTCAAAAGGACGTTCGGAACGCCGGGATGTCCGGAATGCCGGGAACGTTCGGAACGCCGGGAACACCGGGAACGCTGGGAACGCCGGGAACGTCCGGAACGCCGGGAACGTCCGAAACGCCGGGAACGTCCGGAACGTCGGGAACGTTCGGAATGCCGGGAAAGTCCGGAACGCCGGGAACGTCGGGAACGCCGGGAACGTTCGGAACGCCGAATGTTCGGCCCCAGCTATTTTTTGTTATTGTTCCGGGTTCAAAACGTTCGGCGTTCCGAACGTTCGCCATTCGGCGTCCTCAGGTTAGCATAGCATAGATAAATAGGGGCTGAATCTTTATTATTATTAAATTATAAAATAGCTATAACTTTGTGATTCTGTTTAGGCCAGCTGGCCCTGACGGCCCACCACTGGTAATAATATAGGGCGCCCTTATCGAGCATATTTTCAATAATCACATCACCACAAACCAAATGGCACACTATTTATTGAGGCGTTCAGGGCCCCTGGGGCAGTTGTTTTTTTTCTTCAAATTAAAAGCATTAAAGGGGAGATGTTTTGGGATTAAACATTATAATTTATACCGATGCTATAATAATTAACATAAAATGAATCGCAATGCTAGTGAGCAACCTCCCTTTAAATACCTAAGTCCTTTATGGCCACCATAAAATAACAACTGAAAAATGAAATGTTGTTCCAGTATAGACCCACACACCATACAAAACCTGGATAAAGTTATTTTTTGACGTTATTATGTATCCCTATATGTCTAATATGGCTTATTATATTTGAAGATTGTGAGACTTTTATCATTGAAATTATAAAATCTTTCTCTTACAAATCGACATCGTTTGTAGTTAGGCGCACAGTGCAGTGATACAAGATCGCCATCTAATGTTGAACTGGAAACATTACAGCAGATTTCTCTATTTACAGTGCGACCTGGCCTTTCTGTGTGTTTATGTGTGTGTGTGTGTGTGTGTGTTTATGTGTGTGTGTGTGTGTGTGTGTGTGTGTGTGTGTGTGTGTGTGTGTGTGCACTGCTACCCCTATTAGAAGAGTGACCTTTGCAACATGTTCCTCCCTCCTCCCTTAAAGACATGGTGGTAAAGTACTTTGTGTGTTGTCCAATAATTAACCACTGGACTGATAAAGCAGCAGTAGGAGAGAGAAAGAGAAATAGAAGGAAAGACACAGGTCAGATAGACAAGTAAAATTAGCAAAGAAAGAGGAAGGACTCAGCAGTTGCAGTTTGAGGGGGAAAAGAGGAAGAGGACAGCCCGACAGTGTACGAGTGTGTGCACCGAGTGTGTGCCGAGTTTCTCGTTTTGTTGCTTTTTGCTGCTGCCTGCTCCATGGAGGACTCACAGGTGGCCAGGTCCATAGAGTTGAACGATGGCACACGGATGCCAGTTTTGGGTCTTGGGACATGGAAGGTACTATAAACCCTTTTTCCTATGTCTTTTATTCTCAATGTTGGGCTTTTTTGGCATATATTTGACTCTTTGTTTATGTGTTGCAAATGCATGTATTTTAGGTATAGGAGTGTTTACCGAAAGAAGTCTGCCAAGAGAGGCAATTGAAAATACCGGCTTCTGATAGGCTTATTTGCCCGCCTCAAGGTCAAATGGCAAGCTCCCTCATTGGCTGCCTACACATCCCAACCATTGATGTATAAAGAGAACTGGACGTTGGGAGTTGGCGCCCCATTCAGAAAGTTGCTCAGTGGCACATGAAGCAAAAAAGTTTCACTTCCACATAAAGAATTTATTCCTTTTTGTGTTTACTGAAAAAAGGGTTATAGACACCTCTTCCCCAATGTAAGTATGGCAGGCCCAATGGCATCATGTGACGGACTTGGAAATTGACGAGTTAGCACTTTAAACATTTAATTCAAAGTTTTACCAGCATCAACATGTCTGGTTTTGCATGTTCGGTTGTCAGTATCGTTATTCTAACAGTGGAGTCAAGTTCTGCAGAATTCTACATAACGTTTCACAGGAACAGGTGTTTCAGGTTAACCAGTGACCGTGTTAACTTTTGACTTTAAGTCGAAAGTATCCGTGGTTGCTCGTAGTAACTCACGTAGTTGATTAACCGTGTTGACTACCACTGGACTGTTTGTAGCGTCCATTTTAAAAGTGAATAAAGTTAATATTTATGTTTCTACGTAGCTTGACAAAGCTATTGCACGTCGCCGTACTTCTGCGTGTGCACACTTGCGTACAGCTGTTCACAGACTGTAAAAGGGTCTACAGTTTGACATTTAGGGAAATTAGCTTATTTTGCTGTCTTGCCAGGAGTAACATAAGATTATTAACACTCTCAAATGGTATATGAGTGGTATCGATCATCTTATCCCAGCAAGAAAGTGAGTATATAACTGTTTCGTAACTTTAAAATGGCAGATAGTGGTGAAGGTGCCTATTTTATCATTCTTTTTGCTTCTTGCAGTCCCCTCATCTCCCCCGCACCTCGGTCCAGGGCGCCGTGGAGGCTGCCATTGCGGCTGGCTATCGCCACATAGACACCGCTCACAACTACAAAAATGAGGTTGATATCGGCAAAGCGCTGCGCTCCAAGATACAGCAGGGCGTCATCAGGCGCCAGGACATGTTCATCGTCAGTAAGGTGGGTGGTGCAACAAGTGTTGCAGCAATGCCGGTGAGCAACATGAGGAGGGGGAATTTATTCAGTATTTGTTTACACAACTGATATATATTTATTTTTTATGTTGCCTATGTTTGTGTGGGTTGACAGAATTGGCAGTGTAGAGGTTTGAGTGCAGCGTAGATGATCTCTGGGAGACATCGATTTTTAATGGTTTTATGAATGAATGTTCTTAATTGTTTTTAAATCTCCTTTTCTTTTGCCTTATGTTTTGATGCTTTTAATGGTTTTATGTGAAGCACTTTGAATTACCTTGTTGTTGAAATGTGCTATACAAATAAACTTGCCTTGCCTTGCCTACGGAAGAGATTTAGGGCCGCAAAGTCAAAACTCTAACAATAAAGTCAGAATTTATTACAGATGTATTTAGAAGCTGAACAACAAGCCAACAAGCAGAACATCAATCTGCAAAAATGCAGTTTTCTACTGTTTGGCGAGCAGCCATCCATCCTTGTCCACTGCAGGTAACGTTAAAGATGCCATACGGAGTTTGATAATAAGAATAGTTTAATATATGAAAGATAATCATAATTGTTTAACTGCAAATGTATTTTAAAGATTTTGGAACTTCTTGTATTGCTGCTCAAGAAAGACTATTTGTATATATATATATATACACAAGAATAATAGAGGCAATATTGATTGTTTTCTTAATTAATTGTCTTTTTTTTCTTACAATACAATCAAAAATAATCGACAAGAGTATCAATAAGGAACTGAAGCGATAAGCAGTATCAATAAGATCCACTAATATTAACCACTAAAAGGGCCTCCGTGCATCGATTTACGATGGTATTTGACAAGTTGAGAGGGAGAACTGATTGGTTAAGATGAGAGGAGTAGGGAACGAAAGGGAGAAGGAGACTCAAGAGACACTGGGAAACAAACTGGAGCACGGCGACAGTGCTCCAGTTCTTTATGTTCATCAAAGTCAGAATTCTAAGTTTAATCTCAGAAAAAAATGAAGTTTAAAATCTTGAGGAAGAACTTCAATAAAATCAGAATTCTGACTTTACAGGTGTTGAATACGAAATAGCTAACAGTGTTTACCTGAGGACCTGAGGGGGAACCGGTGGGTGGGTGCTACATTTCTGCAACAATGTTATCAGCAAAAGGCATCAGCGGCCGTGAGCTAGCCAGTGGGGCAAGCTCACATGCACGAATAAAGCACAGAGGAACTTTACATAGCAAATAGTTTGCTGCCATGCTCTGATTATGGTATATAGAGAACCTTTAACAGAACTGACATTATTTTGTATACTTGGATACTTTTATTTTCTGTTAACCCTCCTGTCCTGTACCTTTTGTTTATGTAGCTGTGGTGTACCCATCATGCCCCAGAGGACATCCCTGAATGTCTGAATAAGTCCCTGAATGATCTCCAGCTGGACTACCTGGATCTTTACCTTGTGCATTTCCCTGTTGGCCTGAAGGTTAAGCATAATATCCAAATTTACAAAAGTGAACTATTTGTTTTTAAACACTTTAGAAAAAGGAGATCGTGAAAATCTACATTTCTTTCAGAGAACACTCGTAACTTGCGTGCCATCTGTGGAGGTCTGCGTCATGGTGCCTCGCACATTTAAAGAGCGCTTAATTGTCTCAGTTTAAAGTCCAAGGGTCAACAATTCTTTTTAAATATAGATGTAATATTTTCCAAAATTCACAACATGTTCTCATCTAAGTTGGCTTCAATCTATATTTGTTGCCATTTAGCCTTTAAAAACAACATTTGCACTGCGGTCAAAAACTGCACCTGTATGCTGTTAACGGAGCACTCAGTGTAAATTTGTTTATGTTTGTCAATTTGAACAACCTGTTTACCTATAATTGTATACATTGCCAATATAAAAAATATCCCTTAATTCAATGAGTATTTTCTGGTTCTTTATGTTTCTCTAAATTGGCTTAATATCTTTCGAAGAGGGAGTAATTATAACTATGTCAGGAAAATGAAACATGCCATTTCATAGAAGCATCTGTTTGACTTTTACTTTTACATTTCTTCCTAGAAAATGGGTGACGACCTTTTCCCAAAGAAGGACGGAAAGATGCTGACCTCTGACATAGACTATGTGGACGTCTGGAGGGTAAGATGCGTTACGGGGGAAGTAATCTGACTGAACCCAAAATGCAAAAAAACAGAACACTGGAGGGACGATGCAAATGTTGTGTTTGCAGGGGATGGAAGCCCTGCAAGCCTCAGGAAAGGTGAAAAGCATCGGTGTGTCCAACTTCAGCATCCTGCAGCTGGAGAGGCTTCTTGCTCTGTGCAGGCTGCCCCCTGCTGTCAACCAGGTACTGCAAATGTAGCTCCTTTAGTGACGTAAGTGGAGGAAAGTCTTTACATTCATATTCCTATTTCCTTAAACCTCCACACTTTGTAGTATGGACCCATGTCCCACATTTTGGTACAAGTACAAAGTGAGTGGTTCAACCTCATTTGGGTTGTCCGAATTCAATTAACTGCATTATTAAAGTTTTGTCTTGCCTTCATTTGCCAATAGAAAGTGGAAAAAGACAACAAGGCACAGAGGAGGCACTCTGGTTGGAAGTTGAATTTAGAATCCGTTCTTATGCAGGGCTGAAATGTAATTCCAGGATCAAGAATAAAAGCTGATTTTTTGAAAATGGCTTTACTTTATATTGCATTTTTGTAGTGAGATGATATGAGCAACATAGTATCAAACAATGATGCCATATAATGACACCGGACGACGGGTCTCACAATGATGTGATACAGTTTCACATGTTGTGATCATATGGCATTGTAATTCATCATTATGACATCAAGATAAGAGATGAAAAAGTAAACAATTTAACAGCAAAGAATCCAGAATATTCATCTATGACATTATTAAATATCATTCAACTTGATGACGGTGGTTATTTTATGTCAACATATTGCATTACATGATGAATGATGTCAAGAATAGATATTCATGATGTTAGATGACACCATATACATGAGTTCATGCAACAGAATTAATTGGAAATGTGTTCATGCAATGTAATTATGTGCTGTAATCACTTTACATCACGTGGTGATGCAACTTCCATATTTCAACATAATGTAATGAATGACAGGTTGTGCACAGTTATTCAGCTTTTGTTTGGTGTTATATCATCCATAGATTGAGCTTCATCCCTACCTGGTGCAGACAGAGATGATAGAGTTCTGTAAATCAAAGAGCATCGCCCTGACTGCCTACAGTCCCTTTGGCTCGCCGCAGAGACCCCCAGAGATGTAAGTATCCCTCATCCACTGACTCAGACTGGTGATTGAAAATGAATCAAGCACCTGCATAATTCTGCTGATATCACATCTGACTATGCTCGGAGATTATTTTGTGATCCAAATTCGATTCAATTTGTTAGCTTAGTTTGCCCCAAAGAGGACACATTTATTTAGATCAACTTGTTACGTGTTAGTTCGTATTGCACAGTTACAACCAAAGTAGAGTTTGTAAATAAGTGGGTTTACTGAGGATTTGTTTATTGTACACAAAGGTATCTGTCATCTTATAACCAACCCTTTGTCATTTTCATGCATTTTGTTTCTATCTCAAAAAAGCCTCCTTGCACCTCCTCATGGAAGCTTGTCACAGTGGTTTGTATTTGATGTGTACGTTACGATTTATCCAGAACCCTCATGACATCTGAATGAATTTTTAACTACTTATTTACTTCCCTTTCTGTTTTTGTTTTCGATGTCTTTTGAATGCAACTGTGATGCATTCTTAAAGTCTTATGTTAATGTTAAATATATATTTTGTAAAGTGCTTTGAATGGCCTTTTGTCTGCATGGTGCAATCCTGTGCTCTGGTCTTTTGTATCTCACCTGTCTCAGGTTCAGAGGAGTCCTTGATCCGCATAAGCTCCTGGAGGACCCAGTCGTAGCAGATATAGCCAAGAAGCACAGACGCAGCCCTGCACAGGTCAGCGTAGTCTACTGTGGTCTAAGTGTGTGTGAGTGTGTGTATTCCTTTGTTAGTAACAGCTGTAATCCCCCAGGTGTTGCTGAGGTACCATGTGCAGCAGGGTATTGCAGTCATCCCTAAGAGTGACAAGCCTCATCGCATCCTTGAGAACACAAAGGTAACACCTCTCCTCCTCTTACTCTTTCAGTCGCTCAGGCTCACTCCTAAGAATTGTATTTTTATGACAATGGTGCGATCATTAAACATTGTTCAGTCTTTCGTCTGCAACTTGCTCCTACATGCATCCAACCATAGACTAGAGATAACAAGTGGACGTAGTCATCGTGACGTAGCCCATTGGTTTGTGGACTGATGTTTAGAGGCCTCCAGTGCGGCAATTTCGCCGTCGCCATTTTTTTTTTGCAACCAATGAACAGAAGTCATTATATTTGGAATGCGAAGGAGTGACGTGGAGACACCGTATACGGCTGACAGCGACCTGTCAATCACAGTAAGCCCGACCTAAAGCATACTCTGCTTTATGGTCTATCTGACTTTAAATGGAGCATCATTTACTAAATGAACATCATGCTGTATTGAATACTAGAAACTAGAGATTGAGACCATAAACTCATGTTTACAATGTTTACTGAGGTAATAAATCAAGAGCGAAGTAGAGTCATTTTCTCATTGACTTCTATACGACCAGACTTAACCGTCTACGTAGATCATTGGTTTATATTGGATGGGAACACCCAGTAATTCATTTTTATGAAAAAAAAATTGCACAGTAATTTTATTGTACCGTTTGTGTCGAATCAGTGGCTAAGCATTCGGTTTTAAATGGCATATGATTAAACTCACTTTTTTTCAAATTCTTAAAATCATTTCACCAATATTTGTGAATTTCAATGACACGTAGGGACAAACTAAGCTAACTAAACTAATTGTTTTTGTGTTACATTAACATAAGTAATTTGCACCAACTCAATCTTAACTAAGCTAGCAAGCTAGCTTCAAGCAAAGCAACATCCATCGCTGCTAGCAGCGTGATGATGTTCTCACATAGCCTGCACAGGATAACTATTGACCAGTTTCATAAAATATGAATACATCTCATGTCTTTATGTTTGTATGGTACTTGGATTTACTGATCACACCGCACCGTTTATCAGACCACTAAATGAGACAAGAATTAGCATAGCACCCAGTGTCCTTCCGCGATCGTGTAAACCAGCGGTTCCCAAACTTTTTAGGCCGCGCACCCCCCCCCCCTTAATTAAAAAAAAAAAAAAAAAGCAACAGAGCCATAAAAATCGAGCCGCATAAAAATCGGACCAATGAGAGAACAGTTTGCTCGCGCGTGGCGTTTGTTTACAAGATTTAGTCCGCTGTTAAATGTTGCAAACCGAACAAAGGGGCAACTGCAACATTGTATCATATTAATCCCTGAATCAGAACAAAGCAAACGAACTACGGGTGTGACAACGCCCTGAAACACTGCAACAAAGTTTCAATAAATTTCAGTTCCACAAGGCGTCACTTTTAAAGAGCAATACGGATGCGAGCACACACGCACAGGCTCAGAGGCAGATTATCACATTTAATTTACAATTAATGACCGACTAATGTAGCCAGGATGTCTTCGGACAAAGCATCGATGCGGCGCGACACAGTGTTGTTGGACGCCGGGATCACGTCCAACTGTTTGCTTCTTTCTCCCCAATCATACATTCCACCATCTCTCTGGCAGCTGGCAAGCTCACGTCTTCGGCGATTGTGTGCGGTAACTGACCAGATATGAAGCCCGCAGTGCGTCATTTATAGACCAACACATGAATGAGACTGCAGTTGTTTTTGGCTGTTTTGTAACTCCTCCAATTTCGATATTAAAATATGTAAGGGGCTTTTGACTTGCACTGGCATGCTTGGTGTTCAGGTGGCGACGTAAATCAGAGCTTCAGACTGTTAGCCAGAACCTCACTGCACACCACGCACTGTGGCTTTGGGGAATCTGCGTTGCCAATCCAAGTGTGTGGATCCCCTCGCGGGACCTCTCCCCCGTTCGGCTGGCCCCGGCCGGGCGCATTTCCCCCGTGGCGGTGCGCCGCGACCGGCTCTAGGTCGGCTTGGAAAGGCTCGGGGCGAAGGGAAATTTTATAATTCATGTTTTTATTTTGTGAAAAATCCCACTTTTTAAATTAAAATTACATTTTTTTTTTATATTTAATATTATTACACCATCAGACCGCCATTACACTTTTCCTCTCGCGCACCCCCTAGAGGCAGCTCGCGCACCCCCAGGGGTGCGCGCACCACACTTTGGGAATCCCTGGTGTAAACCATGCTGCTAGCGTGGCTAAACAAACCCCTACAAAATGTTATAATACTAAAAAGCCCCTCTTCTCACCATGCACACTGCTAGCGTTGTATCATCATTCGTCACAACATGGTGTATTTCCCCTTAGAAAGGCTGGTATATACACTGCACTGCAAAAATAAAAAATAAAAATTTGTCTAGGACAAAAAAAGATGAGCATTGATATAGTTGTCTGTAAAAACCCATTTGTCCAAATCAGTTTCAATGTTTGTGCAGATCTTTGACTTCAGTCTGACTGAAGAAGACATGAGAGCACTAAGAGGACTGGACCGAGGGTGGAGGGCCTGCATGCTTGAAGGGTAAGTGGACACGCAGCAAAAAGGATCTGCAAAGTGCCGCTGATCTCACAGTGATGACTGTTCTGCTTCTCAGAGTCAAGTCTCATCCGTACTACCCGTTCGTATGAGGCTGTCAGGAGAGACGAATACCATGACAACCAACGAGACTCAAGACCGGCTACATGCAGTCCACCCACAGTATCAGTACTACACGCTGTGATTCATCAGTGCCTTGTCTGCATAATACTCAAGATAGAATGTGAAGACAAATCTTTCAAATCTCAATGAATGTGACTTAACAAATATCAGTTCGTCCATCAGCTCCGAAAGGTGGGGTGCCTCATTTTCTAATGTTTTCGTGTCATGAACGAAAAACTGTTTGTGTTAACATCTGCATTTTAATTGAAGACAATTCAACAAAAATGCATAGTCCAGCAAATAATTCTGAAAAAAACTTTTTTTGTTACAATATTCAATACATTATCTTTTTTTTTTTTACATACACTCTATTATGTGAGTTAAGGTAGTTTTGCTGGATGGAACATTTAATTGAATTCAATGTATTTGCGCTTTGGTGTCCAACAGAGTACAAACACTTGAAATCTCTTCATATACACAGAAACACATGACATGACCCATTAACAGCGCATCACATGGTGGTGGCACACACTGTGTCACCACGGAACAATGCCAATGGAAAGTCAATCAGGATCCTTTTTTGTGCAAATTAAATCTACGTGACTACGCAACGGTCAGAGGTAGTGATGGAGTATGATCGGTGGGTGGTTGAGGTGGATGGGTCAACAACACAGGACTTTCAACCCTGAGATTTTGAGTAATGCTGAAGTTACATTTGTGATGTTTTTTGCTGAAATCTAATTTACATTTGAGAGGTCGCTGGCATTTCGTATTTCTGTGAGATCACGTTTGAATTAGGGATAAATGATAATTCAAATGAATATATTTCTGTACTTCAGAGTAAGTGGTAACAATGTATCTTTGCCAATTCCATCAAAGCCGATTAACCTTGGAGCCAGAATGATTATGAGGGATTTTTATGCCTCCACACCGCTTCAGCCGTGGCCGGAATGTCCGTCCGTCCCATTTTTTCGTGAATGTGATACCTCAGGAACGCCTGGAGGGCATTTCTTCATATTTGACACAAACGTCCACTAGCACAGAAGCTTAAACTAATTAAAATTTGATGGTCAACGGTTCCTTTGACCTCAAGCAACACGTTTTTGGCCATAACTCAATAATTCATATGCTAATTGTGACACTTTCACCTCGCCCATATATCTGTCTATACAGTGTTGATACTCAGGCATGCAGTATGTAACTCAACTTCAGGTCTTGTAGGAGATTTATAAATGAAAGCAGAGTGAATTCTTCTTTTCTCTCCCATCCCCCTTACTAATCGGATGTTCTTAACCAAAAGAAACCTCTAGTTAATTCAGTGGTGACCGTTATTGCCGCCTTTGTGATTCTGATATCCGTGTAAGGGACATAACAAAATATGTTTCTTCTATTAAAAAGATTTATCAGAAATATTCTTGGACAAAGAGAAAGTCCTTCATTACTGCTGCTATGTGGGGTGTAATCTTCCTTTCATCCTTTGACCTATCTTCTTCATCTCCGAAGAGGGTGATGATGGTGAGGGCTTCACTGTGCAGACGCATGCCGAGGCCCCTGCGATACATTTCGGCAGGTTGGGTCCTCTGGTCCATGAGCCCTCGTCAGGGTCGTACACCTGAGTGGCCATGGAGAACACCATGCTCTCCCAGCTGTAGCCGCCGAGCACGTAGATCCTCCCCAGCCACACCGCAAGCCCCGCCTCGCTGTTGGGCAGCAGCAGCGGCGCCACTCGCGTCCACTGGCCGCTGCATGGGTCGTAAGACTCTACCTGAAGGATGTCGAAGCGCTCCGTGGTGTCCTCGTGGTCGTCGCTGCCCCCGATGGCGTAGATGAGGTGGTTGAGGGAGGCCATGCAGTGCCAGCCCCTCGCCAGGGACATGGCCCGGCGCTTCACCCACACCTCGCTTTCCCGTGATGGATCGAAGCTCAGCACGTCGCGGCGGTATGGGCCGATCTGGTAGTCGTGACCACCTGAGATGTAGACTACACCGCAGTGGACTGTCCCAGCGTGGCCGTAAGTGGACCTAGGAAAGACAGAATACAAAAACACGGATGTAAAAAAAAAAGTATGTTCTTAATGATACATTCTCAGGGGACCATAAATGGCACACTTCATGGCAAACCCATCCGTGAGAGAAATGTCCCTATAAAACAGCAAACCCAGCGGCGACACGTGTCCTACCTGGACAGTCCTGCCACGTAGGACCAGCAGTCCTCAGCGGGACAGTAAACCTCCACAGAGGACAACGCTCCGGTGTCGTTCCTCCCACCCACGGCGATCAGGCAGTCTCCCACTGCCCCCAGGTGAAAATCCACTCGCCGCTCATTCATCGGGGCACCCTGGAAAAAAAAAAGAACATCACACCGTCACTGTGCATGGGCGACTTGGCCGATAAAATATAAGCGCCAACAAACATAAGAGAACAATGGGGACTCCTCCTTTACGCTCGACAGAAATTCTTCACAGTACCCTGGCCCACTGGTTGTGGCGGGGGTCATATCTGTACAGCAGGTTGCAGGCGGCATCTCCGCCGTTGTCCCTGGACAAGCTTCCCCCGGCGGCAAAGATGAAGCCCCCCAGCACTGCCAGGCAGTGGTGGCTCCGCTTGGCCGGCAGCTCGGTTTCCACCTCCCAGATCCCCGTTTCACCGTCCAGCCGGCAAACATTGGCGCTCAGCTCCTCGCCACGTTCCGACACCTTGAGTAAAAAGAGAGGAGGGTTAAGGGATCAGGCATGGTTATAAAAAAGCAAAAAAAGTGTGCCAGCCACTGTCTATTTGTTTAATGGTTATGAGACATTACAAGGTCACAACTTGAGACACAATTAGTCAAGTTTTTAGGGAATCACAGCTGCATTCGCATCTTTTTTACGTTTAGTTCATACTGCAGTTGCACTAACAAAGTAGGTACTGAGGCATCCGGTATGCATTCAATTGGGACATACATCCCTATAACATGGCACCTTGAACTTGACTTTGTTGCTCATGCGTCTGCTAGGCAAAGGATTGTGGGTCAGAACAGCCTGAAAAGCTACCGGACATTGTAGAACATCCTGGTATTTTTTGACATTCTATGTATTGTGACACACTAAATAGTATGGTAGTATCATGGTAGTATGGGTATTTGAAAGCACAGCAAGTCTTTAGTTCTGCAGCTAAAATCTGACAGCAAGTCAGAAGAGCAAGTGACAAATATTCATATACTCATTATTGAGCAAAAACAAATTAACCAAAAATGTCTACTTTGTGGACTAATAACAGATTAACTGTAAATAGCTACATCGTATTCTCAAAAAATGTATGTCATCGTTATGACAGGTGAGCCATCATCTGTGATGTCTATATATGTATATATACATAGTCTCTATCTAAGATGTGGACGTAGGCACTCATTGGTTTGTGGACTGCCGTTTTGAAGCCTCGAGTTTGGCAATTTCGCCTGTCAATCACAGTACGCCCGCCCTAAAGCATACTCCGCTTTATGGTCTATTTGACTCTAAATGAACATCATGCTGTATTGAAGAAAACTTGAAACTAGAGATTGAGACCAGAAACTCATGTTTACTGAGGTAATGAATCAATCCGACTTCCTGCTGGTCAGAGGAGAGAATGCAAGTTTTAAGATGCTTCACTGCCAGAGGTTGCTGCTTGGTCTGTACCTCTCCTCCGATCAGCAGCAGCCGCTCTGCTCCCCCCCTCAGCGTGGTGCGTCCTGTTTGCAGGAGCGGCTGGGCGCTGGGCCTGGCGTGGTACTCCAGGGCTTCCTCCACCAGGGCCTCGCAGCCGGCCTCCTTCGTCGGAAGGGCCCGCAGCGCCGGCAGCACCCGGTCCGCCAGCTCCCCCGCCGGCATCAGGGGGAAGCGGACGTTGGAGAGGAGCTGCGTGGCGTGGGCCGTTCGCTCGGGGGCCTCGCCTAGCCACCGCAGGGCAGCCTGGAAAAGCTCCTGCTCACCGTCATGCTGTACCTGACGATGAAGAGAGGAGCGGCTTCTTGTAAATCTTTGCTCCCAAAAGTCAAGAATAAACTTACAGTGTCAACAACTGAACAACGCGGGGTTGTTTACCTGGCCACTAGAGAGGTAGGACGCGAGTTTGTGTAGCGGGGTGTTGCGATGGAAGTCTGGAGTGAGGGAGAGCGCGGCGAAGCGCGCAAGGACAAAGCGGTCGATGAAGGTGTCGAGTCGCTCCAGGCTGTAGAGCTGGGCCAGCTCCTGCAGGTACAGGTAGTTGTCCTCGCTCACCTCCCTCTCCAGATACTGGCAGCAGAAATCCACCGCTCGCCACACCTGAACAGCAGCAGGATGTTTACATTTCACATGTCCCCTTAATTAAAGAACAACTGGGTTATTTCCATCATGAGGAATTATACTGTTGTTTTTATTTCCAAACAAATTAACACTATATTATTACCTCTTATTAATTATTTCTAACCACTATATAAACAATGAATCACTGCTTTATAACATGCTGGTTATTAACAGGACATTCTTCAAGACCAAATAAATACATTTTGGCAGATTTATCTCATTAGGTTCAATGTTATAAGTAGACTGCAATTATGAGAACATTAAGGCTCCTTCATGTGTCTTAAAGGTGTACTGGTTATATAAATGTTAAATAAAGCACTATGGGGGCTAATTTATTTGGCGACCCTAATAAAATCTCCTGCGACCCACTTGTGGGTCCCAACCCAGTGTTTGGAAATGAGTGCTTTATAAAACGCCTTAAAATAAATGTCTTAAAATGTATGTTCAATCCAAACTATTTTAGACACTATAGTATCTGTACATGTGCATGAATAAATGCTTGATCATACAACTGAAAGATTATGAAGGAATGACAAACATTTGCCAACATTATTCACCACAGCCCTTTTTGCCGTGTCTATAGCAGCTGGTTCAATTTCAACTTCTATCTTTTACATATGCGTAATATGATGACGCACCCTAGTTCATCTATATATTTACTATCATGTGTTGAACAGTGTCTCACCTGCAGAAGGTGGGCAGCTTCCAGCACATGGTCAATATTTCCTCCATCCAATGCCAGCTCTCCGCTGTACAGGAAGTCAACAACAGCATTCAGACCAATGTTGGACACCCCGACCAGCTCAACCTGCAGACAGGATGCGGACAGTGGAGGTTAATCAGGCGTTGGACATTTAAGAACGTCCGTCCGTCCCCCGGTGCATCGTCCTACGGTGCGTTTACCTCTTCCTGGCATTGCTCCCTCATGCCCAGGGTGAACATGGCGTGGAAGTACGGGCTGGAGACGGCCAACAGGGCTCGGTGAGCGGGAACCCGCTGGTTGTCCGCCACCAGCACCACGTCGCAGAACTGGCCGTGCTGCCGCTGCTCGTCGAGGCCCCGCAACACCTCCGCAGCTTGGTCCACCCAGTGGAACACCTGCAAACACAACGCGGTTTGCGAGATTTTTCTAACAGTGCACACAAAACATACTGTGTGTAAAAATGTTTAGATTTTTTTCTGCTCAGGTAAGTTTGTTCATCTTCTGCTTAAATCTGAAAGTTCAGTTCAGGCGAGTTCTGCTGAAACGAGTCAATCAGTCTTTCCTCGAGTCCTGACTTAACATGCTGCATAGCCCTGCCTCAACAGTCCTCGCCTCCAACTCCTCTGTTGCGTTTATTAAATAATGCAGGAAGGGAGGGTTTTATTCAGGCGGCAACCTCCGTGTCTAAAACGTGGAGCCAATGCGGAAGTGCCTTAAATCTGCATTCCTACTAATGGTCATCAGGGGGCGACTCCTCTGGTTGTATAGAAGTCTATGAGAAAATTACTCTACTTCTCTCTTGATGTATTACCTCAGTAAACATTGTAAACATGAGTTCATGGTCTCAATCTCTAGTTTCAAGTATTCTTCAATACAGCATGATGTTCATTTAGGAAGTTATTCAATTCAATATATTTTTGTATAGCCCTAAATCACTAATCACAACTTCTCCTCAGGGGGCTTTACAATCTGTACACATACAACATCCTCTGTCCCAGGACCCTCACATCGGAACAGGAACAACTCCCCCAAAAAACCCTTTAACGTGGAGAAAAGATGAAGAAACCTTCGGGAGAGCAACAGAGGAGGATCCTCTATCAGGATGAACAGAAGTGTGATCGATGTCGTGAGTGCAAGTTATGGTCCTGTTTAGAGTAAAGTAGAACACACAGCGGGGTATGCTTTAGGGGCGTGGCTACCTTGTGATTGCTACAACGACGTGTTTCTGTCTTTTACCTTTAACCCTTCCACAGTTTTCTTTTTTTTTGGCCACCTAAAAATGTTGTTATTCAGCATTTGATTGAATATGACTCCAGCCTCTTGTGCCAATTGTGGTTTCCAAAAAACCAAGATGGTGACGGACAAAATGCCAAACACCGGCAGTTGGTGGGTCGTCATTTTCCGGAACTTAAAGTATTTCTTTAAGCTGGATCCCTGTATTGTTGATGGTATAATGCAACGCATATAATTATTGGACCCCAAGGACACACACAATGAGTTTTGGTGAGAAACACTGAATGTAAACACAACTGTGTTTGCTTACAAGACAACTCCACGGGGGTACCTTGAAGTATCAGCGCTTCTTGCAACAAATTGCGCAAAAATAAAAGTTAAAAATGTTGATGGAACACTCACAAAGACATCCACATTTACACGCTACTGGCGCCTGATTGCTGAGATTCTGGTGTGTCTTTTTAAGTCATTGAATAATTTGGCCAATGGAGGAGATGAGTATCAGCTTCTTGTTTACATTCATATGTGTGTCAAAGTCTGACACACACACACACACACACACACACACACACACACACTGACCTTGGACGATTCACTGATCCGCTGGGGCCGAAACGCACGACTCGGTTTGTCATTGTCCATTATGTTCCCTCAGGCAGGCATCATCTAAAGGAGACACACACACACACTGTAAAAATGGTGTGTAAGATCTTCCCTCACCAATTGTGCCCCATCCCTAGCACTAAATGAATCCCTCAGACGTGAGAACCAGAAAACCATGTATCCTAACTTAGTAACTGGACGAGCCCCTACTGTCCCCATGCTTCAATGCTCCTCATACAACAGTCAAACCGCCAATGACAAGAAACTACATTAAGTTATGTCACTTTGTGATTCAAACCCTAAAACATCTCCTATTGTTATGAACTGACAAGTGCTGACATTTGGAATGATCGTGGAGCAGACAACATCCGCGTGCACCGTGATGCTGCCAACACCATCTCTCGTTCCCTCAGTTGAGCAACAGAAGGAGACGCAGTTGCCTTGTTATTTAGGAGGAAACGATAAACACGCGTTTTTCAACGACGGCACAAACTGGACCGCTTGGTACAAACAGTCTCTTGTAACAAACTCACTTCGCAGAGAGACATATTCCCCAAAACTACCACGGAAAGAGCTGAAGAATGTAGCATTTTCAGCTAGCCTGAATAAACATATGGACTTCCGGCATAGGTTTTCAAAATAAACTAATTTGTCCTTTATCACTCCTTGAAACATTATTTTGCTGCAACTATGGTACGTTAACGTGAATAAATGACACTACTGACAGGAACCAATGGTCTCTCAAAAAT
The DNA here is from genome assembly GCA_028022725.1 of Lycodopsis pacificus. Classification (NCBI taxonomy): domain Eukaryota; kingdom Metazoa; phylum Chordata; class Actinopteri; order Perciformes; family Zoarcidae; genus Lycodopsis; species Lycodopsis pacificus. The sequence goes on from CM051698.1 coordinate 1,568,793, forward strand.
GTAAATGTTTATATAATTTTCACTTGGAAATGTCATCACTTCATTATTTTTGCCCTTTTATTTTGAAGCCAAAACCTTTCAAGCCGATGTTGTGAGTGACACCAGCCAGATTAACGAGATCTGGCTTTAAAATACATACAGGAAACACGCAGCAATGTCCCTGAACATTTTTAAAGGCATTTAACCCATGCGAAATACTGGGAAGTAGGCCATAATAAACTTGGATGTTGGGGTGCATTTTGTGATTTTTTTGTGAATGTAAACAGAACTAGAGGACCATCTTGCGATGGAGTCGCACCAGCCGCAAATTGAGTCAGGATTACTTGGCCTTCACCTGGATCTCAACTACACGCCTGCAAAGTTTTGTGATGCCAAAATTGGGCCAGGGGTGTAAAGTTGGGCGTCCAATGGCCCCCACGCACCCCTTGATCATATGACTTTGATCTATAACTCAACGTTCATTTTGATGTCAACTATACAACTGTAAAGTTTCGTGACTACATCTCGCATCGCGGTAACAATATCTGTCCACAGACGGATATATATACACTGACCCACAGACTGACAAGGTAGAAATAATACCACTGTCAGAATACTAATGTCACGATGAAAGATATGAAGATTTCAACATTTAGGGTAAAACAAACCCATAAAAGAATACAACTTACATTTTTTTAAACTATTTTAAAAATGTCCTCCAAAGGGCAAAGGGGAAAAAAGTGGCATATTACCCCTCAACCCAAATTTAAAAAGGAGTGCTTGAATTGTGGCTCTTTCAACATTGTATGTGGAACAAGTGGAACAGCAAATCAAAGTCAACTGGCAGAACATGTGAAATAAAATAGAATCTGAACGGGAGCCAAATCAAAATGCAGAGTCATGATGAACTAGAGATCGAGAGCGGGGTCACTATATAGACAATGATGAAGACCAACAGAGGAGCACATCTGTAATCACTTAGACATTGACATGGAGATACATTTTCTCTCTGCAAATTATAAAACCACTGAAAATGAATATTATGAATGCTTTGAAAAAGGTTTTCCAGGCTTTCAGGCCCTGCCTCATAATGAAAAGAAACCATATTGACAGAGAAATAACATATCAACATCTATCTCTAAAGACATAAACATTTATTATGTAGCAGTAGCCTATGCAATATATAATGTAAAGTAACCTTGCCTGCTACATTTTACTTCAACATAACAATCATACATGGATTATGATCAAGTGCACTGTTAACAATATAGCCAGACGGTACCATTAACACCTGAGTCATTGGCACTGCTTTGCTAGGAACAGGTGGGGTGTGATGGGTTGTTGGTGGACCAGCAGGTGGCGGGGTGATGCAGCAACAGACAACCCAGAGCGCAGAGCTCAGGTAGGTGGTGGCCGTCCAGGGTCAGTCATCAGAGAGCATGTGGAGCTGGTGGAATCAGTAGGCTTCTTCCAGGAGGAGGGAAGACGTGTTTTGCTGTACTGCCTGCTGTACTGGCTGATACCATACAGTACTTCATGTAGTACTTCTTATAATCCACATACACATGCAACCCCTGCCCTGCTGACAGATACACTGTATCGTGTAGTTGTGTATAGCTTGTATTGTATTTAAGTGTAGAGTTGCCACACTTTGCGGTAGGCCTACACTGTTAATAATGTTGTAATGAATAGCATATTGCAATATTTGATGTAGTACAGTACTATACAGTTATGTTCTGCACAACATAGAATATGCGGGTGCTTGTATTTCAAATTAATTGGCCCTCGAGGACAAAACCTTATACCTGAAATGAAACTATTGAAACACAATTGGTTTCAATAACGCCGCACTAGGCAAGTTAAACCATTTAGCCCAAATGAAACCGGAGGTTTACTGTTTTACCTTCAGAATAAAGCAGAGACGTGTCTCACTAAAAAAGAATAATCAAGTGTTATGCATTTTCTTGCGTTTCTTGATTTTTTTTTACCTTTACCTTTCCTCTTGTTTCCTGAAAGCACAACTGACATCCCCTCTGTCTTTCCCCATTTCCCTGCCTTTTCTCTGTTCAATGGATAGAGAAAATAATCAATACAACGAAGACCATTCAGTGTAACCAGCCGCAAAGGAAGATCAAATTGCATGCTGTTAATAGTGAGTATGTTTGTTTTTATGTTGTTTGTATTGGCAAATTCTACTGGGTGTTTTCTGTCTGAAAACAGATCACTGTAGATGTAGTACATTCATGAAACTGGATCACAATATCATGTAAAACAAATCATTTCTCCACTTTCATCTCCCAAACAGATCAAATATATAGCAAATGTAGCAAAATTAGAAATGGCTTATGAGGATAATACGCTGTTTAAGTCATGAGAAACCATATTTTTAAAAGGAAATTGAAAGTCACTGCTGGTGAAGAAAATAATGACATACATGTCTGACTGCGAAATGTATCCTTGGATTTATATACATTTTTGTGAATAAATATAATATCACAACATTGTTTTAGCTGCAGCCGTTCCCTTCAATACTTGTTTTACTTTATTTTGAAAGTCCTTACCGGAAAATGTAGTTGTTCGCTGTGTGTGCCTTGACAGAGGCCCTCATACCATTGACCATTCACAGGGAGAAGGTGAATCCAGCGTTTGAGGGACTACTCTGCTGGCAACCTGATCGACTAGCATCACCAACGCCCATAAAGTAGCGATATACAGGAAATAAACCTCGCTGCTAGAAGAAGAGCCGTCTCTCTCCACTACATCCTACCGGCTCAGTCGTTCCAGTGCGGTGGTCGTGATTTTGGAGTGAAGGCTATCGTATACCGTTATCAGTTATAGTACTCTGATGTACAGCATCAACTGTATAAGTTAGCTGCTTTTTAATACTGTGCTAGCTAGCTCTCCCTGGTTTGGACTGATACAACGGCGACTTCGACTGTTTTGACTCCTGTTTAACACTATACGAAAAATGGCAACCCAAATCGATAAAGAGGCTTGCAGAGAGGCTTACAACCAAGTCAGAGACGATAACTCGGACACCATTTGGTGAGTGCGCGGACATGGATAATTCTCCATACTCCGTTAAATAATGGGACTATTCTAAATTTCCTCGCTTGAAAAAAAAAAATTATACATGTAACCGTCGACCTCGTATGAATAATGAAAACTCACTAGCTATTAGTTACTTCGGCAGACATTCAATACAATAATTAATCCGTTTAAAAAAAATCTAATCTCCGTTAGAATTTTAATTCGCACAGCCTGCTACCGCCCACTGCGCCTTCTTTTCGGTGGCGAAGGGTGCTGAAATAAGACGCGTATCTTTTTTTAAATATAACTTTACATTCTATGCTGATTAAGCACAGTCTGGCTAGCCAAATACGCGCCGAATGGACGATAGATGCACAAATACATAGAAAATGCAGTGCGCTGTTTTTTTGTCGTGTGAACGTTTGCATTTAACCAAGGTAACTTTAAATTGCTCGATAATTTAAAGCAGTTCCACCCGCTCACTCCGAATATGCGCTAGAACGGCTCATCGGAGGGGGTTTGCCCCGCAACTCAAGCCTTCGCGAATTGTTTCAAACGGGAATCGACGCCTTAATTCAAAACGGCTTAGGCATGTGGCTCAAACAGCATACAGGCAGCAATTATGGTCCCGTACTATATAGCTGATCCGATCTAGCTGATCTGTATTCAGTACTAGCGGCCACACACTGCACAGTTATCAGGCCCCGGCGGGGCAGAAGTAATTTCCTTTGTCCTGTATTCTGAGAGGATAACGTTATAGTAGTGACACATGCACATGGCTGACACACAGCCCCCTCCACCACCACCCTGCATTGAGTGTATTTGGGGCAATCTGTGTGCATTGCTCCAGTCTGCAAAAAAAATGGGCCCCAATGTGCGCAACCATGTTGAGAATGAATAGATCGTGAGACTGGATGGTGATAAATAACGCACGGTGTGTTGTGCATCCTCCAGGGCCGTGTTTAAATACGAGGGCACCAGGATCCTGCCTGCAGGACAAGGGACGGACTATGAGGACTTCAAGAGCATGTGCACAGGTAAGGAGGGGATCCTATGGCCCACCCTAGTTGTCAACCAAGCATTGCCGGTGTAATGCGTCCTCCCTGCTGCTGGCTAGTGTTGTGGTGTGTGTGTGTGTGTGTGTGTGTGTGTGTGCGCGCGGGGGGGCGCGCGGCTTTGTCTCCGGACGGGTTAAACGGCCTGCTGGATGGGCCACACAGCTTGGCAGGACACTAATCTTTTAAGACTCTCTGTGCTCTGTCACCCATTGGCCTTGAGTCCTGCAGCCTAATGACACTGTCAAAGCACTTAGCACTGTATGCGTTGCGTAATCTCTTCCATAATATCCTGCAGCTTTTTTTTTTTTTTTTACAAGGTGAAACACTTCAGGTCATCTTTTTTATATTGTCTTCCTGAATTACTACAGAAAGACTTAGAAACTTTAAGTTTTCTAACAGCGTTCATGTTCACCTGTCGCTGCTTTTGAGTTAAATAATGCTACAAAATCATCTACATGCAGCTGAATGTAAAACAATGATACAAAGTAGTTTTGAGTTATTTTCTGATTGTGTGTGTGCTTTGAATGAATGCTCAGCTATTACTAGTACCTCTGTCTGCATGGAGCCCATTTCTGTTCATCACAAAAAAGCCTCTGGAGTAAAGCATCTGCTCCAGTGGCGGCTGGTCAAGAGAGGGCAATGGGGCATGGCCCCACCATGAGCCACACGAAAAAAAAAAAAAAGAAAAAAAAAATTATTCTAATCATAAATTATACAAATTGTCAATATTTGTGTTTTTTAACTATGGAATGTACCCAGTAATGTGTGTACAATATGATATCTGTGCAAAATATATGCTTTTCCTGCTCGTCCTCTCCCCCTGTGTGCTCGTCTGCTCGTGCTCTCCGCCTGTGTGCACGACACGTCTGAGAACGCGCAGCTAGGGGGGCTTGATCGTTTTGGCCCAAAAGAGACGGGTCTATGAAGCCGTTTAGCCAATTGCTGATTCAAGATATAAATGAGTGACATACAATTTAGCCAATCAGCGCCCTCAAATAGATTCAGCTGTGGGCCAGAACGATCAGGCCCCCCTAGCTGCGCGTTCTCGTCAGGAGAAGTCTCTACAGGCGAGCACTCCTCCTCCAAGACCCGCTTGAGAGGAGAACTTTGAGGAGATTCTGCAGCCAAAGAGCTGATATCAGATCAGCCTGACCTCACAATCAGACAGCAGACTACATGCGAAGCTTCACTACTTCGTACAAGTCAGTCAATCAACTTCCTTTCTTCCTAAAAGTACGCTGATTGCTTCGACATACTATACGTATCCACAGGTTATCCACAACTTAATCCACGTAGATCGTTCCATTTAACACGTTTCATAACACATTTCCTAACACGGTCGGAAAACTGTGCGGCTCCATACTGCCTCAGATATTACTCACCACTGTCAGTAACTGTCACAGTGTCCTTAAAGTGACAGTTGTCTGTCACTTACATGTATTTCTTACTATAACAAATTACAACGACATCCTTGTAACATTCAAAGTAGAAACAGAAGTGATTACAGTTAAACATGTAAATACAAGTGAATATTTAACAGCACATTGAATTTGGCTCCTACAGATGTTAAATTAACAGTGAAAACTCATCATAGCTTAATTTAACATCAGTATTCATAATTACACTTCATGTTTACTTCTCCTGATCTTTACCTCCTATAACAAGGTCCATAGGGGCATCTCAATAAATAAACATGTTATATTATATTGTATTATATTATATAAGTGTTATTTACGGTACTGCTTTTTTTCATGTTGGAATAAATGTTAAATATTTAACTAATTATAAGTAATAATGCGTGTTTGTTACTACATTTTTTTTGCATGAAATCATACTGGGATGTTTGCTGAAATTGATAGGATGGCCCTACCTAGAACATTTTCCACCAGCCGCCACTGATCTGCTCTGATGTTGGGTGTGGCTGTTTCTGATGCTTGCTCGGGTTGTCTTTTAAAGATTACTGCTTCAGGGCTGTACTCCTTTTATTTATTTATTTATGTTTTTTTTTTGCTTCCTGACATTTCAGAGCTATGTTGAAATAACTAATTTATTACCACACTTTACGACCGCTCCGCCGGTGCGTGTGCCGTCGGTTCCTGTTCAGAGATGACACACACACACACACACACACACACACACACATACATTATCAGACATCTTTCTGTCCGTGGGCTTGTTTTCCTTATTTAGCAGTGAAGTTGTAACTCTGCAGAAGAAAAAACAAAACAAGGCTTTGAGTGTAGGAGGAGCCGATGCAGCTCGTCTGCCAAGGCTTGATGAGGAGGGTCACGTTTGCAGAGTGATCTTCAAGTCATCCAACTGCAGAAGGGAGAGGGAGGTGAATTCTGTTGTGCACAAGTTGAGTCAATGCAAGAAGACGGATAGGACTGCATGCAGGGCAGGGGAAGTTCTAAATCCTTACATGTAATTAGAATTGCCACCAGGACTTTTAAAACACAATTTCTGCTGATGAAATGGAGCAACAACCAATAACTTATTTAGTCACTGTCATGAATTATTCATTGTAGGTCACCAAACTATCAGCTTATGGGAAATCCCGTCCTGAATGTCTCCTGACGGGACGGCACGGCTCTAGGGACGGCAGTGTTCGGTCCGTTTCTCGAGGCTGAATTTGCTCGACAAATATTGGATGTGCTGTCACTACTGAATTTGTTTCATTATCCTCAGAGGATGAATCCTAATGACTTCGATGACTTTTCCTCTAGCGGTACCTCTACCAGTAGGTAGAGGTACCCACTAATATCAAGTGGATGGATTGGGGCACAATCTGATTAGTAGATGATGTCTTGTGTACAGATTTGACATTTTGTCCTGAGGTTGGCTAAAAAGAGAAGCTGGTGGAGTGTTCAAAATACAAATTCTCTATTCTCTGGGGAGCATGAATCACTGTAGCTTTAATGGTTATATCTGTTTGTTCGAATTTTAGATTTTTTTTGTGTACAAGTGAAAATCTTGGCCCAATGGTGTAACTAGAGGAATGGTCAGAAGGTCACCCAAAACAGTGGAACTCCTCTACTAAGGACCCTAGATATAAAAGAGCTGGGCGTCAACAAAGTGATTAGGATTCATCCTTTGGGAACTCTGCACCAAATGATGACTGGCTTCACCGTCCTCGGGCGCTGCTCTTAAGCCAAGATCAAAAGCAAGACCAAATTTGGACTCAGTTGACATGTTGGTAACACCACTCCTCTCCGTACCCACCTGACACTGTCCACAGGAGACAGCTCTAGTTTCCTGGCTGTGTGTCGCAGAGGGACCGAGCGTGGGCTCGGAGAGCGAACACAGGAAGACACGGTGTCACCCGCCCAACCTTCGGTGTGCCAGAATGAGGTCATTTCATGCAGCGCAACGTGTCTGCCGACAAGTCTTTTTTTGCTGTCTCGTTATTGTTGTCGTTTCAATGCAGTTTTCTCTGCAGCAGGAGGTGGGGTGGGGGTGGGGGTAGGGGGGGTGGGAGAAGCTGTCTGCAGTGAAAACCGCAGAGTCAGCATGGCTTCGAAGGAAAGACAAACCAGGAAACAAGAGTGAGGAAGTGTATGTTTGCACAAGTTCCTCTGGCATCTCAAACGGTGACAATGACAGTTAAGACAAAGGGTCACGGAATTGACTTAGCTGAATCAGGTGTGTGTGTGTGCGTGTGTGCGTGTGTGTGTGTGTGTGTGTGTGTGTGTGTGTGTGTGTGCGTGTGTGTTGCTCTGGGCAAGGTGTGGAAACTAGCGAGATCCTTTGTGGCCGCACTGATACGACTCTTTTATAGCGGCGGCTCCTGTTAATGTGCAGCCGGTCCGATCAGAACAGTGCGACTGAGGCTCTGCCAAGAAAGTCTCAAATCAGCTGCTTCAACGGGTACATAAAGATAGTACAGGTCGCACTGTGTGAACTCTCAGTGGCATCCATGTAAAATCAACCGAGCGTTTTAATGTACCTTCATTTCAAATCAGCGTCAAATCAAATCTTGGCCTTTCGTTGCCATCAGTGACAACCACTTTTTTATTTGTTGCATGCGATATTTCAATATTGCTGGTACAGTCGGAACCAGATAATGCTGCACAATGGTGAATTGAGTTATTTCAATCAATTGAACAATCAATCAAGTTTTATTTATATAGCACCTTTCAAACAATTTAAATGCAATTCAAAGTGCTTTACACATGATTGACAAGAGGAAAACAAGATACTGACAAGACTACATACCACACCAAATTAAGGATCATTTGTGAAGTCTTGGGAGGTGAAGTTTCCCTCCATCTTTGAGATGGGCGGAGAATTATACTACAAAGCGTGTTCAACACCTCGATAAGCCGTCCATTGACAGGCCGATGAACGCCGCCATTAGCAAGACTTTCATTATAACAGACGTATAACTGTATAGTGTTTTAATAACTGAAAATAGAAGATGACTGAAAATTGCAACCTTTCTTTCAGTTTCAGCAACTAAAAGCTAAGGAGAAGTTAAGTTGAGCCCTGCCTCCAGCTGATGTGTGATGCTGACTGTCCCAGTCCGGGGGATGGGACGCTCTTCACTGTTGCTGCTCCAGGATGATGTTTCATAAATGCTGCCTGGTGGGTCCACAGACTATGTAAGAAGTGGATGTAGTCATCGTGACGTCACCCTTTGGTTTGTGGACTGATGTTTTGAAGCTTCGAATTCGGCGTTTTTCGCCGTCGGAATCTTGGATTACGGCCGGCGCCATGTTGTATTTTTGTAACCAATGAACAGAAGTGACCATATTTGGACTGTGGAGGGGTGACTTGGAGACGCCGTATACGTCTCTGATAGCGACAGCGACCTGTCAATCACAGTAAGCCCCCCCTAAAACATAACTCTAAATTGGACCATCATTTAATAAATGAACATCATAATGTATTGAAGAAGACTCAAAACTAGCAATTGAGATTACACTTCCGCATTGGCTTCACTCTGAAGAACCGGAGGGTGGGACGACCACGTGAACAGTTTCTGCTTGTTTTCTGTCAGCCAGCGGTGCACTACAGAGGGGTAAGTGCAGGGAAATCAACGTTTGGTCATTTATTGATAAAGGCACATGCTTTTATCAGTCATTGGCCTTTATAGATCTTCAGTGCATCATAAATCGATTCACTTCCAGAATTTGTGTGTTGTTTATCCAGTAAGGATGTTAATTCCAGATGGAAACTGTCACGGCTGATGCAGGCGGCACGAGCAGGGAGCTTCAGAGCGGCAGATTCAATGAAGATGCCCGGAATCAAACAGAAGTCTTCCAGGTTTCTAACAGGCAGGTAGATAACGGATGAACGAAACTCCGTTCGGCAAGTTGAGCCCCTCTAGTCTGAGTCCTGTTGACTTACTGATGATGAAAACCCAACATTTCTTGTTTTTGTTGCTTCAAAATAATAGTTTTTTAAAATAGACATAACGGGGGACTTTTATTGCGAAGAACTTGTAGGAAAATGTGTTAATCATCAAATTAGCTGAGCTTTGTTAGCGGCTATCTCACCTCGAACAAATTTCTTCAAATTTGGCACACGTGCACCTGGACTCAAGGAATAAACCATTAGAATTTGATGGTCAAAGGTCACTGTGTCCCCACAAAACACCTTTCTGGACAAACATGGATGTAAACTGCAACTTGACTGGTTGACGGAGGTATTTGTACCTCTGTGTTTAGACCGTGTCCGACACAATGGAAGTTTTCCATTTGAACTTAGACTGTCGGCCGTGAAACTTGCTGCCTCAGCAATTATCTGCCAGCAGGACAGAGAGTAGTGCGGTTTCTGCCGTCGAGTGCAGGACCTAAATAGAGGGCTTATTCCATGTACGTCGTTAGCCATTATGCAGAAAGCAACTGTGCCCTGCTGGTTACTGCTGCGGAATGTTTTTTTCCGGAATCGTTGGAATGTTGAATTTGTTGGCAATTTGTTGCCAGTAGCATAGATTAGTGGCTTCACAAACACGGGGAAAGCCAGCATCACTACTAATAGAACGTAAAGTGTTTGTTAGCATTGGAGATGTTTTTTATAACTTGGTATAAAACACGACTAATGAAGGATGTGAAGAGTCCCAGAGGTAGCTGTAGGCTAATATTATAACAGATATTTCGGCTTTGTCTTTGTTCTGGGGACCATTGCCTTGACATGAAGACCACTTTTTTATTGTATGAACCAATGTTCAATATTTTCAAAAACCTCTTAAAACACAAAAGTTTAATTTGTCTTCAACTACATTTGTAATATTTGTTCCTTAAGTGTACTGAAGGAGCATATCACATGACATTGTTAGGATACTTTTGAGACTGAGAACATGACCACAAATATACTGATATACTAAATATCTTGTAAACCAATTTAATCCTATTTGAAAATATCTTTTACACAACAGGTAGATTTCCTCATGTTTGTGATGCATTTACAAATTCATTTAAAAAAAAGAATTGTATTTTAAGCAGTCTCCCCTCACATTTTTACAGCCGGTCCTTTTTGTATAATTATTTTGTTTATTTCACTTCCCAATTTAAATGATTTGCTTTCATCAGTGTGCCTTTTTGTGGCATGTCATGTTCTTAGATGTATTATAATAAGCTTTTATGAATATCGTCCAGCCATAAACAGACAGGCTCTTTTCTTCCTCTTTGACAGTTCTGCTTCACTGTTGTGATTGTACAAATGACCGAAATCCACGAGTGCAACTCTTGTTAAAAATATCTTTTCTGTGAAGACACCCGTCAGAGTTTTGCCGAGAGCTGAAAGGCGGGACAAGGTTTGATCACCTCGCAATTCTGTGTGCAGGAATCATAACACATACAGGGAATACAGTCTTTGCAGTTTGCAGTTCATATTGATACGAGGTTGCAGCAGAAAGAATGCAATGATTTAATGCAAAAAAGATGACAAGCTTGATTCCAAAAAAAAGCAACATAACCCAGGATAACTGAGGACAAACTGACAAAGAACAAAAGAAGTGTGCATGTATAAATAAGGACTGAGTTCATGTCGAAGTGGGAACAGGTGAGCAGAGCACAGGTGACCACAGGCCTGACGAGAGGCAGGTGAAACTAATGAGACAATGCGTTAACTTCAAAATAAAAGCAGGAAACACTAAACCTGAAGGAAACCAGGCGGCAACCTGCGGTTCTGCCAAGTGAAGCCCACGTGAAAGTGTCTTAAAACCTGCATTCTCTCTAGTGTCCAGCAGGGGGCGACTCCTCTGGTTGTATAGAAGTCTATGAGAAAATGACTCTACTTCTCTCTTGATTTATTACCTCAGTAAACATTGTAAACATGAGTTTATGGTCTCAATCTCCAGTTTCACGTCTTCTTCAATACAGCATGATGTTCATTTAGTACATTATGGTCCATTTAGAGTCAGATAGGCCATAAAGCAGGGGATGCTTTAGGGCGGGCTTACTGTGATTGACAGATCGCTGCCGATACCAGAGCCGTATACTGTGTCTCGACGTCACTCCTCCGCATTCCAAATATGGTCACTTCTGTTCATTGGCTGCAAAAAAACAACATGGCGACGGGCGTAATCCAAGATGGCGACAGCAAAATCGGCGAACTCGAGGCTTCATAACATCAGTCCACAAACCAATGAGTGACGTCACGATGACTACGTCCACTTCTTATATAGAGTTAACTTCAAAATATAGGAAGGAAACACAAGAAACAAGGAAAAAGGAGACCAAAACACAAATTTCTCTGAAAAACAGAAAGATGCAACACAGTCCAGTCTCCACATATAAAGTGTGACAACAGACTGACAACAGTAGCATCAACAGCCAAATTAAATCAGTGCTGATATAAATCTGGGCTGAATGTGGCTCAGTTATAATCTGAGGATCGTTGGTTCGATCCCCGGCTCCGCTAGTCCTTGTTGATGCGTCCTTGGGCAAGACACTTAACCCCAAGTTGCTCCTGTAGCTGTGCCTACGTTGTGTAAATGTTGTGTGAATGTGTTAGTCCTGATGGGCAGGTGGCACCTTGAATGGTAGCTCCTGTCATCAGTGTATGAATGTGTGTGAATGGGTGAATGATGACATGTAGTGTTAAAACGCTTTGAGTGGTTGGAAGACTAGAAAAGCGCTATACAAGTCCATTTACCATTTTACCATTATTAGGCTATATAAATATATTTAGAATCATATTCTATCTATCGAATAAGATCATTTCAACATAATTATGAACTGTCGTTTATTTTTGCTTCAAAGTTCTGAAATATACAATCCATTATTGAAAACTTAGGTTTGGATAACAGCTGGACCAATCGTAAACTGTGTTTGTACCCAAGACAAAATCCCAAATAAAAGGAAATTGGGGAACGTGGCAAGTTTTCCTAAATCACTCGTACAAGCCCCTTAAGAACCAATCCTTTCGGAGCAGTGGTTCTTGCATAAGGCCCATTGTTTCGGTTGAATAGGATTTAGAGGCCCGAAGAGGTACAAGTCGGGAAGAGAAAGCAGCACAAATGTGTGAGCGTTTGCTGCACGTTCTTCACAGACAGCCGTCTTCTGCAGTGGACCACCGTGACAGTGACGGGCGTGGTCACTGGGACACAACTGCAAGGCTCACAAAAGATTTTACTCATTTAGTCTGTTGACCTGAATATTTTCTCAGTGCATATACACACACACACGCACACACACACACACACACACACACACACACACACACTTCACTCAATTTGGGGCTGTTGGGACTCCGCCAGTGCAGTGGAATTACAAAAAAGCAGAACCTTTGTATTCATCTGCACTGCAACACTGCAACTCTTTTTGCTCACTCTCTTTGTCTGTCCTACACACACACACACACACACACACACACACACACACACACACAGGACGTACAAACACTGTCCCACTGGGGTGTGATGAGAGTGTGTCACATTTAAAAAATATCAGCTGTAATGTTGAGTGTTAACACGGCCCTGTTCCGTCTCCTCCCTCAGATGACGCCCGTCTGTTCGCCTTCGTCCGGATCACGATGGGGGACGCCATGAGCAAACGGGCCAAGTTCACCCTCATCACCTGGATCGGGGAGAACATCGGCGGGCTGCAGCGCGCCAAGATCAGCACCGACAAGGCGCTGGTCAAAGAGATCGTGCAGGTCAGAGACTCCGCGGGTGTCGCATGTGGAGGAAGTGGCAATTACAGTAATGGCTGTTATCATGAGTGGAGCTATAATGGGTCCCTTTTGGTAAACCGGTCGGTTACAGAAGCAAAATGACAACAGAGGGCTGAATAAAGTTGCAAAAAATAAAAAAATTGAAATTGAAACTCTAGAAAGTCCAAAATAATGAGAAACATTTAGCAGCTATGTGCGCTTTATATTTACTTGTTAAAGCTACACATTGACATTGGAGGGAAAAAAGTGAGAGTCAATGTTGTCCTGACAGTCATCAGGTGGAAACCCGATTCCAAATGAATGGTAATGTTGCTCTGTGTCAGCTGGACATGTAAACAACATGAAAACATGCAGCACAATGCAGCTCTACCCTGTGGAGGACTGCTGCATAGTGCTGCCAGTGCTCAAACGCTCCACGTGGTTCCTTTAATGTGTTGACTTGTGCTCAACTAAGCAGCCGTGCTGGCCTGGAGGACAAGGAACAGTTTCTTTGTCCTCCGGAATTTATTGCCAAAGAATTGTCTCAAGAAGATCAGATCCTTTTAATAATAATAATAACATAATAATATATGTGAAGAGCCTGTCTGATCACATGTTTATGTTAATTATTCCTCACAATAATTATTAACAATTATTTCCACAACAATGATGGTAGGAAACAGATATATTTAAACATGCAACATGTATTTGTTAATCTGTTTCAACATTTGAAGGTCGGACTCTGTCCCATGTTTATACAAATGATCAGTTATGTAAGATAAAAACTCTTTCACATTTTTAAATTAATCCTATTACATTAGTACGAAGCATTTTTAACAAATCTAAATTTTTGAACAGTTTTTGAACATATTTTTCACATTTTTGTACAATATTTGAGTTTAATGTTGCCATGGTGTTTTCAATGAAAACATTGTTATATATATATATAACATAATGTATAATATAATATATATATATATAAGCCTGGCATTGCATACCGTTTACCAACGCACTGTAATCTGGTGTATAATTAGACACTGCAGCTCTGAGTGAGTCCTGTAGATGTGCATCAGTGAGCTTTGTGGTGGAGGTCATTTTGCAACGTTACGATTTCAATCTCCACCTGTCCAGCATCCAAGTTGAACGTAGCACTTAGTTGCTCAGCAATGCATGTCATGTCCACTTGCATGAAAGGATTTGAAACGAATGACACACATGGCTCAAGTTGATCAAAGTCACGAAACCTGTTCTCAAACTCTTGCCCTCGTCTGTTTATGACTTGAGAGGACTTTTCTACTGCTTTGTCAAAAGCCCCAGATGCTGAAGCCTTGTCATTCAACACTGACTGTACGGAGGGAAAGTGCAGCACTTTTTTTCTCTGTTCATCTTAGCTTTAAATGCGTTTACAGCACTTATCATGTCAGCAACAGTTTTACCTTTGCCTTGTAGCTCACAGTTCAGATGGTTCAGTTTCCCAGTGATGTCCATTAAAAAGGCAAGGTCAAGGATCCACTCAGGGTCCTCGAGCAGCGAGGCGTCTTCCCCTTTGGATTGCATGAACTCCTTGATTTCGCCCCAAAAGTGACAAAAAACGCTGCACAATGTGTCCCCTGCTGAGCCATCGGATTTCTGTGTGGTCACCATATTCAGCATATTCAGCTGACAGCTCCTCCAATAGCACCTTGAATGTCCTGTGTTGTTTGGCTTTTTATGATCTTCATTTATGCCATTTATGATCTTCACGACAGGAGTCATCACATGATCAAAGCCGGTCACTTTTGCACATAGCGTCTGCTGGTGAATGATGCAGTGGCAATTTTGGGAAGTCTGGGTCACCTTTACATTGTACAATGAAGCCTACATGCCGGCCCGTCATGGCGGGAGCCCCGTCTGTTGTCAGACACCAGCTTTTGTAACGGGACCTTTTTCTCCACAAAGAAACTCTTCACCGCGTTGTAGATGTCAATTCCCCTCGTTGTTGTCTTCAGGGGCAGAAGTGTCAGGACTTCTTCTTTTGTGGAGAAATCATCGAACACCATTCGGATAAACATCATCAGCTGAGCTGTACTGGTGCTGTCCACGGACTCGTCGCACTGGATGCTAAATCACCTGAACTGAACCAGATCCCGGTCCAGTTGCTCCGTTAAGTTTTCGGATATAGCCGACACTCTTCTTACCATCGTACTCGCTCCCAGTTGGACATCAGAGAGATCGGAGATGGCATCGGGACCATTCTTCTCGTCTTTGAGCACAATGTTTGCAACTATCATCTTGCTTCTTTCAAGACCTCCCTGTCCAAAAAGGCTTTCTTGTTCTTCATCAAAATGTGCAGCTCTAAACTAAGCTTCAGTTGTTTTTTGTGATTTTATCACCGGCCTCGTGAAAAAAAGCTTCCTTGTCTCAGCAAAGAGTGAGATGGCCATTTTACATTTGACATGCGCACAATATTGAACTTTGACTTCAAACAAGGTCAGAGTTCATATATACATAAAACATTTAGTTTTTAAAATGTTATATTAATTATTGTCATATTACATTAATGCAAGCGTTTTTGATTTAAAAAAGAACCGCAACTAAAACGTTTTAGACGGAGCTCCATGGTGACTCGTGCTATTTTTAGAACATGCCTTGCGGGCGACTCGCGGGCACCGTGTTGGCTACCTCCGCGTTGGAGTTTAGTACAAGCCATTTAAAAGAGTAATGGCTATCATGAACAATAATTTAAAAACAATCAAATCTGACTAAATGTTAAAATAACATAGACCAAGCCCAGCAGTTCATGTGGTGCTATGTACTGTAGCTGTAGCATGAAATCATGGTGAAGGTATTAGCAAGCTAGCTAGCTAACAACCCCGCCACTAACTGAGCAAAATATAACAATGTATGTCTTCGTCTCCACACTCTTGTCACAGCGTAGGAAAGCACATTGCTATCGCCAAATAATTATTCACACCGATTCAAAAGATTTTGTAATGTGCCAATAGCACAATCTAAAGTCAACAGAAAGGAGATAAAAGGCTAAATGATACACTGGTCACAGAAAATGAGCCAACGATAGACGATTCCTGACTGATGCACTCAGAAGTTTGTCATGATTTTCCAGAAAAACATTTTTATATTTTTCGAAGCTATTAAAAGTATTTTTTGCTATCCGTACAAAAATACTCATTGAAAAATGTATAACATCAGCCAGCCCTAATTAGTTTGGGTTGTTCCCATTCTGCTGAAAGTAACTTTGGGTTTTCTGAACTCTTTTGTGTCCACAGAACTTTGCCAAGGAGTTCATGTTCAGTGACCCGAGGGAACTGGATGCAGACAACATCCGCACAGAGCTGAAGAAGGCCGGTGGAGCCAACTATGACGCTCAGGCCGAGTAGAGAAGTGCCATGGTCCACTGGAAGGGTTGGGGGGGGTCAGGGTGGGGGGGTGGAGTAAGTGGGGGTGGAGGGGGGTTGGGGCAGGGGCCACTACCTCTTGGGGAGAGGGCGAGGCGGGATGGAGAGGGCGCTCGACGTAAAAGGGAAATGCACACACAAACGAATCGGAGGTGCACCAGGAGCAGTCTGTTGGACCAGTGTAAGTCTTTCTAATACTCAGCAAATGCCGTTCATGCTGCCTAATACCAGCTTATTAGAAACAGTAGTCCCTTTTTTCCACTAATTTAACAGCTTACTAATTTACTCCCAACAACAGCTTCAGAACACCTCAGTGGGACTGTGGCTGCTGAGTGTATTTGCACAGTTCAGATGTTGTTGGTGCACCTCTAAATTATATGCATTAGGGCATTTATATACTGGATTTTAACAGCGTATGTAATCGGTATGTACCTGAGATGTGGAAAAAAAGCTTTCACCGCACATCTGGGGGCAGATCGGGGCCAAATTGTCCCCCGGCCGACACTGGAATATATTCCTTGACATTTTGCACACGTAAAGATACCGTAACATGGTGACACTCAAGGATGTTTCCAAATTCATAAATTAAATTATGGTCTTTACACGGCGGGGGCTTGACCAATAAACAACACAAAAATTGAAAAGGAGTAATACAATTGTCCACCTCGTTTTGGATTACGGAGCCACCAAGTTGTTGTGCATAAATAGAGGCGCAGCTGAACTCGTTCCGCACAACGTGATTTATTTATTTGCGGTGCGAAAGCTTCGAAAAAATCACCCTCCTTCCGTAAACAAATTATGCCAATTTTACATTTTGGTTTTTGTACCAATTAAACAAATGAGATGCAATGTGTTAATTAGTGAGCATTAGAGGTGTTGATAGGTTTTATGTCAGAGCCAGGCTAGCTTATTCCCCCTATTTTTAGTCTTTGTGCTAAGCTAAGCTAACTGGAAGCTGTAGCTTCATGTTGAACGGACAGATATGAGAGTGGTATCTACCTTCCCATCTACCCACAAGAAACAGCAAGAAAGCAAAGAAGCCAATTGTGTCCACTGACGAGTCCACACTGACATGTAACACTCATTGCTGAGGATTCGCTCAACCAACACTCGCAGAACATGACCTCACAAACGTGTCGGCGCTCTTACTGTCACAAACTGGCACTCTCCACTCCCAGCCCCGGCCCTCTCCCCAGTCAGCTCAATGTTGGTTATCTACTGTGCTGTGCATCAACATCTCACACTCATCCTCATCTCAGCTTTGCTGCAGTTGAGCAACAGGAAGTTGCATTAAAAGGCTTCAGCGCTGTTTGCTATGTAACGAGGATGAGTCCATTGACGAGGACCGAAGCCTCATTTTTGGAAGGAAGCTCTTTACTTGCAGGCATGTGTCTGACAGCGGAGCATGCTCTTAGTCATGATACACTGTACCTCCAGGAGGAAAAGATCTCCACTCTAACAATATCCTTGACGATGGTCAGTGGCTGCTTTGAGTAATCCTGAGTCATGCCGCTAAGTACACATTTAGCTACCACTTCATCTCCAGCCAGACAGCTGTGTTTGGATCGCAGCCTCAAAGTCGACCAGTACGGACTGTAATTCACACTCCTGTCTTCATACTTGTGCTTAGTGCTGTGAATCCCTCCTTATCACTAGTCCAAATGTGTCTTTTTTTCGTGAGTGATCATTTCCGGACCTGATTTCGATGCACTTTTTACTTTCTCATTCCAGTTTTTGTTGGACGTGATCAATGTTAGCTCGGGCAGAATTAGTAGAAGAGTACATGGCAAAGAATGGTCTGACTGGAAGCTTTCTGCCTGTCGATATTATGCCATAGGAATACAGAGAAACAGCTAATATATTGAGTCCTCTGCAGCAGTTATAGTCAAGTATTGAATGTTTTCATAAAATCTCAAAGAATGGAGATCTTTTCCTCTGGTGTTTCATCTCACGATCTACCACTCAAAGGTGTCCATGCCTACTGTAACCTACTGTGTTTGACTGCCTTAGCCTCCCAGGGAGAGAGGGGCATCATGGGAGCTTGTGAACACTACACTGTGATTGGCTGTCGTTCTCACATGGGGGCGGGACTTTGATGTGCACATGGCTCATTGCGATGTGAGCCTGAGCTCATCAACCCGACCCAGGAGCAGCCATTTCTCGGTTGTAGCATCTCTTGTTTATTTGGTTTCAACCCTCTCTTCCCCCCTGCAAAACAAAAAAAAATGGATGTTTTTCTTGTACCTTTTTTTGTTTTTGAGATGAATTTTATTTTCTCTGAAGAGTTTTACCTTTTGATTTTATTTTTAAGAGCATTGTTTTTGGTCATTGGCGGAAGAGATTTTCAAAAAACAAAATTATGTGAAAAAAAAAACGAAGAAAGAAAACTGAGTGGGCACAAGATCAGTCATTTCAAAATAAAATTGATGTTTTTTCCAAAACCTGCTTCTCCAAGTGTCTTTTGTGCGTCTATGAAGCTTACATTACCATGAATAGTAGGTAAGGTCCTGAATTGGGTTGTGTCAAGTTACACGTTTTTTAGTTGGCTTTGGTCAACATGACATCTGTCATGATAGAAGACATTGTAGAGCAGTCAAAGATCCCTCTGATTCGTTAGAAAATAAAAGGTGAATCAAAATAAATCCATCTTGTAATCCTTACAAGGTTTTCTACAACTGATTTCAAACAAAAATGAAAAACTAATACATACAGAAATCATTTGTAAAATTAACTTTTTTGCGAAGGAAATCAGACATGGAAAGGAATTTTCAGCACCTTGATGGGGGGGTGGTGCTGGCTGTTGATACTAGACTAGTTGCAGCTACAGTGGCGTGTGTGTGTGTGTGTGTGTGTGGGGGGGGGGGGGGGTGATGGAGGCCACAGCTCTAGGGAAGAAGCTGTTCCTCAGTCTGTACGTGTTTGTATTGTTCTGTTCCTTCTCAAGCGACAAACAGACTGACCTGGCTGAGTTGGGTCCTTGCTGATGTTGCTAGCCTTCTTAGCCTTCTTGTGTAGACGGCTAACACCGTGTCCAGAGTCGGGAGCTCGGTTCCTACGATCCTCTGTGCTGTCATTCAGTGTGCCGGTCCTCAGCCCTCTGTTGTAGCCTAACCATTACTCCAGATATCAGCTGTCATTTTGTTAGACCTCAATAAATGAATACATCACTTATTAAATGTTAGTCATTTCAGAAGCAACGTTATTACGTTACTTATTACTGTAATAACCAGAAGCTCTGGTGCAGTTTAGTTCTGTGTTTCTGCTACGCCGACATCCCACTCTTTCTTTTTGAAATTCAATTGTGGTGCGAATGATCGGATTAGTTGCACTCAGAGGATATTTCCCTTCACTGCCTTGTATTTATTCTCTGTATTCACCAAGATAGGTAATATATCGCTGATAAGTGTGTTACCATTGAACACTGTTTCCTAACGAATGAATCCACAGGCAGTAAGACTTCACATGGGCGCGGCGAGTCAGTCTGTCCACAGAGGACGGGCCCAGTGAGTGAAAAATCAAAGGCTGGACACTGATTTCCAATGAAGAAGGCCCGATTCGCTTGTTCCCCTGTCGGCCTCGATGCCGATATGAGTGACGGCTGCTGGTCTGTATCGGGTCAGTCGATGGCCGCCAGCTGTTCAAACCCACACGCCATCGGCATGTGTGTGTTGTTAGATAAGATAAGATAATCCTTTATTAGTCCCTCAGTGGGGAAATTACAGGATTACAGCAGCATTGCTCACAAGTAATAAAATGAAATGAAGATAAAAAATCAAGTAGTATAAATAAACTAAACAGTAAACAGTAAACAGTAATAGAAAATATGACAGTAAAGAAGAATACAAAATATACCAGTATATACAGACGGAGTAAAAATGTAAAATGTAAGATAATACTTAAACGTATTGGATATTGCACGGGATTGACAGTAAAGAAGAATATTAAATATACCAGTGTATATATATCTGCTACAGCTGTCAGATGAATGGATTAATGGTTTTGTCGGCATGACTCAGCTATGATCAAACATGGCTTCTGCTGAGGCCGTGTGTGTGTGTGTGTGTGTGTGTGTGTGTGTGTGTGTCTGACTGGGTGGCTGCAGTGATCTATGAGGACTAATAGCAGGTTGCACAATGACAGAGCTCTGGTATCGCTCGCTGTGGCTTTAAGTAAGCTGTAAAGAAGTGAGGAGTTGAAGGGTTTGAGTTTAAGCTCATGGGAATTAAAGATATGTGTTTTAAGGGGTCATGTTAATGAGGTTCATTTTCTGTTTGGGGCATGGAGAAATAATTGAGCGTGCATCATTCCCTCTTTAATTTTGTTGTGCTCATGTTCCAAAGAATGAGGAAATACTTGGTACTGGATTTCAAAATCCAACTCCGAATATACACACAATATACTTTTTTTTCATTGATAAGAAACTACTCTCCAATTTGCTAAATCAAAGTGAGACAATGAGTGAACAGCCATGCTAAGTGCTCCACGAGGCTGTGCTTAATTAAGCAGAAGGTGCTTTGAGCTGACTGCACACATTCATGTAGCCATTGATGTAGCAGTGAGAAGTCGGATCATGACATTGGATAAAGATCACAGTCTACAGGAAATCCACTCGCACAGACCGGTATCTCAGTGGGTTTTTATTAACCCGAAGCACTACTTTACAACATAAAACACCCGCCCTCTGCACAGAGCAACATCTGGTCAGGGAGGGGTGGTTAGTGAGCACGAGGAGGGGGATGATGAGAATGCAATCTCGACTTAAGACCAGGATAAACACTGCTAACTCAACTGGACCCCCAAGAGCATTCTGGTGGGTCTCCCTCCTGGGGCTTGGGCTGCCGGAAACATCTGGATCTGAAACAGCTGATGGCAATCAGATAATGTGAGCACAACTTCAGTGCTCTGACTTGGATCCCAGCTTGCTCTGACATCATGCACGTGGCTGGCGTCGATAACCTCGTGAGATCGAGGTGCGGACGGAGCTTTTAGAGCCGAGTGCCGCAGTTGCTCTCCACCGACTGCAAGGCCCAGGGCATGATGGGAAACGCCTGGCTGTTGCCCGATCCAACTGATTGGCTCCTGATTTCATAGATAATCCTAATTGTTTGTGTAATATTCAACGCTAGGATGTTAAATATTAGTCTCATGCTGTGCAATGAAGGTTTAATTTGTCACCGATCGAGAATGCACACGCTATCTCTTCATAGCTATCCAAACGTGGTCTGACAATTACGGGTAGCCTACATATCGGATCGAACAGGATGTAAACATTTCTGTGACTTCCTGTATGTTTCTGTTCAACAAGCTAGCTAACTTGCTAATTCCACCATGCTCTCATGCTACGCTGGTTACAGAAAGTCAGCCGGGTCAAAGTAATCAGATGAGCAATTAGCTGTGACAAGATTAAACTGTGAAATTCCTACTCATATAGCTGCTTGCTATAGCTAGCTGGCTCGCTAATTTCACCATACCAAGATGCCTTTGACTTTTAACGGCATCTTCACCTTCTTATAGGTGCACTACTGCCATATACTGGACCGTTGTGTGGAGCAGTAGATTGGTAGTGAAAAAACACCTAAATTCTCTATATTCTATTATTCCTGCACTCTTAAGCAATTTATTAAGAGATTGTCAACGTCAACAATTAGTCCTGATATTCATTCCCTCCTTCATCATACCTGTTGCAATCTATCAGTACATGTTTGACAGTTTCCGCTTCATTACCGTGTGTGCATAGTAAAGAATGGTACTTGCATATTGCATATACATATACAGAAATTATTATTATAATTATTAAGAAAGAGGAAGGGAGAACTAAAACTTGAAGAGGCCACAGATTCATACTTTAGGTCTTCCAGCCTCGTCCTCTCAATAACCCTTCTGAAAACCTCACCAACCTCAGTGTCACGCGTATGGGTCGACCCTTAAGACACGCCAACGCTAGGGTCAAGGGGTCAAGGGGTCAAGAATGAACTTCCATGATCAAGTCTTATAGTGGTAAGACCTTAACATATTACAGTTATTCATTTTCTAATATTTTTGTACAGGGACACTCATGTGGTACCTACACTGTGTGGAATTAAAACATCTCACAAGGAATTTCACAATTCAGTTGAGATCAACCATATTGTTGTAAGTTTCATATATTATTTTAGATCCATTTGATTACAATAGGATTCATCTTTAGGCATCTTGATTCTTAAATGAATGCAGAAATGAGCTATAGCTCACTGAGACTAAAGTATGTGTTTTTATCATCCATGTCTTCATCTTCACACAGACAGCAACAACATATTTTCGTTCATGTTCCCGATTCATAACATCACAACTTCCCTTAACCGTTTTCAATTCTATATTTCCCAGCTTTGTTCAATTGTTTTTGCTTGTTAAAATGCAGCAGTGACATTTTTAGATCCTTTTGACTAAATCACAAGTTGTGTCAAGTTTAACCGTGACTAGTGCAACTTCCCGTGACTTCAACTAGACTGAACTTGGGATTTGTAATGGACATTAGATGTACAGTAGTCACCCCGATTGTATCATAGTTGCCATGTTTCTAGCACATTATATAACTTAACCAGTGTTTGTGTGTGATGGTGAGTGCAAGAGAGAGAGAGAGAGAGAGAGAGAGAGAGAAAGAGAGAGAGAGAGAGAGAGAGAGAGAGGTGACATACAGGACCTGGAGTGTCCAAACAAGGACTGTCAGATTGGTTCCTGCAGGATGATACCACTCAGATCCTTCCTGCATTCCTCAGACCTCCTCAACACAGCAGCATAGTTTAAAGCCCACAGAAAGTCATGTGCTCTGTCCAAGCATGTGTGTGAGAGAGAGAGAGAAAAAGGCAAGAATTGTCTTTTGGCCACCCAACTTCCCCACATGCTTGTGTGATGACGATCTTGTTTTGTTTTTTTATTCGTGTAAAGAATCAAAGTGCCCTCACAGAGACGTGATGGTAATAGGCTGTTTTGGGGTTGAGGGTTGAGATTGGGATTTGTTTTTGAAATGTGGTTAATTGTTGAATGTCACGTAGTGTAGTCTTGGTGTCGAGAACGCTTTTCTAAGATCATGAATCAACAGCTTTTCTACTCAGACGGAGGATTATTTCTGTGGTTGTATCACTGCTTGTGCATTGTCTGTTTGATTTGTTAACATCATTACTGTGAATGCACATAGAAAACTAATTCACACACATAAAATTCGGTCTTGACCTTGACTTGGTCTCATCCCCTAAAGTCTTGGTCTTGTCTAGGTCTTAATACTCTCTTTTCAAGGTCTTGACTCGGCCTCGCCCTGCATTGGTCTTGGTCTTTTCTCAGCCTTGATACACTCTGACCTTGGTCTTCACTCAGTCCCGTCCTGGCTTGGATTGGACTTGGCCTTGATTCACTCTGGTATTGGTCTTAACTTGGTCTCTTCCTCTCTTGGTTTTGGCTTGGTCTCATCCTGTCTTGGTCTTGGTCTTGGTCTTGACTTTGAGGGTTCTCAACCCCTCAAAGTCTTGCTCGATACATTCTTGACTTGGTCTTGGTTTAGGTGGTTGGACTACAACAGTGGTTGAAAACGCTGTTCTAAATGTCTGAGCATGTGTGTCTGCTCCAGTTTAAACATCTCTATTGCACCACTATTATGTCTTTTCTTTTCTCCAAACACCGAAAGGCTGAAATACTTTATGTTGGTATAATTCTCAGCAGTTGATACACAATGTAAGACATTTAGTTTGGAGTTTGGAGAAATAAAAGCCTTTCAAACTTGGTCAGTTGTTTCTTTTCACTTTCGATCTTCGTCTCGGTCGCCGCTGTTTGACTCATTCAACATTTGGTTAGACACAGCTCAGCAGGGGACCCACATCCAAACGGACCAGTGTGCTCTGAGACGTCTGTGTTCGAATGAATTGTGGGAATGAGCTCATAATGTCTCCAAGAAAGAGACGGGCAGCAGCCCTGTGTGTGTATGAGCCCTGTGTGTGTGTGTGTGTGTGTGTGTGTGTGTGTGTGTGTGTTTTGGGAGGGCGGATCTCTTCCCACGTCATGAAATATTTCCCTTATATTTTCTCCCACTGCATATGTCTTTCGTACAGTAATGCATTTGTGTATAGTGTATAGTGTAAGTGTATAGTGATAGCTCTTATTACCAGCAGATTCTAGATAGCGCTGCAGGTTGCATCACTTGAAAGAATGTGTTATTCCCTCTCTTTAGGCGTTTTTGCTCAAAATCCTGAATTTATGTTAAGCGTCTTTGGGTATTTTGAAAAGCACTATATACAATTGATGTATTATTATTATTATTATTAAAGCTCTCACAGTCAATATTTTCATATGGATGACATAATGTTGGTGTGATATGAAAGGGGTCACTCTTTGTGGCAAACCAACAGAGAATTTTCAACAGCTCTCCAGTTCCCCGTAGCTCTTTTTTTTCGAGCTTTTTCATTTTTAAGTCTATCATTTATTTGTTTTACAAAAGCGTGACTTGCACGTTTAGTCACATCAGGGATTTTATAAAGGCACTACACTGTGACACTGTGACCTCCAAAACTCTTTTTGTTTTTAGGGTCTAGGAATGGCACTGCTACTTAATTTCAATGTGATAGTCAGTCTAAATAAAATGTAAATTGGGAAGGTGTTGGAAGCCTGACTGATAGATGAAGAGGGGGAGAGAGAGAGAGAGAGAGAGAGAGAGAGATAATGGTTGGCGGGAGGACGAAGGGGGGGGGGGGGGGGGGCTTGGAAATTGAAATTTGCGCAACTGAGCAAAGCAAATGGGGGTGGGGTGGGTCTCTTTTCAGGTCATTCCAGGCCATGTGAAAAGGGAAGACAGAGTATGCGAGTGTGAACGGGTCAGTTCTCAGAGCTCCTGTGTGCCAGCACTGCACAGTGTTGGCACAGAGGTGCCATTGTCGGAGACTAACGAGCCCGGGGCCACTTCATTCTCCCGCCCCGAATGAGCATCTGTTTACAGAGTTTACTGAGTCCGTTTACACTCTGGCCACAAGCTGACAGTGGGGTGTCTGTTTGCTGTGATGTCACTGTTTTTATTCTTTTTTTGTATCACTACTGATGATCAGCCCCTCTGAGTTAATCACCTCTCAAATGAAAGATACTAATGATTTAATGATGTCATCTGTATTGCAATGTCCGGTGTTATTGAATATATTTTCTGGAGTTCAAACTCGGCAAGATGAATGGCAATGGGAACATGTCATAGGCTACTTTACAGCAAACACCATGATAAATAAGTATCTGCATGTTGGCAACGAAAGTGATGTTTTTGCCCCAGTCATCCCGATGAGTTAGCAAGCTTTTAACATAAGTCAAACTGCTACTAACTGACTGTTTGTATCATCTGTTTTAAAAG
Source organism: Lycodopsis pacificus (assembly GCA_028022725.1). Lineage (NCBI taxonomy): Eukaryota > Metazoa > Chordata > Actinopteri > Perciformes > Zoarcidae > Lycodopsis > Lycodopsis pacificus. Next base: position 1,594,709 of record CM051698.1, read on the forward strand.
TGAATAATGCAGTGGTGGGCCGTCAGGGCCAGCAAAGCCTTCTGTGCTGACCTAACAGAATCACAAAATTATAGCTATTTTATAATTTTTCACAAATACACTACATCAGAGGTCTTCAACAGGGGGTCCACGAACCCCAGGTGGTCCGCGGAGGTACTGCAGGGGGTCCGCGAAATCTTTGGTTGATTAGAAAATTTAAAAAAATATATATATTTCTCTGAACATGAATCTGTCCATTATTTCAATAGTTCAGTATTGTATGAAAGATAACGGGTATCTTTATGCATGGCAGTGGCACTAATAGGCCATCACTCATTTTTCGTTTCCACGTTTAAAATGAAAACATCAATTTGAATAGCTTGTGTGCATGATTATCATGCAATTAACAGACAATGTTGATGTTGGCATTGGTATCAGCTGACACGGTATGTTTATGAAAGGCAGTGGCATGGCCACCCTACTCACTGTACCTGTTTAAAATGAAAACATGAATATGTGAACCTGTGTATTATTTGAATAGCTTAGTATTGAATGCACAATAAAGAGGTATGTTTATACATGTACTAGGCCCATTTAATATAAAACACAATTTTATACAATATATATAGTCGGGGGTCCCTGCTCCATCTCTCTATCAGTTTGGGGGTCCTTGGCCTGAAAAACGTTGAAGACCCCTGCACTACATGTATTATAATTATTTTTCCCATTATCTTATGTTCTCATTGCACAGCTCCTGTCTTCCTCAGTTGCTCTGCTTCCAGCACAGCTTGTTTTAAGTAGAGCTTTTATCCAATCAGATTTCACCTCTGTGTCTCTAGGTAAGAAGAGGTAGACTTTGTAGTTTAAGTAAATGGGGACGATATTGTTAATTGTCATCGTGTTCAACCAATCAGATCTTTAGTTTGACATGTTGCGCGTATTCTTTGACGTGCCAGAGCTACCGAGGTAGTCTACAACAGAGGTCTTCAACAGGGGGTCCGCGGAGGTACTGCAGGGGGTCCTGGCATTGATATCAGCTGTTTATAAAAGGCAGTGGCACGGCCACCCTACTCACTGTACCTTGCACATGTTTAAAATAAAAACATGAATATGAACCTATGTATTGTTTGAATAGCTTAGTATTGAATGCACAGGGGCCCTGACTTTGGGCTTGGATGGATTAAGAGCTTACCCGGCCCTAATCCATCCTTTACTTTAGTGTCTCATATATCTTAATGTCTGTCTGTATAGTTGTCTCTAATTGTCTCTTTGAATTGTATTGAGTGTGGGATAATGTTTCACATTATATTATGTCATAATTCACATCGTAGTGTATTATTACATCATGGTGTAGTCGTGGATCATATTTGTCTGTATTGTGTCAGTGTAGCATTGCATTGGATCCTAATATAGTTTTGTATTAGGGGTATAGTATTGTGTTGTGATGTATCACAATGCTCATTTGAAATGTGTTGTTTAAATTATTTTTTAACTTATTAAGAGGAGTATTACATTTAGAGTATCATATATTCAAATGGGCCATATGCATCATGGTATTGTATTGCATTGTCCTGTTGTATAATATTATTTGACTTGTATCGTATTGAATCATTTTGTGTGTCATTGTATCATAGCTCATTCTATCCCATCACATGAAATCATACAGTATGTTTTGATTCATAAAAATGATAGAGCGTCATATCTCGTTGTATCATATTGCATATTGCGAATCGTATTTTTGTTACTTATGTTTTATATTGTATTCCATCATATCCCATTGTGTCGTACCATATTGTTTGGCATCACATCGTACTGTCATACTTATAATCTGACATACAATACTGTACATACGTTTTATAGTCGTACAGTATATATGACACCATGTCAGTGATCCTACAGAACATTTTCACATCCACTTAATAAGCCAGGAGGATTGTTTCTTGGCCGTGTCTTTAATTGTCTTTAACAGCTCCACTCACCCTCGTCTCAATGTTCTACCTTAAGGCCACACCCTTTACATTCTCTCTGTCTGTCTCCGTCAGACCAGCAATATCTTACATAATTCTGCTTTCTGACCCCCTTTTCTCCAACAATTACTGTGCTTTTTATCTTTCTCTTTCCATTCAACTTTGCCCCCTCCCCCGTAATACACTGCGCTCATCTATTTCCTGCTGAAGACTCTGCTCCGCTTTTAATTAAACTATAACTCTCTGCTCTGCATGGATCAGTGACACCCAGTAAAGTTATTCATTTATTGAACCTTCTGTAGCCATGAGGTTACAGTGAAAGGTCAATGGTTGTGCATATAAATGGCACTCTGAATGACTCCAAGACCAGTTTTTGTAATCTCACTGTAAATCAAGGCATGGGTCAACTGGAGGGGGGAATCGAGCTCTGACCTGTAAACTATGGCGACATTTGTTTGATTCACGATGTAGAAAACTCAAACTGGATACACACAAACGTCTTTTATCTTAATGTCATTAAGTGTAATCGGGTAATTGTGTTAAAAAAATAAATACAATTGTAATCAAACAGCAGTTTAATTTGATTTAGATCCTGTCAGCAGATTTTACTGAGCTGCTTACTTGCAGCAACATTATCCTCAAACAGCTATAGCTCAACATGCGTGAGAGATACACAGAAACATGTCAGTGACATGGGTGGATCATGGGACAATGGGCCCCTGGGCACTGGGACATGCAAAAGGCCCTAAGACTTCCTCTACATAGGAGCCAGACACACATACTTTATAGTTGTTGAGCCTCTTTTCTCATTTTGCATCTCGTTGTAGTCTTTTTGGGTCTCTTTGTAGTCGTTCTGTGTTTCTTTGTGGTTGTTCTGCATCTCTTTGTAGTCGCTTTATGTCTCTTTGTGGTTGTTCTGCATCTCTTTGTAGTCGCTTTGTGTTTCTTTGTGGTTGTTGTTTTGTGTCTCTTCCTAGTTGTTACAAAGGAGGAGGGATGTCATGGCTTCATATTACGTCATTGGGGTAGAACACATGCGGAATAAAACCTGGTCTGCACTGCTGAATGGCTCACTAGCTGGCGCCCGTTCACTGAACATCGGGATGATTGATTCTTATTGCTGAGGCGCCCGCAGGGACGGTGTCATAGTAGCCTATTATATGGGTAAGAATTACAATTTTGCAATTATTTAAAATAACTTTAATAAAGAACATAAACAACTGCTTTCTGTTTAGGGATGCTGTTAAGTGTGTTTTGTTTGGACAAAGCCAGGCTAACTGTTTCCCCATGCTTCTGAGACTTTCTGCTAAGCTAAGCTAAACGACTCCTGGCTTTAGTTTCCCATTTAGCGTGCAGATATGAGAGTGGTATTAATCTTCTCGTCGAACTCACGGCAAGAATAAGAATAATAAATGTAGAACTATTCCTTCAATACATTTTGTGGAGTATAATTTCAATCTCGCAAAAATTGTATTCTATTACCAGTGATAGATACAGGTTGAGCAGAGTGATCACAGAATATAAACGGTGCATGAGAGCGATGCTGCTGTTTGAAGTCTGGTATAGTGTTGTACAAAGGACTGAGATGGCACATTCCTAGAATAATGTCATCTTCATTTCCAAACACTATGCATCCGTGTTTCCAATAGATGTGTCAAACACGCAAATTTGCAGGGCAAAGTTGAACGAGGGCTAACTCTGAGCATGCAGGAGCCAGCCAGGAGTGGGCACCAACAAATGAAAAAGTGCACTTGAAATCTTTAGTTGAATGAGCTTCCATTGAAGTTAGAAGGAAGCAGATCAAGTATTCACAGAACGGAAGTGTAATAAGACTGTTCCTTTGTCCTGGAAGGAACAACAGGTGTTACTAATAGCATGGCTCTGGTCGAGTGCATTAGGATGCACAATACCAAGACCCTGGAACTGACACGCCGAAGTGGAATGCAACCATTATGTTATCAAATTGATGAAATGTGGTGCCTCCTTATCTTTGTAATGTGACACAATTATTTAGCATTTTCAAGCAATACACTTATTTGTATGTCCGTTCAAATGTGTGTGCCTCCAGATGTTAAAAGATATTGTTCTCACCTGGCTGAACAAATGTCAGACAGATAACTTTTCTGAGATATGAAAGTGATCTAAGCTCCTGTACTTCTGGGCGTACTGGGGCTGCATTCTGTGACAGGTTTGTTTTACAAGGTTGCACTTTACAGTCAAACCGGCAAGATGAAGTCCCAAGAACACCCACATGAAAGCTGTGATGACACCCTGGACTGTTCTGCAGATGAATCAGCTGACGTCACTGTGACCAGAATGAGGAAGCTGTCTTTGTATGGTTGCTCACTCTCATGCAAGTATTTCCAGTTGCCTTAAACAAGTAACTTTCACAATAATGATTTCATAAAAGGTTCCAAGTTCATTTGTCATGAAGCTTCGAAGGTGAAGTTCCTTGTGGCCAATAGTTCCTGCATCATGTGTCATCAGAAGTTTTTGGGTCGCAAGTCAATACACTCAAGGCTCAAGTCAAGAAGACAGGCACGTCCAGAGTGAGGACAGGTAAGTCCAGAGTGAGGACAGGTAAGTCCAGAGTCAGGACAGGTAAGTCCAGAGTGAGGACAGGTAAGTCCAGAGTGAGGACAGGTAAGTCCAGAGTCAGGACAGGTAAGTCCAGAGTGAGGACAGGTAAGTCCAGAGTCAGGACAGGTAAGTCCAGAGTGAGGACAGGTAAGTCCAGAGTCAGGACAGGTAAGTCCAGAGTCAGGACAGGTAAGTCCAGAGTGAGGACAGGTAAGTCCAGAGTGAGGACAGGTAAGTCCAGAGTCAGGACAGGTAAGTCCAGAGTGAGGACAGGTAAGTCCAGAGTGAGGACAGGTAAGTCCCAAATCAAGTCCCAAGTTATGTCCCAAGTCAAGCTTGGGGGGAGGTATCAAGTATTTTCAAGTCAAAAGGATCAAACCCAAGTTAAGTCACAACTCTTTCTTGATGAAGTCCATGTTGAGCTGCTAGTCTTTTTAGATTTTGTCAAGTAGAGTCTAAAGTCATCGAATTTGTGACTCGAGTCAAAGTCACGTGACTCCAGTCCACACCTCTGCGAATGAGTATCTGCTGGCAGCTGTGGTTCAGATGGTGGTTTGATCCCTGACCCCTGCAGGCCGTAGTGTCCCTGGGCTACCCCAAAATGAGTGTGCGTGTAAATGTTTGTCGCAACTTGTATGGCAGCCTCTGCCACCAGTGTGCGTGAATGCTGGGTCACAGTGTACAGCACTTCAAGTGATCGCTAAGACTAGAAAGGCGGCATATAAATGCAGCCCATTTGCCTCATTGAAATCCTTCAGTAGACACATGCAAAGCGCTTAGGCACTCGACACAAATGGTTAAAGGATGTAAATGTGTTTTGTTGTTTTACTGTGAGATCTTGGTAACACAGCCCCCCTTGTGACAGGCCTCATATGCCATTTGTGTTAAAACATCAACAGAAAAAATGCTTCAGGTCAAGATCATTTTTAATGCATGTCATTGAGTCTTTCTTTTATTTTCAAATGAATAAACATGTCATGTGATCATGTTCATGATCTTTACCACTGGACCGAGAACACAAACAAAACTCAGGAAGTACAAGTGACTACAATTACACGGCAAGCCAGCGCAGAATAGCCTTTCTTGAAATGGATATACAAGAACACTTTGAAGTCAGGTGACAATTTCTGTCTATTAAAGTGTGTGTGTGGTGTGTGGCGTTTTTTCTCTTCTTCTTTTCAAACGTGGCATTCAAATTATGGATTTCCTGTGCAGTCACCACGCAGTGAGACTTTTACCATATAGGGATGCAACTGAGAGGAGGGTTGGTGGGCAAAGGGAAGAGAAAAGAAGAACTGACAAGGCTCACTTCTCAAGTCTCAGCTTGCAGACAGCAGCTGAATCATAGGAGCATACACAGTTCAGTTCATAGTAATCAAGCCAAGTCTCTCTTTTATTGGAACGTGTGCACATATGCAATCATGTATCAGTGAACATGTGTATCGCCTGGTTCTGTGTGTGCCGGCTTGAAACACCAATGGAGAAATAAAAACAGCAAAGAGAAGTACGTAGCTGGAGACTGGTCTGACTACACCTACAGGTTTTTGCAACTTTTAACCCAGAATGGTCATATTGTCTTTTTTTGTGGGAATTTGCCCATTGACATCAACAGCCGCATCAACTTTCGCACAGAGGATTAGGCCCTTGTGAAAAATGCGTTGACTTCGGGCCTCAAGTGAAAAATCATTTAAATAATATTTTAAGTCATAATTCTGAAAATGAAGTCAGAAGTCTAAGTTTAAGGTCAGAAATCTGAGAAGAAAGTCATAATTCTGAGTTTTAAAGTAATCATTTTGAGAATTAAGTCTTTCTAAATAATAAAATCTGAATTCTGGGTTAGAATTCTGTATCTGAGTTTGAATTTAGAATTAAAGTCAGTTCAAAGTCAGAATTCTTAGAACAAAGTCAGAATTATAAGTTTGAAATCAAAATTCAGATTTTAAAGTCAGACTTCGTAGAACAAAGTGAGAATAATGAGTTTTAAAGTCAGAACTCAGGAATCAAATAAACTTCTTAAAAAGAAACACATTCTCCCTCATACATATACAAATTTCAATTAATAAGTAATTAAACTACTTACGTGTTTAAGCTATACTTACACTACTGTTGCACCCCCCCCCCCCCCCACTCCCCCCACAGTTTAAATTTATGGCTACTATTCGGCAAAAGTTTCTCAGGAGTAACCAAGTTTTCTATTATCATTCCCTGCTTTTCGTACAAAACATTTTAGGCCTGTATGGATATATAAGAAAAGTGTACAAACTTGAAGCATATGCCCAATGAAGCCCAATACAAACTGCCTACCTCAGCTTTAACAGTCTTATTTAAATATCTCTCCATCAACTCATTTTGTCAAATCAAATTAAGTTAAAATGATGTGTCCTTAAAAAATATGCACCAAAAAGTGTGTTTTTTTTGTGGTCTTATAACATTACGATTTATCAACACACACACACACACACACACACACACACTGAACATCTTGCATCCTGTTCAGATGCAGCTTGTAGAGCTGGAGAGCTGGAGACTCTGAAAGAACAAGTAGCCATCAGCTAAGCTACTTCCTATCAACATGGTTATACCTAGAGTAGGAAGTGGGCAAAAGGTTATCGCGTTGGGGATTCCGCACGGATAAAACTAATGCGCACTATGCGTGGGGTGTTACTTTAGGTAGGTTATAACAAGCTACAAGGTCAAACATGACCTGGTTATCAACTTTGGAATTTGTTTGTCCAGTAAATGCACTCCAGAAGACTCAGAAATTATCTTAGGTCTGTTTCATCTTATGCTGCACATCTTATGTCTGTGCACTTGGAGGTGGCAGATGGCTGCACGTCACCTTCACATTCAGCCGTGCCGACGTGGGTGCTTCCACTGTTCTACAATACCTCATTACAATGCAACACACCCAGCCCAGCGCACTCACATAGTAAATCACATGCCCTTAAAAGGCGCTTTTCAGCCTGCTGTTTCTGCAAAGGGCTCAGTGTGTCCTCAGCTACTCCTGTGCAGACTCTACTGGTGAAAGATGGGACAGGACTGCAGTTCCTCCTCATGTTGCTGTAAATTATCAGATTTTTGTGTGGGTTTACAAGTTTTTTGTTTTTTTTGGGGGGTGGAAGGGGGGGGGGGGCGGCTTATAATGTGTGAGTTTGCATGTGAAGGAAATTCTGGGTTGAAAGATCAAATTGGGTAAGGGAACATCAGAGATGTCGTCAGATCCAAACTCACAATCTGGATTTACTATTTATTTCCTGGAAAATATATTAATGATTAAAAACAATTGAGAGTAAACCACACTTCCCTACAGTTTGATTCATGCCTTTTAAAAAAATGATGTAATCACACAAATCTTTCCCTTTTACTTTTACAACAAAACAAATGATTTTATCAATGTTATTTCAAAACTTTTGAAGCATCGGTGCCTTTTACTTTAGTGAGATATTGGTAACACAAGAGAGCTAAGTTGCATTTGCTGTGATCTGGTCGTAAACTTGTAGGCTCACTATATTTATTTGACCATGTCACTGTCACTGTGTGTCTAATACAGGGACGTCATAGATTATTATTATACTTAATTTTACAAACCGTTGAATATTTTAGCCCAAAATAAAGCGCTGCATTGTGTTACTGAACATAACCCTAACAAACACTTGCCAATTCTCCCTGCCTTCCGACATCATGGACCAGTCACAGCGAAGCAGGTGTGACATTTGGCTCGTTTGATTGGCTACAGTTAATGGGCTGCAATGAGTCCTAAAACCAAGAAGAGTTGAAGTCGGGAGATGTCATGGCTTCATATCGCGTCATATTTTTGGGAGTACAACACATGCGCAGTAAAATCTGGCCTGCGCTGCGCTGGTCACAAAACATGATTGATACGCGTCACAGAGGCGTGTTTATGGAGTGTGTCATAGTAGGGTATTTTATGGGTGAGAATTACAATTCTACAATTATTGCATTTTTTTAAATTAAAGACCGTAAACAAATGTGTACTATTTGGAAACGTTTTATTGTATATCAGCCTACAGCCACAAAACAAAAAAGTTCTGTCACCACGAGCTCCCCTAAAAAACCCTGAGCGGACATCATCCCTTTATATCTAGCGCCCTCTGCTGGAACCCTCCAATATCGCAGCTCCAGTTACACTGCGCATGTGTCATTCAATAGCCTCGCTCAGCACCAGTAAGTTCGCATTTTGTGCAGGATGGAAAGCTTAAGCTGCTGTGCTTTAACAGGTTAGCGACGCATTTAGCGTTCGTTTTGCTTAGTTTGAGAACATGACGCATGAGAACATTGCCTTTACATTTGAACCGTTAATGCAGTTGTGTAGAGGGAGACAAGTGAAGTATCGTTAATGCTGTGCTTTGCTAGCTAGCGCTAGCTAAGTTACCGTTAATTATCCAAGGTCCAAGATGAGATGTGTATGTCATTTAAACACGGAGACGGTGGTGCGCGGTCTGTGTTATTATGGCTGTGGAAGAAGAGCCTGCTGCTTTACATGTGTCGTGACGTAACTTATGTCAGAGCAATGTTGAATTTGCGGGGCTGAAATTAAGTTTGACGATACAGTTTCATAGCTTTATGTGAAAACGGTCCACACAGTACTCAGGTTATGGGTCAGCCCTAGAATAGAGTTGAGATACATCTTAATAACTTTAGTATTACACAATCAAGCTTTAGCACACAGACTTTGAAACATGGGGGGTTGGGACCTCTGAGGGGTTGTCACAAATGTAAGCTTAAGAAGTAAAAAAGAATAACTAAAAAATGATTAAAATATGTTGTCTTGTGAAACACTGGCATCCTCTCTCTCTTCAATGATGAATCAGCTGAATAAGGACAACAGCAGTCTTGGTGATTTCGCTGGGATATGGTGACATTTTACAACTGACAACAAATTGCCAAATTCAATTGGAACTGATATTATTGGCACATGTCAGACTTCTATGAGGATACAGAGTCAGTGGTTAATCCAGTGTCAAACTAAAAAAAAAACGATTCATGACATCATCACTTTAACTCCTGTCAACGTCATGTTTAAACGTAGCCAGCTCGATGTTATTTAAATATATACAATACAATACATGACTTTACTGAAATCAATATAGCACAGTATCTGTTTTAGGGTGGATTTAAAAAACTAAAAATTGTACCCTACTGTATGTCAACATAATGTGCGTGTGTTCCGCCACACCGTGTGTTGCTATGCAGGGCATCATGGGTAACACGGAGAGCGTGGTGGTGCAGAAGCGGCTGGCCCGCTTCCGCCCCGAAGAGCGGCCGGTGGTCGAGGGGGTCTTCGACAGGCTCCTGGGCGCTGCCGGGGGCCCTTCAGCACCCCCCAGGAGAACGCCAGCGGGGACAACTCTAACTATTGAGATGCTGCATGTGAGGCTGTTAAAGCAGTAAACTGACTTTACCATCAGTGTATCTGTCAGGAATAAGTAGTTTCTACCAGTGTGTGGCCTGTGTATAATCAACCACTCCTTTCGTCTGTCCCAAGTCCTCAATGGGCAGCCTGGCACCAGACTCCATGGTGAGGAGGGTCTACCAGTCCATGTGCAGTATTGACCCCGGACCGGCAGCTTCTGGGAAAACCAGCACCTCTGCAGCCTCCGGAGTCGGTCGAGAGCAATTGGTCGTCTTCCTAGCAGACACCCTGCGAGGCACCGCAGAAGAGCGGGCTCCTCTCGTCATGGCCATGTCCCAGAGCGGAGACGAGGCAGCGGTGGCTGTAACGCGCGAGCAGCTAGCAGAGGTGAGCAGAGGGTAACATTACATAGCAAATAATGTCTCATTTCTGTAGTATTTATTTTCTGCTCTTCTTTTTCTTTTATTTCAACCCTCCTTCCTCACTTCTTTAGTTCCTCCAGGACCTGATATCTGCTGTAGTTCGGATTCTGGTCCACAGAGGGCGCCTGCAGGCCTGGCAGCCAGAGAGAATGGGTGACAGCTCCCTGGGTGTCCAACTCCTGGCAGAGCAGATGTGTTCTGAACTCAAACCCTCAGGTACACAGAGAAATGTGAATCTCCTCACCGCTTCTCACCTCCCTGCTCTTCTCATCTCCTAATGTCTGCTTTCCTCTCCTCTGCACTCCTATCCTCTCCTCTCTTCACCTCTCCTCTCTTCACCTCTCCTCTCCTATCCTCTCCTATCCTCTCCTCTCCTATCCTCTCCTCTCTTCACCCCTGCTCTCCTCTCCTCTCTTCACCTCTCCTCTCCTATCCTCACCTCTTCACCTCTCCTCTCCTCTCCTCTCCTCTGCTCTCTTCACCCCTGCTCTCCTCTCTTCACCTCTCCTCTCCTCTCTTCACCTCTCCTCTCCTCCCTTCTCCACAGATGAGGGAGGTTGTGATGTTTCCTGTCTGGAGGACTGGATCTTCAGGGTCTCCCAGGTATCGCTGTACCTGGAGATGCTGGTAGCTGAGGGCCTAAAAGTGTCCTTGAGCAGCCGGCCGGCCCCCACCCTGCTGCCCCCCTGCAGGGACACACCCTGGAAAGAGCTGAGGTGTCTGCTGCTGGACATTCCCACCCTCATGTTTCTGGCACCACAGGTCAGAACGCAAACTTATTCAGCATCATATTGGTCGATTCTGACCAAAATGTCTTGACTCTTTCTTTGGTTTGAGCTAAAAATGCAACAATCAAACAGCATGGCTCGTCCACTTGGTATTTCAGCTTAACAGTCACTTGCTGTCACGGCGACAGATGACAAATATGACTTGTTTAAAATCAGCTTTGCTGTTTTGTAGCATCTAACAAAATAAAAATCACTTTTTGTTCTTTGGAACCATTTGCTCGTTGCCACGGCTGCTAACGTTAGCATTGCTAATTTGCTGTCATGTGTGCTCTCTGAGTTTGACCTCTGACCCTTAAAGTTCCAATATAATTCAAGTGGGCAGAGTAGCCAAAAACTGTGCTCAAGTTGGAGTACTGTTACTTTGCAGAAGAAAGTACTCGGGTAGAAGTGATTTCAGGTTGTTGAATATGGAGAATCATTTCTAGAACATTCTGTCATAAGACAAACATTGAACTCCTATTTTGTGCTTGAGAGAGATCAATGTTGTGAATTTGTTCACAGAAATGTAATTTAGTTTGTTGTGCGCAAATATTCGGACCCAAGTTAAACAGTCCCGAAACCTTATTCACGTTTCTGAGAACACCTATAAATTATATCTGCATTACTTTTCCATCCCTGCACTGCTTTATCCTGTTAGTGCAAAGATCAGCCACATTTAATATCACGTTTGATTATGTCCCTCAGAATTCTCTCAAACTGCACCGAGGCGGGGCTATAGTCCTTTAGTTATCACTACTCATATATGTGAGCTGTTCTATTTCTATAACAGGAACTAACAGCACTGAGTCCGGTAGAGTGGCAACGTATTATTGTGTAGCAGTAATGTGCTCAGTTCCACCTTATTGTCATGTCGTTTTGTTATCGCTTCAAACAATTCACCCAACGTCAAGTCTTAAACTTTAGCTTTGCATATCATGTCATAATAGAAATGTTTCTCCCATCATTTAGCAATTTCATCTGCCCCTCTCACGCCGTTATTATCAGATGGCAGATTCATAGTTTTGAATCACTGCAGATATTACTTTACCTGGCAAACAGATCAGCCGTTCTGGTTTACTCATTTCCTTTAGTTAGATTTTGAATATGTCATTTTGTTTAAATTCAAAGAAAAGTCCATGCTACCATACTAATTAGTATGCCAGAAACAGATTTAGCATGGCCCAATACAATGCATTTCAAATGATACCAGGATGTTCTCCTACATCCGGTCACATTTTGCCGTATGCAATCTAGCATGCTTTTCTGGCTATTCTAACCCACAATCCTTTGCGCAGCAGATGTATGAGCAAGAGCTTCAAAGTTCAAGGTGCCATGTTATGAGGAAGTAGTATTTCCTAATTGAATGCATACTGCATGCAACGGTGTGCACTTTGTAAGGGCATCGTAACCCAGAAGCAGGCATGAAGAATAACAACACTGAAATAGCCGATCTTCTCGCTGAAGGTTTTGTCTTTCGTATTTAGGTCCTTCGCCTCCTTTTCCACAGGAACTTGACCCAGGGCACTAGGAACCTTTTGACAAACTCATCGCGTGTCGACCTCAGTGACAAGGGCCTGAATTCTGTTCTGGGGACATTTTACCCCCCAAAAAGGCGCGTGTTGGGTGGGTACTACTTCTTAAAGTACAGGTGCTTTTTGGGTTAGGTTTTCAGGGATGACCGTCACCGATTGGTCAAACACACACAGCGCCTCTGCTTCAGCTCGTTTACTGTTTCATTCATAAAAAAAGGAAGTACTGTAGTATCGAGGGGAGTGCATTTCTCTTTGTTCGATAGCACTAAAAGTAAAGTTAGTCTTTGCTGTCGGTTTCCTGACTCCTGCACAGAAAAACTGAGGGAGAGAGATTTCGTGACCATGAAATGCTTAACGGATGATTTACTGTGGAGTTGGACGCTCTCTGCATTTCATTCATTACAACAGACATCAGTAAATACTAAGACAAAACCTTTTAGTTACTTGGAAAATAGTCAAAATCACAGGGAACTTCATGGTGGATAGAGGAATTAGTATTATATGAATTCATAACCACTTCTTGGAGTAGCTTTAAGTAATGACAAGGGATAGGTCCTGTAAACGATCACATGAAAATAGACCCATTCATCATTGGTGTTCTAGAATGCTACTTATCTACATTCATCTCTCCAGTTGCCGGACAGCTACAGCGCCCCCTGGAGACTTGTGTTTTCCACACGGCTACACGGGGAGAGCTTCAGCCGGATGGTGGGCGGCCTGACAAAGTGCGGGCCCACGCTGCTGCTCATCAAAGACACAAAGGGCCACGTTTTTGGGGGCTTCGCCTCCCACGCCTGGGAGACCAAACCTCAGTTCCAGGGTGAGAGAGGAGACTACAATGCTATTTGCTATTTGAGGAATAGCTTCTCTTCCAACAACTTCATGGAGAACACGAGCCCACATGACTTGCTCTCTCGTGTTAGCAAGTGAACCAGTGCTGCAAAGCTTTGCAGAAGGAATAGTATGCTTGATATTGAATATAACTGTATCTCAGGTTCTTGTCATTATTGATATAACTGATAACAAACGCTGTGATTAGCTTCCCTCAACATAAAGTATGGTTTTGCAGCTAACCAGTAATAGCATGAGCTGTCAAACTTGCATAGTATATTAGAAACCCCATATTTTTCACTTTTACATAATTATTACTCAGTATTTTGCTCAGTATGATCCTGGTAGTTGGTCCTCTGCCTGCACCAGTCTATTGGAACCTTTTCTTGATAAAAATGTGCAACTGTCGCATATTCGCATCTCTGTGTTTCACAAAATGTGACGTGCAATATTACCGTCGAACTTGACAAACATCAGGTGTATTTCTTGGCACAATTCAAACGGGATAGGAAAAACAAATTGTCTCTCGTCGTATATATATTTTTATTATATAAAATAACTTCCCATGGTGGTCCACAGGAAAGGGAGGGGCCTCTCTATAGACCTGTTTCACAGTAGATCATGTCAATTACATTGTAGGTGCATCAGTATGCCAGCGTGCACATTCTTGGTGCACTGGAACTTGGCTCGTCTTTAAGGTGCTGCTCTAGATGTCTGGACCCTGGTTTATGAGACTGTTAATTTTGCACTGCTGAATATAGAACAGAGGTGACATGTCTCTGATAGATAGCAGTGAATTTCAGCTTCCAAATAGTAGAAACAGTACGATCACGTTAGTGTGGACCAGACCCTGCATGAGGACAAATATTAAAGCGCTGAGAAGGAGCCATTGAGGAAGTAATACTACTTGTTTGAATACTGTGGACTGTCACTTGAGTTTTCTCTCAGATCTTAATACTTTGTGTGTGTGTGTGTGTGTGTGTGTGTGTGTGTGTGTGTGTGTGTGTGTGTGTGTGTGTGTGTGTGTGTGTGTGTGTGTGTGTGTGTGTGTGTGCAGGTCACTCCAGATGCTTCCTGTTCACCGTGTTCCCCAGACTGAGAGTTTATACAGCAACAGGATACAACCAGCACTTCATGTACCTCAACCAGAACCAGCAGACCATGCCCAACGGACTGGTGAGGCTGCACTAGTTTAACGGAGAGGGACGTCTGTTGCTCATAGCCTGTAATTATCACATTGAGCTTAAAATGTAATTACCTTCATTTAGCCAGTAAATATTGTTTTTCAGATATAAGTTTTCTGATTTAGGGGACAAAAACCTTTAATAGTTAAACTGACTTATGGATACAATACAATGCTCTATGAAATACTGTATTTATTGTTTAACCAATCTCTGCATTCAAATACAGAATCTGTTTATAAAGATGATTGTATAACTTATTGTGTTTGTCACATTGGTAGAACACAGCCCGATGTTTTTAGCAAGCTAAAGGCATTCTGTAAGCGTTTCCGCCCTTGTTTTACCCTCTGGTGGGCGTGGTTTTCACAGTATGACACGTTGAATTATCACCTAAGAGCTGTTTTCAGAGAAAAAACTATGGTGAACCCACTGTACACCACCTGCCCAACACTAAACAGTAGACAGGAGCCAAAACAGAGCTAAAATGAGAGTGACTATCCTCAATATGTCAATTTTGTGTTTTCAGCTTTTTCCTCCAAGTGGCTTCAAACAATATATGAATGCAGCTTTGTAACATAAAGTCAATGTGTTCTGATGCAGTATTACTGTTGGTTTTATTTTCATCGTCATCATGACCTTCAATTTAACTCTTCCATCGAAATACTTTTTTGGCGTCACAATGGTCCCATATTACCAAAATTAGATTTCACAAAACACTGTCAGTTCAATTCCAGATAAACTGTTCCCACTTTAGGATAGAACAAAAAAAGACTTCAATGAATAAGATAAGAATAATTGACTTCATTCTTATGTTCTGCGGTCTTCATTAGGGTATGGGCGGTCAGCACGGCTACTTCGGCCTGTGGCTGGACAGTGATTTTGGCCGTGGTCATAGCCGGGCGCGGCCCAAGTGCACCACCTACGGCAGCCCTCAGCTATCCGGAGAGGAGGAATTCACCCTGGACTCAGTCGAGGTGTGGGCGGTTGGAAAACCCCCCGAACCAGAGGAGGTCGGAGTACTTGCTTTTTTTGCCTTTATTTAATAGCAGTCACAATACAGGCAGGAAACAGGGGGGAGGGGTCACATGTAGCAACGGTCCCTAGCTGCAGTTGAACTGGTGACGTTGTGGTTCTGCAGTATGCAAACCATTTAGCAAGCAGAATACTTGCTGTTATCACAGGAGATCCCTTTTGACATATTTCCACACATTCCACTGGGACAAAGATGGGGACTGAACGAGGGAGACGGACCTTACAAGTTTGTTTTTCAGGTCTACAAGTTGTCACACACTGAAATTCAGTAATTATAACAAAACTGGACCAACCTTTTTTTTTGTTTTATTCAAGCAGAGGAAAACATGCACATCAGGCGTGTAATTATCTGCACCAGAAATAGAGAACCTCATTTACATTCCAGCTGTTTCCTTTTAGAATATGAAGAATTAAACCTGTGCTATTTCTGTATGTCGTGTGTTTCAGGGCGAGGAGGGGAAGGGCAAGAAGAGCATCCTGGATGCGGATCTAGAGGTCCAGGCCATGATGGCGATGACAGGGAAGACTCTACACAGTCAGGGCCTCAGGGAGCCAGAGGAAGACCAGGAGCAGTGAGGGGCAACAGGGAGATAGACCCAAAACAATCTGAATCTCAACAAATTGGGATTTTATCATCTGTCACACCTGGTTAACATTTACTCCTGACTTTTAAGACATGTCTTCTGTATACGATATATAGGGATATGAGATTTCTGTTTCCCTGCCTTTAAGCTTGGACCTTTTAACCCACAAAATGCAGCTCTTTTGGATCACTGAACCCTGAGAGGCAAGTCAGGGACAATATCTGGTGTGACAGATATTTTTTTCTCAATAAATTTTTTTCTCACCTGTGTTTATAACATTTAAAAAGTTTTGACGGGATAATCTTTCTCATTTACTTTTTTTTTATCTATCTGCGATTAACATCTATCTGGATTTTTTGTTGTCAGGATTATTTTTCGAAGTGTTGTTGTATTACTCAGTTTGGCCACAAGAGGCTGAGATGCACCACTACATTTTCTAAATAGCACTAAAATCATTTGTGTTCTCTTGAAGGTTTTAATTTACATATCACACAATATAATTGTGTTTAGATTGTATGGATCATTTAAAAGTCACCTGGAGGAAAACACAAATTCTTTTAGCACTATTTTGGGGTGACGTGGGTCACAGATGGCAAAACAAAACATTATACTTTAAACAAAAAATGTCCTTCCTATTTCACAGAAGAGCTTAGAAAATATATCCTGACAACACGTGTTTCCACCTGTTCTAAAGACATAAACACAGGAGAGAAAACTATTTAGATCAGAAAGTGGATACCTAGATGTTCTTTTTTTTTTTGCTCACTTGCCTCACAGGGCTTCCATATTAATAACAGTAAAGTCATTCTCATGTTTACACCGATCAGCTGTTGAAGATCGCGTTTGCTAAAGAAGATGTCAGAAGTCATTGCAACAAAAACCGGGCCAATGAGGTTTAAGTAGGTCTGAAGGCAGCTCATAATTGGTCTGTAAAGTCAAATCGAAGCCCTTCACTCACAACTGAGAGCTACCAGTGTGCATAAAGCCAGCTTCTGTCATCAGTGTGAAAGGGACCAATGTGTCATGGGTGTGTTCACTCTTACATCCCCCAAGCTCCAATGGTGTTAAATAGATAGAAGCAAACCTTTTTGAATACATATTCACTAGATACCGAGGAAAGACCTATCAGATAACAGGCAGTAGAAGATGTGTTTTTCCCCCAGCAGTGGCCTCAGGCAACCAGAATGCAATGCTTCCACATCATCTCTAATCAAACCACGAACTGAAGTACTAGGTTGAGGAAAGTGAGCACAATAAAACTAAATTACACCATTAAAAGTTGTATACAGCAGTAAAATAATACATGGAATGTTCCTGAAGGTCTGGGTTTAAAGGAGGTAAGGATCTCCCTCAGCCCATTTTAAGAGAAGTCCAATTGTGAATTGCCATGTGACAGATCATTCTATTGCTACAGTAATAAACAACCTTTAGGTTTAAGAGACACAATCCGACTCTGGCCTGTTAGTCAGTCTATATTGAGCTGGTTTACCGGAGCCATTATATGTAGATGTGAACATGTGACTGATGACAAGATGAGTGATTTAACCATCTGAGGAGCTTGGGAGTTATTCAGGGAATTTCTTGACTACAAGAGGAGAGATTGACTTTTTATTCTAATACCAGGGATTCTAAATACTTCCTCCCTTCTCGAACTGACAGTTGTGGATAAGCTTCTTGGACACAAGAGACAAAAGTACCTCTGGATTTTTTTGTGTTGAATTTTTATTTATTTAGCATTTTCTTTGTTCAGGGTCTATTGCTTGTCCACCCACACATTAAATGGAATGTTGGATACGTTTTTTTTGTGTGTGGAACAAATCTACGACATGGAGCAGCAGGTACAACAGTTTTAATACAAATTCCTGTCAAATGTACCATTATAAATAGACCAGATGTGAAACTGTGCATTTTATTGTCTTATTGTATCGGGTACAACTGAGACTGAGGCACTGCATCCAAATCATCAGGTGTGTGGTAGAGCATGTAATGGCAAGCAAAGTCTCAATCTTAGGGTCAGTAATGTTGAGCTGTACGAGTGTACGGTAGATTTCAAAGATTATTGAGCGTAAAAACCCAGCCCAGGATTGCCAACTCTTTTCCATTAACAGTAGCTAGCAGCATTAGCTCCAGAGAACGCTGGATGTGTGGAGAAACTGGGCAAATCGGCAACACTGACAGCCCGCCCCTTTAGGCCTCACTCCAAAGCCATACCCCCAAAATTATCACGATGAATGCAAACATGTCACAATGACACAAACGCATCATAACTAACCTAAGTGCATAATAATGAATGAAAACGCATCATGATGAAAGTAAACACATTATAGTGAAAGTAAACTCATAATGATGTAAACACTAGTGCTGGGCAACGATTACAATTTGTAATCGCGTTGTTATGGCAAAGTTCAATAATGAATTCAAAAGTAGTGTATTGCGCACTTTTATTTTAAAAGTACTGCTATATGAACAAAAGTGCAATAACATTTGGTTTGTAAACACTAAACAAATCAGGTTGTTTTTAACACCAGTATTCCCTTTACACAGTAGCAGTTATAACACAGTTATAATGATTCTGATAATAGATATTCAGCCGGTGTTCACAACTTTATCTTCATGTGTGTAAGAGATGCTACTTGAAATATACACCTTGCAAACTGCAAACCTATCTACGTCATGTTTTTACATTTGTTAAATTCTCAGTAGCGATAACTAAATATTTCCTAATTGTTTTCTTTCTCTTTGTGGTCATTTAACCTCTCTTCCTAATTGTTTTCTTTCTCTTTGTGGTCATTTAACCTCTCTTCCTAATTGTTTCTTTCTCTGTGTGGTCATTTAACCTCTCTTCCTAATTGTTTTGTGTCTCTTTGTGGTCATTTAACCTCTCTTCCTAATTGTTTTCTTTCTCTTTGTGGTCATTTAACCTCTCTTCCTAATTGTTTTCTTTCTCTTTGTGGTCATTTAACCTCTCTTCCTAATTGTTTTCTTTCTCTTTGTGGTCATTTAACCTCTCTTCCTAATTGTTTTCTTTCTCTTTGTGGTCATTTAACCTCTCTTCCTAATTGTTTCTTTCTCTGTGTGGTCATTTAACCTCTCTTCCTAATTGTTTTGTGTCTCTTTGTGGTCATTTAACCTCTCTTCCTAATTGTTTTCTTTCTCTTTGTGGTCATTTAACCTCTCTTCCTAATTGTTTTCTTTCTCTTTGTGGTCATTTAACCTCTCTTCCTAATTGTTTTGTGTCTCTTTGTGGTCATTTAACCTCTTCCTAATTGTTTTCTTTCTCTTTGTGGTCATTTAACCTCTCTTCCTAATTGTTTTCTTTCTCTTTGTGGTCATTTAACCTCTCTTCCTAATTGTTTTCTTTCTCTTTGTGGTCATTTAACCTCTCTTCCTAATTGTTTTGTGTCTCTTTGTGGTCATTTAACCTCTCTTCCTAATTGTTTTGTGTCTCTTTGTGGTCATTTAACCTCTCTTCCTAATTGTTTTGTGTCTCTTTGTGGTCATTTAACCTCTCTTCCTAATTGTTTTCTTTCTCTTTGTGGTCATTTAACCTCTCTTCCTAATTGTTTTGTGTCTCTCCATAGTTGTTAATGTATCATAGCATAATATGTATCATAATGCAAGCAAATCCATCAAAAAAAAGAGCAAAGGCATCATAATGAATGTAAATGCCTGATAATGAAGGTAAACGCATCATAATGACTGTAAGTGCATCATAATAAAAGGAAACCAAGAGGGGGCCCGGACCCCGGAGGGAGCAACTACTTTCACTTGTGTTTCTCAGTCGAGTGTCAGTGTGTCATAATTTGCTCATCAACTGTAAAATGTTGGCATCACGATAAACGACCAGATCTCCACTTTGACACCACTAATTGCACCATTACAACATAACAAACACCTTCTCAGAGACCGAGACAGGCGGCTCTGTATTCACTCTCCACCCCCCCCCCTCCTCGCTGCTCTGCTACCATGCAAATTTACTGAGGCGAGCTACACATGTAAATCTCTGATATATAATCTTCCCACAGTAGCCCAGCGGACGTGACTCCATAAAGAATGTTCATGCCCTTATATTTGTGTATGGAAATGATTTCACCATTTTATTCCCAGAAATGTGAATATATTTGGAGCTCGGAATCACCTCATTATATGCTTTTCTTTGCACTTCTTCCTCCCCGGCTGGAGGAAATGCTGTATATTTTGTTATCGATGGTCAACCTTGATCCCTTAATATCTCAATTAATCAATCAAACTTTACTCGTGTAGCACCTTTCATACGGGTTGATATTCGAGTAGGCAGGAGGCCTATGACATTCATGATCTTATTGTTATTGGTTAACAATATCACAGCAAAAATATACTGTCAGCAGTAAAACAGACATTGGAAGACCAATGCACAAGTGTCATGCATTACATTGTGTTTATTTGCAATTCATTTGTTTTCCCATTTTTATAATAATTATATATTTTCAACTTTTCGCAACCATTATTTTTGTCTCTCAATGCTCTGCCCGCATGCTGCCGTTCATGCACATATTTACATAGTTCTAGACGGAGCTGTATTTCCCTTTATGTCCAAATATCACTTTTGCTTCACTTTGATTCCACGGTATTTGCTGTTCTGGGGACTTGATTTTATTCTTATATGATCTTTTTCAAAACCTTTTTAGATGTCAAGAGACCCCCATTTGGTTTTGTCATGATATTCTAGATCAGTTATTCCCAAACTTTTTGTCTTGCAAAAGGTAGAAGCAAAAGACAGAAGCATGAATTGGAGGGAATTGGGTATACATTTCTTTCTCTATCCTCATCCACAATTATTTCTTTGAAGGATATCTTTTTTATTTCATGACAGTGGTTGAATAAGTACATTTACTCAAGTACTGCAAAAAAGTATAGTTTTAAGGTAACTTTGCTTAAATATCCCCAATTTAACTGTATTTCAGAGGGTTTTATTGTACTTCATACTGTTATTGATGAAACTACCTAGTAAAATCAGGACATTAAGGTTCTGTTCATCCATCAGTCCTAATATTCCAATAATATAACCATATAACTCCAAATTGGATCATTCTTAAGCATAATGGTGAATTATGAGACAGTGTGGCCCCTGTACACAGACATGCCAAAGGCCCCACTAACCAGGAGCAAGACACAAAGACTTTGTAATAGTTTTATGTCTCTTTGTGGTAATTTTGAGTCTCTTCCTGGTTCATACGTGTCTATTTGAGTGACATTTTGCAGGTGAAGGGAAGAATGCTGACACAACTTTTGCACTTTTACTTGATTAAGGTTTTGAAAGCGAGACACATCATTTTTTAACTGTGGTACTTTTACTTAAGTGTAAGATCTGAGTACTTCTTCCAGCACTGATAAAAGATGAGAGTAAAACACATTTTTTCCATCTTTGTTTTTCCTTCCTACTTTTAAACATTTTGAATCGAGCATTCTTTCAAGTCAGTGCGATAATTCTTAGCAGTCCGCGGACCTCCCGGTCCTCCTTAACGGACAAGCAGGAGTCCTCGTGCCGCGTTTGACAGCCACCTGTCTAACACATAATGTAGATGGAGTTCGTTTAAGATGGCGCAGCTTTCTCTGCGTCCTCAAGCTGCACTCGGCATCAGAGACTGCGAACGCATCCACTAAAACAAGACACGCAGCTCGTGAACATGGAGAACACGTCTTCATGCTGACGGCTCGGAGCCTCCCGCCCGGTGCCTCCCGCACAGTCTCGTTTGCATAGATACCGTCCTGGCTTCCGGTGCGTTTTTTTTTGTATAACTTGTGAGCTATGCTTGTAATGCAAGTTAACTTTTACTTCCTTGTACACACAGATAGAGGAACTGACCGTTTTGCGGGTGGCCTGTTGCTTTTTTGTTCACTCTACATCCTCTCCGAGCCTCATTTCATGACTTTCTAAATCATGACCAGTTAGAACGTTGCGGGAGCAGAACACAACCCAATTCACTAGTAAGGTAAGTCTTTCACTTTGCTGAAAAGTGCTTTTATATATGCTGCCTGTGGTGTGAGTGTGACTGAGTTCAGTTAAGAAGAGGGGGAAATCCGCTTTTTACCGGCAGCAGCATATCCTCTACTGGGCTGGTGTGACTTGATAGCTCACAGCATGGTGTCGGTCCCGTGTCTGTCTGTCTGTCATACCGGCTAAACCGGCTTGAATTGCAGGAGAACAGCAGCTGGCGGTGTGCTGCGTTCACCATCACACTTGGATCTATTTCTTATATGTCATTATGGCCCTAATGGCGAACAGGGCTGCTGGATTCTTTTGACGGCGCCTCTCTGGGGGTAAGACCCTTTGAAAGCTTAGGTATAGAGATGTTATTATAATCATTTATGTTTATTTCTGTTGTGACCAAATTTGTTTTGGTTTCCCTATTGTATTGCCTCTTTATAGGGGAGACATTGTACATGAAGAGTCAAGTAACTGAAATGTTGTGTTTTTTGCAAAGCTCCTTTACATCTATTCACTATAAGGTCATTGCATATTTATTATAAATTCACATGGAATAAAATACCAAATTAAATGGTGTGAATAATACAGCAAGACAATGTCTACTCAGGAGAAGCCAAGAGAAGAACAAAGCCAAAACTTTGATTGCAGTTTGTTACAAATGATTTTATTATTTCTGCTTCTTATGGTGATTCCCTTTGAACAGAAAGGGGCTTGGTGTGAAGCCAGGGTGACCACATATTGGGTCCATGCACCATTTTTGCTTCATTTGTGATTTCTGAACTTCCTAGTTGTATATTTCAGTTAAAATCATATCTTCACCGTATCTTTACCCCAGAAGGGTTTTGTTGTTGAATTATATCAAGATGTGTGTCTGTACGTATTGATAGAAAACTATTATGGGTGTTTGACATGTCTCTGGAAGTTCATTTGATCTATTTGAGCGTTGTGCTCGAGCCTTTTATCCCCGATACAAGCAGTGGCTATTTTGTTTAACGAACAAAACAAAGAGCTCTGAATGTCTGCATAGTTAGCTAAAAAATGAATAGTAGGCATTCCTTAATGTGTTCAAGTAGCTGGCAAACAATGAGTCGGAACGTCTTGATTGGACTCACAGTATGTTAGAGCAGCGTCGATGAGCCTGTTCAGATCGGGCAGAATGCTCGGCCTGTGGTGTTGCTGCTTGCAGCTTTCTGGAACCGCTCATGCAAACAACTTCACACTCAGCACTGCGCTTCCTTTGGTCCTCAGCAATACGCCTGCCATGACACGCGGCTAGTCACGGTCAGAAATTAAATACACTCTAGTTCAGGGGGAAACAAATATTTCAGATTTTAACGTAAAGGTCTGAGGCCCCCAAACTAAACGGGCCCCAAACAGCTATAGGTTTATTATGATGTTTAGATACGGAAAATATTGAATTATGTTACTATTCTAACTCATCAAATAACTTACAAAAGGGCCCCAAAGCAGGAAACTATCCAGCATGGTTTTAGAATTAGAAGCTGTGTAAATGTCAGTACATTGTGCTGATGATGCCTCTCTTTCACTCTGCACTTCAAGTAAACATTTGAATGTAGGATATTAATAGTTTATAGTCTTACTTCAATATTTTTTAGTCAGCCTACTTCTTCTACAACTGTCAATACCAACATGCCAAGTTAGAGAAATTGTAAAAACTAAAGCAAGACGGCATTTGCCCAGGGCCCTTAAATGACTAAATCCACCCTGTGAAAAACACAACCTGGTCGCGGTTAATCGCGGTCAGCAACAATGGTGAATACACTTAGCGGAGGTCATTTCCAAAATAGGCATATTCGGCGCTTGCTTTGAGCATAAACACCGCGGTTAAAAAGTAGAGCTTGGCTTTGAGGTATCCAGCTGCCGGTAATGTTATTCAGTGTGGCTTTGTGGCACAAGGCAGTAAAACTGCCATCGGGCTTAAGAATTAGGTTTATCCAAAAGTTTGGCACGCTTCTCCTCACACAGCGTTGCCAACAGCGGCGTGAAAAATACATCAAAACGTGCGGCCTGATCGGGAATAGTGTGCTATCTATTTTTCGGAGAGATTCGCCAAGCGGTTTTCCCGAAAATCCCGGAAAACCCCGAAAAACGGAGCAAAATGAGGTTTGGCGCGCTTCTCCTCACACAGTGTTGCCAACAGCGGCGGGACAAATAAATCAAAATGTGCGGCCTGATCGGGAATAGTGTGCTATCTATTTTTCGGAGAGAGTCGCCCAGCGGTTTTCCCGAAAATCCGAGCCTCTTTATCCCTTTAAGGGGGAAATTTTTCTCTGCATTTGACCCATCCCTGTATACTGGGAGCAGTGGGCTGCCAATGACAGTCGCCCGGGGAGCTGGGGGTTCAGTGTATTGCTCAGGTACACTTCGACACGTGACACGTCCCAGTCGGGGATCGAACCTTTGACATTCCAGTTCCCAGACAACCTCTTAACCCAGTGCGCCACGGTCGCCCCATCTCTGACAGTTATGCTCTAGAATGAGAGCATAACTGTCAGAGTGGAGCAGAGCAGGAAAATATTCTGTGATTTTTCAAACAAATTGCTCCAGCTCCCACAATTTTTACTCTTTATACACCATTTTTCCCCAAAAGCTTGGCAACCAGTTACGTGTCGAAGTGTACCTGAGCAATACACTGAACCCCCGGCTCCCCGGGCGCCGATCAATGGCAGCCCACTGCTCCCTATATACAGGGATGGGTCAAATGCAGTAGTCAAATTTTGTGTATGTGTAAAAATGTATATGACAATAAAAATGGTTTCTTCTTTCTTCTACATGCACGCAGGCACTCTCTCTCTCTCTCTCTCTCTCTCTCTCTCTCTACACACACACACATGACTTGGAAGCATCGACCTCCTGTCTGTCTGTCTCTCTCTCTCTATCATACAGTCATTCATGTCTTAGATATCTTTAGAGAACCCCCCCCTCCCATTTCAAAATAAAAGCTCCAGAGAGTGAATTCTAACTGGAATGCTTGCGATGAAGCCTGTCATTTAATAACCTCTGTGTTTGTGTGTCAAATATTATGAATATGTCTCCTCTCCCCCTCTCTCCCCCACCCAGTCCCACCCTTTCAAAATAAAAGCTCCATAGAGTAACTGTATCTTAACATGAAGCTCAGAATGAGGCTTGTACAGAAATTACATGAGCGTTAGCTCCCGTCATTTCCAAAGGCTTCTCAAACAAAGATGTTTATGTCCAGTACAGAAATGACGGGAGCCATTTGTGGACTGTCCATCACGAATACAAGTTTCAATCCAAGAGTATGAATCTAAAATGCAGAAAAGAGAAAAGCGATATATCAATCGAACCTCAACGATACTACCGGTAACATTGGCGTGTCTATATATTGCGACTTCTTCGGGCAGTAGAAGCCACACTGTCAACATTTCTTGAGGAATTTTCTAGTTAGTGTTATAATCAAGCATCAAGTTAGTATCAAGCCTTACTGCTTTCACGTTGTCGGGGGTGGCCGTTCATTGCTCGTGGCCCTTTCGGAGCGGGCCGAGTGCTTGACTCCAGGTACACACTGCTGGGAAGTGAAGGGTTTGGTTGTTAGCATATCCTGCATCCAGCAGCAAAAGTGAACCGCAGTCAATGAAAGCCCCACTGCTGACGACATGCTCAAGTTCACTCATTTATTCAAAGTTGATTTATATTGAATGAGTCACGTGTCCAAATTGCACCCAATTCAACTAAGCACTCCATGAGATCCACTGTGAAACACCCACCAAGTGTGAAGTACATCAAGTGACAGCTTCCCGAGAACATCTTCCCCAGGTTAACACTGTTCAGCACCATTAGCTGTCTGCACTGTTACAGTTGTTTGCCCTGTTTGCACCGTTAGCTGTTTGCACTGTTACAGTTGTTTGCCCTGTTTGCACCGTTAGCTGTTTGCACTGTTACAGTTGTTTGCCCTGTTTGCACCGTTAGCTGTTTGCACTGTTACAGTTGTTTGCCCTGTTTGCACCGTTAGCTGTTTGCACTGTTACAGTTGTTTGCCCTGTTTGCACCGTGAGCTGCAAGCCATCGCCATGTTGAGAGCGGTGTGAAAGCAATAGATATGTTCTGAATTTTGTGCGTTTAGTACTTTTAATGAGGCTAAAAAGCTCAGCAGAGAAGTATAGTTGAAAGATTATTGCTGTGGGTTTACAAGCAACCATTTCACATTACACATGATCAATCAAGAGTTTACAGAAGAGTTTGTGTGTGTGTGTGTGTTCTCTCATTATTTTTTTACTCCCCTTGTGCTGAATACAACTAGTGCAAACTCTTTGCACTCGCTGGACTTGGGCTATAGTTACATGGATCACAGTTCTCCTTTTGTCTTCAAAATGGGCAATGTTTCTTTTTTATACCTTCATATTCAATTATAAATTCATCCTTTTTGAAATGAGTAACGTAGCTTTAAGTTCCGTTACTAAGTTTGTCATGAACTGGTTACATTTGTTTTGATTTGTATATTGATAATGCATCTGAATATCTTCAGCTTGTTTTGAACACATAAAGCTTACTTTCAACTTTAATCCTAAAGCTCATCAAATAAACTGTGGTTGCAGTCAGTGGACTGTAGTGAAACAAACTTTTGGTTTAGTCGACAAAATATAAACCACACTATTTTCAACTACCGTATCTTCCATTCCTCTGGCCTTTCGCGGTGGTTTATTTTAAACAGTGAGAGTTGTTCTGCCCCTTCTCGGATTTGTCTTATGCAATTCATGCAGTTTTGACCTGGGGATTTTCCACCCCGTGCAATTTTGTGCAAATGAAATGTGCTCCTTTTTAGCATAAAAGAGTTTGTAGGCATGTGTGTGAATACCTATGCACTCCATCGGTGTATATGTGTGAGTGTTCCGGTGTGTATAAGGAATAACACAGCAACAGAGCAACATCCTCATTTCATATAAACACTGGCTTTCCTGAAGCGGGCGTACTTGTGAGTGCGTGACGTGAACACTGTATCACCACAGTATTTGTGTAATGCATTGCTGCAGCACCAGTATGAGGACATTTAGTTAATCTAAACAAGGCTGCAGTGATGCTAATAGGGACATTCCCTTCACAGGGGTTCGGGTTTCAGCAGGGAACACAAAGGGAACGGTTGTGTGATAATGTCCATTAATCATTAACGTCCCTTCAAAAACACTAAGGAGCACTAAGGAGCTTTTTATTTACCATATTCCATCTTTCATATATAATAGTGTAGATGAATGCAGGCAATGGATATTTACACATTTACTGATATTAAGCAATGAATTCATCTGCATCTTTTTATAATGATAAGCATTTTTTCTGAATTCTTTCTGGACCATAAGTATAAACATATGTTAAAACACTCATATACAGTATAAAGAACGGGGTCCCAGGGCCGACGAATAATGTGCTCAAGTTTATGGGCTTTATTGGTTCTGTCTTCTCTTTAATAACACGTTATTTCTCACTTGTGCCCAGACTATTTCTAATTCATCTGGCACCATCACTGCACCATGTCTTTTCCTGGTTAGTTTGAGCCATGAAAATGCACCGCGTCGTGGGAAATTGTCATCCACCTACTGACAAATTTGCTGATTAAGCGGTGGGGACTTCAAATGTGCTTTATTTTAACGAACCAATGTCAGTTTCACGCCAATCAAAACCACCACATCCTCATTACCACCAATCAATCACCAATGAACTATCTTACCCTCCCCTTCAAAATCATGACGCAACACACTAACGTAGCGTGCGGTGGGTATAAAATAAATGATTGACATACTGTACGTGATTGTATTGAAAAGAGGACGAGAGACTGATAAAAGTGAACTGAGGCAGAAAGAGAGCACGCTCACACAATAAGATTTGTATCTGAGCTCGAACATTTGCATGTGATATTACTACTGCTTTTGTACGTGACACATAACTGACAAAGAGCTGCTCCGACCGCCGCATGCAGGCGATGGCTTCCACATAAACTCTGAGGGACCACACTGGGCACAGCAGCCTTGACCTCTCCTCTCCTGATAGGGGGGGTCAAACTGCGAGAGCTGGATAGGCTGGTTGATATGTGAGCGTGTCAACACCTTTGGGAGAAAAGCTGCATTAGGCCACGAAATGACACCCAAGCCATCCGAGTTCCACCTCAGATATGATTCATTCACTGACAGGGCATGCAGCTCGCCTACACGTTTAGCTGAAGTGATGGCAAGGAGAAAAAACGTTTTGGCCGATAGCCATCTCGGCTCCGCCTGTGCCAGGGGTAGGTCCCATGCAGGGGCCTTCGTGGCACAATCGCAGAGCCCCTTTTTTAGGAAGAGGGACACCAGTCTGTGGCTCTCTACTGTGTCATTGTCGACCTTAGTATGCTACCCCGAAATAGCGGCTACGTATACTCCAAGGGTAGAGGGAGACCGGCCCTTATCTAGGAGGGACTGTAGAAACTCAAGTACAGCAGGCAGGGGAAACTGTACTGGGACCTTGTTCTGAACCACACACCAGTCAGAAAACAGCTTCCACCTGTTTTCGTACTGCAGACGGGTAGATCGCGCCCTGGCATTAAGAATAGTCAGTCTGACTGGTCTTATGCAGCCACTCAGCATCCGGTCGGGCCAGACCCATAGAATAGAATAGATACTATCTTTATCCCTTTAAGGGGGAAATTGTTCTCTGCATTTGACCCATCCCTGTATATAGAGAGCAGTGGGCTGCCAATGACAGGCGCCCAGGTTCAGTGAATTGCTCAGGTACACTTCGACATGTGACACGTCCCAGTCAGGGATCGAACCGTTGACCTTCCAGTTCCCAGACGACCTCTTAACCCAGTGTGCCACGGTCGCCCCAATAGTTGAAAGCGGCAGGGATTGGGATGCCAAATCCGACCTTCTAGTTGCGACAGGAGGTCGGGGAAGAATGCTAGATCCTCTGGTTGTGGGGGGGATGTCGTCCACACGCTGGGGCGACAGATAGGCCCTCATAGAGCCACACTGATGAAGGTTATTCTCTGAAAAGGGCTGAGGTAGCGCCTCTCCATGTTCACCTTGAACCCCCACCGGGCCACGTGAGAGAAGGCGAGCCGTCTGAAGCCGGGATGGCGCACAGGTCAGCCAATCGTCTAAGTACGGCAGTAGTTTCAGGCCCTGTAATTGCAGGGGGAAAGGACAGCAGTAACGCATCTTGTGAACACCCGTGGGGAAAAGGGAGAGTCTGAATGGAAGCACCCTGGACTGAAAGAAGGCCTTAAAAGGTGAAACGAAGAAACTGCTTGTGGTGATACACCATGGTTACATGGGAATAGGCGTCAACAGACGTGAACCACTCTCCCTTGGAAACAGCACAAAGGGCGTCTGCTGTGCTCAATATGTGAAACGGCAACACCTTCGGAAACTTGTTGAGTCCCCTCAGATCTAGGGCTGGGCGCAGTCCACTGCCTGTCTTCTTTACAAGAAAGTAAGTTGAGTAGAACACCCGGGCTCTTGTGACCGGGTGTCCACCAGCTCGATTGCACCCTTGGCCGGGAGTGCAGCTAACTCCTGGCTCAGGGTTTAGGGATTTTGCCTGATTGGCACAATGGGGTCATTTTTGACCCGGCTGAAGGTTGGGGGGCTGGCGTCGGAAGTGAAGCTTATACCCTTATGTTAGGGTGGACACCGCCCAAGGGGCTGAAGCATGTGCTGCCCAGTAGCTGATCTGCTGCTGGGAGAAAAAAACAACAGCCGGCCCAAAGACATCATCTCCTGGCTCCCCTGCCTCTGGAGGCTTTGGGGGGGCAACTGTTAGTCCCCAAGTTCAGAGGTTACCTGGCGGGCACATAGGTAGGGTTGTATTGGTAGCGGGCCGGCCTCTCAGCGGGACACTGAGGCCCGTGGCGGCTACTGGGGTGAGCTGGGGACTGAAAACGGCCTTGGGGGGGCCGAAGTGGGACCCCTAGGTCTGCGGGGTGCGAGGACGTCCTTGCAAAGACCAGAGAACTGCTGCCTGGTCTGACTAGTTTGAACAGTCCGCTGAAGCGCCTCTAGAGCAGCTGAACTGAACAGCTCCCTAGGTTCCACTGGGACAGTACGGAGGGTTCTCCTACATGTCTCCGACCAGGGTGGACATCAGACGTCCAAGTTCCCTCGACATGAGCGCAAACGCCTGCAGTGAAGCATTACTGAGGCTGGTGGCGGAAGCGTCGAAAGTAGCCTGCTGCAGAGAAGCTGAGAGGGCAATCATGAGGTGGGAGAGGGAGTTGCTGATACGGTCCACAGCGCTGCTGTGTCATAAGCCCTGGATAACAGGTCATCTGTGACCCGACGTTGGGGTCGAGGGCACCTGGCATTGGGCTTCAGAGTCTCCGCAGGGGAAACTATGAGGGACGCACTAGTCGGCTAAATGGCTGGCATACATGCAAGGCCAAATTTTGCCACCTCCTGCATGGCCGTCAGGGTTCGGCCATCTGATGTAAGGCGGGAGAGAGAGCCCTGGTGTCTCTCCAGCATGCATGCGACTCCCTCAGATATTCTTCGGTGGGAGCAACAGAAAAGGTGGTGGGGGCGGGAACGCGCCTGGAGAAGGCACTCGCAGGCGGAGGTTCCGGCTGCTGTGTATCCCACTGCAGGCATGCCAGCACCATGCGAATGATCAGGGTAGGTTGGGCCCGATTCAGCTGCCCTGACAGGGGGAGGTCGACCTCATGCATCAGGTGTTCCACTTTGGCCAGCCTAGCAGTGAGAGGGGAGCGAGGACACTCTCTTCACTAGGCCAGTTGCTTTAACTAGTGGTGTCCCACCAGTTAGCCTGAGTGAGGACACTCTGCTAACTGTGATAGCCGTAAAATTACGAAATCAATGGACACAATCCCAGTATTAACTTAGTCTAGTTAGTGTCCCACCAGGTTAGCCTGAGCGAGGACACTGCCAACTGAGACAGCCGTAATGCGTAAAAGCATCAATGGACACAACGTCAATGTTGATTTAGTCTAGCTAGCATCTCACCAAGTTAGCCTAAGCGAGGACACTGCTAACTGTGTATGTAAAAATAAATCTCAATGGACACAATGTCAATGTCGATCTAGTCGAACTAGCATCTCATCAAGTTAGCCTGAGCGGGAACACTGTGATAGCCGTTACAAAAGATATGGACACAATGTTAATGTCGATCTAGTCTAACTAGCATCTCACCAAGTCAGCCTGAGCGAGGACACTCTGCTCACTGTGAAGGGCGGGCCAACAGCGTATATTCTACTCTCTCGTTAGCACGCCACTCGATTAGCTAGAGCGGAAGTGCTCTGCCAACCGTGGAAAACGAACAACGGTTATAGAAAAGAATGTTAATCAATCTCACCGATTGCTGTCTTCACGACTTAGGTGGCCCTTATCAGACTGGTGAATGACCGATGATAGGAGCATCCACCAGTCCGGGGCTCGGTGGTCCGAACCGCGAAAACACGGCGTTCCTTCCTAAGACGGACAGTTGTCGCAGCCTTTGGAGGGCGAGAGATCCGCAACTCCGACCGGTGGTCACAAGGCTACCGCAACAAACTGTAATATGTCTTGATCGTAGACACATTTTTGTTTAAGCTTATGCTACCATGGTAGCTAGCCTGCGTAGCGAGAAGATGAAAAAGGACTGATCTCAGGATGGCACCGGAACTTATAGACGACGGGGGTCATCCGAGGTCACAGGTGACTTTGTTGATATAAATACTCGACCTGCGTATGCGCGAGATAGAAGATATCCAGTGTTAATCAAGTACACTGATATACAAGTGCATATCAAGTGGGCATTTGGGAGGCAGAAAGTGTCTTGATGGAAGACGCTTCTTAAGTTGCATTATGGGTAAATATAGGATGTTGGTGTTTCGGAGCTCGAGCCATACATTGAAAATAGTGATTTTCTTTGAAACTATAACCCATGCTTCAACAATCCTTGAAAAACTCTTTCTTCCAAGAAGGGTTATTCCGATGAAACGGGTTCTTGATTGAACATTTCATGGAACACCCTTGAAAAAACCTTGTTTTCATAAGGGTAAACAGGTTTCTTCAGAAGCAAATGAACCTGAGAATAAAAGTTTAACTGGGAGAAACATGAAGCGGTCAGTAAGAGTCAAAAATACAAAAATACTCACTTGTTGGTGAGTGGTGTTACAGAGCGATGCTTATTTTGTAGACCTACAGAATCCAGCTTGCAGAGTACACAACAACAGCCAAGTTTACGTCATTTAGTTACTCACAGAATTACCATTAATTAGCAACAGTTGATATGTTGTTTGACGTTTCCTCCATAAGCCTTTTACAATGTGAATGAGTGTTTCCTTGTGTCTCTCCCGTCCTGTCTTAGCTGCAAAGATGGCTCGTTCGGGGCAGCAGGGCGAGATGACGGAGTACAAGAAGATGCTGATCAAACGGGACATGGAGATGGGCGTGGTCATGACAGTGTTCCGGCAGAAGGCGGAGCGGCTCACCGTGCAGGTCATCATGGAAACCCGGCAGGTGGCGTGGACGCGTACCGCAGACAAAACTGATGGTGTCCGTGAGTATATAAACAATGAAAAATCATCATCACCATCTCCTTGGTTTAATGGAGCATTTTTCAAAACACAGTAACAATATCTCTTCACCATTAAGGGAAGATACACATTTACATTTAAGTGTTTATTTTACTACTTTGTCGATTTGTGTCTGTAGATTTCTCCTGAATTCACCAATAGTTACCATTAGATAATACCTCATTGGTATATTTGAACATAACATTTCAGATCCAGTTCCTGAAAATGTATGCAAATTAGTGCAGATTTAAAGAAGATAATGCATCATTTCTATATCTTAACATACAATTTCAGAATACTTGTAATAATAAATAATAATTGTCTTACTGTAAGTAATCAATTGGCGATGTTTCATGGATGATATCTATTAGGCCTATACTTTCCACCCTATACACCTGGGTTGTCTCTCTTTAAAGCCATTGGGCTATACGTTTCAGAAGCATACAATTTCAGAAACTAGGTAAAAGCAGACTTTCATTTAAAAAAAATTTTTTTTATTTACATTTAATATTCACTAACTCATTACAGGCATATATGGGCATCAAAGATACATCAAAATGTATTTTGATACAAAATACAAAATACCCCTCAAATAAATGTATCAAAATAAAATACAAAATACTGGTGCCAGAAATGTAACAAAATACAATACATGTATTTAGTATTTAAAATATAGGAAATACTCTTTTCTGGATTTTCCATTTTCTCACAATTTGGTATAGCAGAGCATTCAGGTTTGGGCTATATAATATAATATAATTATATATAATGTACACAAAGCTCTGGTGAACCCCAATAACAGGAAGAACAGTCACAGAATGTCATTGTAACTAAGCACATCTGTGCTTGTTGATGGTCCTTCTTGAACATCATCTTGCTGAGACATGTTGTCCACCTGGCCAACTGTAAAATGTATGAAATAATAAAACTAAGAATACTTAATAATATGCCTTTTAAATAAAATAAATTGGATATTTAATGTTTTTTTAACAAATGGACATCTACTGTCATAGCCTGGCTAACTGTGAACTATATTATCTGCCAGTAATTGAAATGGCATTATGACATTCACATTGAGAAGATACAGCATAACTCAGTGGCGGGCAGGTCAGGGCCTTCAAGGCCTTCTCTGCTGGCCTAAACAAAATCACAAAGTTATATATATTTTATAATTTAATAATGTTTCATAAATACACTACATGTATTAAAATGTATAAAATATTTTTCCCATTATCTTATGTTCTCATTGCACAGCTACTGTCTTCCTCCGTTGCTCTGCTTCCAGTGCAGCTTGTTTTAAGTAGAGCTTTTATCCAATCAGATCTCACCTCTGTGTCTCTAGGTAAGAAGAGAGGCCCGAGGCCTGCAGACTCACAAGTGAATCCATGTGCAGTTTAAGTGAATGGGGACGATATTGTTGATTGTCATCGTGTTCAACCAATCAGATCTTTAGTTTGACATGTTGGGCGTATTCTTTGACGTGTCAGAGCCTGCTAGCTGGCCTACTAGTACGTCTGCATTACGTGCAGCTCAGTTTCCATGTGCAGCTCTGCCGCGAGGTGCAGAGTGTGCTGTGATTGGTCAGTGGGTGAGAACGTGACTAGTGTGAAAGAAACTTAACAGCAGAGGCATGTCGGGTAGTGAATCACATCACGTGATGCAGCTCAGCCAATCGAATATGGGCATTTTGACCCGAGTGAGATGTACCACACACCATGACACAGGGGGCTGAGACGAGGAAAGACATTGCAGAGCAGTACGTTCTATGTTCGAGTTGTGAAAGTAAAATCCTAAAACAATTTCTGTGGGTCTCGGCTTGTCATTAAGGAATGATGGTGGGTCCCACAGCCAGACCATCTGAGAACCACTCATCCTACATGAGCGCAGAAAACATTATAATTTCCTCAATTTAAACTTCTGCATTTTCCAAGTGCTCTAGTATTATTCAAACGTATTGTACGCCTCATACCGAGCGGGTTAATACGAAGACGTATATAGTTACATCCTTAAAAACGAATAGCTGTGGCGCCATCATGTGGTTATAAGGTGGTATTTCAGCTGCAGGACAGCAGTGAAGGCCCAGGTATACAATGCACGGCCCGCCACTGGCATAACTTGTAATACAGTGCAAGATTAGATGGTCAGACGTCTCTTGATAAGGTTATCATGAACATACAAGCTCCCAATCTCCCTCTTCCTATAGCTAGCTACTCGACTGATAAGTTAACTTGCTAAACACTGGCTATGCACTAGCCTAGACAGCATGCTAGCATCATTAGCATGTTAGCATCGAGCTTGATATTATAACCATCACCATGTTTAAACAATAGGCTATGTAGCCAGACCCAGACATCAATTATACATCAAGCTAGTTGACATCTGTCACACTCAGATAAAATATTTAACTTGACAGACAATCCGTTGAACTGGAAGATCTGAAGACTGAACTCGTGAACTGTTTTTTGATTCGTGGACAAAGTATTTTGAGTATTTTAAATACAAAATTACTCCACTCTAAAGTATTTTGTTACAAATTACGTTAAATTTTTATCGGCCCTATCAAATACAAATTACAAAATACTCAAAAGTAAAAAGTACAAAATACTCAAAAATACGTATTTCAAATACAAGTAATAGAAATACTGCCCATCTCTGATTACAGGTACACTGAATTAATCCTATCTACTGAAATTATAGTTTACATGCTATTACACAGTTCAACCTGTAGATGACGGCTTGGGGTCCGTCGTCGTGGTTTGGTTTAAGAGAGAGGAAGCTCGAACATTCTATACGCTAATGTGTGTTGCTAATTGTTGTCAGGTGGGTAAACTGTTAAAACTTGGGAAATAAATGTTATAAAATGCAAATGGTTTATTTGATGAACAACTTGAGTAAAACTGGTTTAATGAGAAATACAGTAAACGCTTTATTCTAATTACCGACTTGTTTTAGCATGCTAGTTTGTAGCCTAGCTTGCGGTGCGAGCAAATTTATTAGCCAGGTGGCTTTTTAGTTTAGGCAAGGCAAGGCAAGTTTATTTGTATAGCACATTTCAACGACAAGGTAATTCAAAGTGCTTCACATAAAACCATTAAAAGCATCAAAACATAAGGCAAAAGAAAAGGAGATTTAAAAACAATTAAGAACATTAAAAAACAGTGTAAGAATTGAAATGCAGTAGTAAAATGCAGAAATGCAGGAAATTGATTAATATATTAATTGAATGTGTTTCAATTAAAGGCGGCAGCAAACAGAAAGGTCTTCAATCTTGATTTAAATGAGCTGAGGGTCTCAGCAGACCTGCAGCTTTCTGGGACTTTGTTCCAGATATGTGGAGCAGAAAAACTGAACGCTGCTTCTCCATGTTTAGTTCTGACTCTGGGAACAGAAAGTAGACTGGTCCCAGACGACCTGAGGGGTCGGGATGGTTCATAAGGTAGCAGCAGATCAGAGATGTATTTTGGCCCTAAACCATTCAGTGCTTTGTAAACCAACAGCAGGATTTTAAAGTCAATTCTTTGGTGGACAGGAAGCCAGTGCAAAGACCTCAGAACTGGGGTGATGTGATCCACCCTCCTGGTCTTAGTGAGGACTCGGGCTGCAGAGTTCTGAATCAGCTGCAGCTTTCTGACGGACTTTTTACAGAGACCTGTAAACACACCGTTACAGTAGTCCAGTCTGCTGACGATAAATGCGTGGACAAGTTTTTCCAAATCCTATTGAGACATAAGTCCTCTAATCCTTGATATATTCTTCAGGTGATAGTAGGCTGATTTTGTAATTGTCTTGATATGGCTGTTCAGGTTGAGGTCTGAATCCATAACTACACCTAGATTTCTGGCTTGGTTTGTGGGTTTTAACATCAGTGATTGAAGCTGAGTGGTGATTTTCAATTGTTCGTCCTTGGTACCAAAAACAATTACTTCTGTTTTTTTCTGACATAGTTATGTAGATTTGTGTGTCGTCTGCATAATTATGATAACACACTTTGTTGTTTTCCATAATCTGAGCTAGTGGAAGCATGTAGATGTTGAACAGAAGAGGCCCCAGTATTGAACCTTGGGGAACACCACATGTCATTTTAGTCAGCTCTGATGTGTAATCAGCTACAGACACAAAGTATTCTTGACCCTTCAAGTAGGATTCAAACCAGTTAATTGCTGTGCCAGAGAGTCCCACCCAGATTTTTAGTCTTTCTAGGAGTATGGCATAGTCGACCGTGTCGAATGCAGCACTGAGATCTAGTAACACTAAGACTGAACTTCTGCCATTGTCTATGTTTAAGTGGATGTCGTTGAAAACCTTAACAAGACCAGTTTTAGTGCTGTGGTGCTGTCGAAAGCCTGACTGGAAAACATCAAAGCAGTTATTTACGGCCAAGAAGTTGGTCAGCTGTTGGAAAACCGCTTTTTCAATTATTTTACTTAAAAATGGGAGGTTTGATATTGGCCTATAATTTTTCATCGTTGCGGAGTCTAAACTAGCCTTCTTTAGGAGTGGTTTAATAACTGCAGTTTTTAGGGCTTGTGGGAAGACACCTGAGAGAAGGGATGTGTTTACAATTTGTAAAAGATCAGTGGTCATGCAGTTTGAAATATTTTTGAAAAAGTGTGTTGGTAGAATATCCAAGCAGCAGGAGGATGACTTCAGATGTTGTATAATGTCTTCTAGGCTTCTACGGTCTATTGAATGGAATTGTGTCATGATATTTGAATGGATGTTATTCAGAGATCGGGACAACACATATCCTGTGGTTGATGTGGAGGCACTGACTGCTTGTCTGATTTTCTGAATTTTGTCAGTAAAAAAGGAGGCAAATTGATTGCATGCCCAGGTGGATTGGAGCTCAGCAGCTACCGACACTGGAGGGTTTGTTAGCCTGTCGACGGTAGCAAATAAGGCGCGTGTATTGTTCTTGTTTTTGGTTATGATGTCGGAGAAGAAGGATTGCCTTGCATTTCTAAGTTCCATATTATAATTGCGAAGTCTCTCTTTATAGATGTCACAGTGAACCTGGAGATTAGTTTTTCGCCACCTGCGCTCAGCTTTCCGACACTCTCGTTTCTCTATTTTGACCAGCGCAGCATTTCTCCAAGGAGATCTTTGCTTACCCGAGACAACCTTCACTTTAGTGGGTGCAATGGCATCAATAATATTTTTAACTTTAAAATTGAAGCCATCTACAAGCTCATTGACTAAGAGGCAAGAGAGGGCTGGTGTGGAGGAGAACTTCTGAATAAATAGTTCACTGGTGTTTTCAGAGATGTAACGCTTTGTCACAACCTTGGTTTGGACATTTGTGTGCAAGGAGATTGCACTCTCAAAGAAAACACAGAAATGATCAGAGAGTGCAACATCAGTCACAGCAACCTTGGAAATGTTTACACCTTTGGTGATGATTAGGTCCAGAGTGTGCCCCCTGTTGTGCGTGGGTCCTGTCACATGCTGAGTCAGATCATAGTTATCAAGGACACCACATAGTTCTATAGACTCTCTGTCCTGGGGATTATCAACATGGATATTAAAATCACCAACAATAACAACACAGTCAAAATCAATACAGATTACAGACAGCAGTTCAGTAAACTCATCAAAGAAGGTTGCACAGTATTTAGGCGGTCTGTAAATGTTTAGGAATAAAGCTTGAGTGGAATTCAGAGCCACATATTCAAAAGAACTAAAATGACCAAAGGGCATCTGCTTGCATTGAAGAGAATCATTAAATAAAACAGCAACTCCACCTCCTTTCTTATGCGCTCTTGTTTCACTCATGAAACTGAAGTTGTCAGGTGTTGATTCAATAAGAACAGCTGCACTGTTATCTTGATTAAACCAAGTTTCAGTTAAAAACAAAATGTCCAGTTTGTGCCTAACAATAAAATCATTGATTAAAAATGTTTTTCCTGACAGAGACCTGACATTTAATAAAGCTAAGTTTAATGTGGTTAAAGCTTTCTTTGCCCAATTTATTTGGACAGGCTGACGAGGAATGTATGCTAAGTTTGATAAGTTTGCATGTTTACTATTGTTTCTTCGCAGCCTTACCTTTCTTTTTCTATGAACTTGCAGGACAGGAATTGAAACGGCTAGCTGCATACAGGGCCCCGACTTTTCCTTTGCTTTTTTCCTTTCCTTTTACTTTTCATTGGTGTCATTAGCCTTGTAGCCTGGACCCAGAAGATATCAATTATTTCCTTTATCAGGTCGGGGAGACAGAGGATGGTTGTGGAACCGTCGAGGAGTGGGGAGAGGAGTGTGTTTGGTTCCAGCAATGACCAGCTTTTTCATGTTGTCACTGAACTCCAGGTGGGGGGAGGATGGGGAGAGTGTGAGAGAGGATTGCAGTCCAAAGTTTGGCCATGCTGGGGCCTCGTCTAGGAAGGGTGGGGAAAGTGGGAGTTGCAGTCCAAAGTATGGACCTGAAATAGAAGTAGGTGCTGGGGCCTCGTCTAGGAAGGGTGGGGAAAGTGGGAGTTGCAGTCCAAAGTATGGACCTGAAATAGAAGTAGGTGCTGGGGAGGGAGGTAAAGACTCCTCGTCTAGGAAGGGTGGGGAAAGTGGGAGATCGTCTAGGAAGGGTGGGGAAAGTGGGAGATCGGAGGCGGTCCCCGATGATGAGGTTGGAGGCTCCTCCTTTTGGCTGTCGTTAGGCGGGGGCATCCTTCCCGTAAGGTCTCCATGGCGATGCTGTGTGGTTATCTCTTGTTTAGACTCCTCTTGTGTCTTGTCCTTGGCAGTAGGGACAGACGGGTGACGCAGGGAGAAAAATAGGTTAGAGGTAAACAGTTTTACCCCTGACTTGTTCAGGCAAACTCCATGCGCTGTAAAAAGATGTCTGCGCTCCCAGAAAAGGTAGAAATTGTTGATAAAATGTACTGAATGGTCAGTACATGCATTTGACAGCCATTCGTTAAGTGCAAACAGCCTGCTGAATCCTTCATCTCCTCTGACTGGTGGAAGAGGGCCACTGATGAACACCTCAGCCTTGACAGAGCTGACTGTGTTTAACAGATCAATAAAGTTTAGACTTGTACTTGAGCTCTGATACCTTTTGTTGGTATTTTCTCTGTGTTAAGGGATAAGTGAATGTGTCACGTTTTGAACAAAATTTTGAGTTAACTGAGAGTTTTCAGTACAATATAAAATCATTACAGAAATTGATATTACATTCATAAAAATATCACGGTAATTTTGGTTACCGTTACATATAAACCAGGTAACTTAGTTATGTGTTGAAGGATATTTGTTGAATGAATCACATTTCTAACGACTGTGAACCCGGGATAAGTTGCAGGGGAAGTGTATTGCATTCTAAAATGAGCATGAAAACGGACTTTCCGCAATCCTTTTAAATGTTTAACAGCAGGTTAAATCGTTTTTGGTGCTCTCAAGCTGTGACATTCGTCCCCAGCAGAGATGATGACTTACGCCAGAAATATGCGTGTGCTGTGTTTCAGTGGACCTGTTTGAGATCAGAGAGGTTCGTCCAGGGAGGAACTCCAAGGACTTTGAGCGCTTTAAAGATGGGAAGGACAAACACGATGAAAACACCTGCTTCACAATCTTCTACGGCTCACTGTTTGTTCTCAACACCCTCAGTCTGGGAGGTGAGATCTTTATTTATTTGTTCTAATTACTTTTGATCAAAAGTGGATTTCTATAGTATTCTGTTGGACCGCTGTTTGTGTCCTG
This sequence comes from Lycodopsis pacificus, assembly GCA_028022725.1. Lineage (NCBI taxonomy): Eukaryota > Metazoa > Chordata > Actinopteri > Perciformes > Zoarcidae > Lycodopsis > Lycodopsis pacificus. Next base: position 1,635,137 of record CM051698.1, read on the forward strand.
TGACAAACCCAGTGGCGGGCCGTGTATTTTATACCTGGGCCTTCGGTGCTGTCCTACTACAGTTCAACCACCTCCTAATAACCTCATTATGACGCCTGCATGACGGATGCATGACGGACAATGCATATAGTCAAAATCAATGATTAACACAATGACATGAACAAACTCACAAGAACCAGTCACATATATTTATATGACAACAAAGGAGGTAGAATAACATAAAACCCAAATAACACGATTCAACAGGCCTCTGCACATTCCAGCTGGCTAAAACACGCATTCCGCCACATACTCAAGGGCATCATTTAAATATTTTTCACATCAGAGGGAACAATATTAACCATATCATAAAAACGACATGATAGAAAAATTAACACAGTAGTAACGCTACTGCAGATGTAACAACAAAAGCAGTTCACTTACCAAAACTGCTGTTCACTAATTAAAGACAAAGTCCATCCTCCTTTCTTTGTTCATAAATCGGTGAGGTTCAGTTCCAGCAAGAGGTCCTTCTCGATTCATGGACGCCAGTGATGACAGTCGAGCCTCCCCAGTTGTATTTCTTGAATACGTTTTAATGCGTTTGAGGGCTGAAAATGGCCGCTCGACAGAGGCAGTAGATATTGGGATTGTCACCACCAAACATGGCAAAACGCTAAAAATGTAATGTCACGTAAAAACTTCTTGCATATCTTTAAACTTGAACTCTTATTACTACAAAGTTCTGCTAGCTACTTTCACAACAGTCACGCTAGCCCACTGCCCACTAACCAAAAGTAAACATGGAGTTATTTTAACTTATATATGTTGTAGCATGAACGGATCCTGCCCCGGGAAAGCGGGACAAGCTAACACGGTTGTCCAACCTGCGTGGGTTAGGTTCCTCACGGAGGTGTCGGAACAATACCTATCTCACCCCGTAGCTGAGTGGTTAGGATTTCGGAATTATTGTCTTTCTAAGAGTCTTGTCCGGCTACGCCCTAGGCGCTCTCAGTAGGATGTAACCGTAACACCCAGTATGAATAGTTATGTACATCGTCTATACTTTACTATTGCCTATTGTGAACTTCTAACACTGCCAAGTCTTCACCCAGGGAACTTACCTTAAGCTCCTCTGGTAGATTCAGTCGTCACATCTGTATCACACGGTTAAAGGACAGGGGAAGAGGGTTAAATTATTCTAAAGAACCAGAGTCTTTTGTTTGGTTTCAGCCACTTACAAATGGTAAGGCCGTGGTTTTATTAAAGTTTCCTCACAACAATCACATACAACAATTTCAATTCAATGAAACTGTTTCAGTGCTATAAAAGCTAATGCTGACAATCCTACTGTTAACAGGCTCTCAGTCAGCTCTCGTTGTGAGTTTCTTTTTCTTTTTTGCATGCTGTCTTCTGATAGCAGAAATGTCTTCTAGTCACCCCTAAGGGCGTAAGACCTTTGAGCCTATTCCTCTTGTTAAATAAGTATAATTAAGACCCTACGCTGCTCTGGTCTGCTGTCTCTTCTTATGCTGGTCTGGGGCTGATACCTTCCCTATTTCATGCGTCACTCACACATGAGTCCTCCTGTTTCTAGGTCTGAATGTAACTGGTTTCATCCTGTTTTGAACAGGAAGGATTATATAAGTTTTGAGTAACTATTTTATATAAAGCGTCTAAGCAGTTTACATGTTTAATTACTTATATTATGAAATAAAACAGGTTATATGTTTAATCACTTCTATCGTGAAATAAAACAATTTATATGTTTAATTGTTATACTTTTAAATCAAACAGGTTACAGGTTGTAATAGATCTTCTTACAATGTTAACTTACTTACTACTTTGGGGCTGCTGTGGAAAAATGGCGGTGCAAGATGGTGAACTCCGTGGAAGACGAACCGCTCCCTTTCTAGATTTAAATGGCTTTTTCTAAGCTAAGGACATAACGATTATTAGTTTCAGGTGATTATACTCTGATTAAAACATAGTTATGAATATTGTATTCAATATCTGCTAATAAACCCGCCTAAATGTCATACACTGTTACGTTAACTTACATCATGTACGTAATTCTAGGTTAACTTGCGTACTATGACAAACCCATGATCTTTCCTGAAACCTAACCAAGTAGTATTGTTGTCTAAAGTCTAAACCTAACCATACTGCAAATGTTAAGGAACATTAACCACATGTTTAAAACTGCAACCGTTTAGGTATGAGGACGGTGGTGGCGCTAATTTCGGAAATGCTCCAGTAGGTTGTATTTGAGAGTAGGAACAAACGACCTCTGTGGTCGCAAGGGTTTGCAAGATGAGCAAGTCAACAACATTTTGGTAATCAGGTTTGGTAAAATGTACATTACGATATATGTTGGTTTCTTGTAATTAGAAAGATTAGAAAGATATTTGCACCGTTTTTCTACATAATGTAAGACTGAATGCACCAGAAGATGTCAAATAGTGTAATCACAAAAGAACGAAAATATTTTATCCACCGACAGTGTGTCAGTATACTCATTACTATTATAGATTTCATTAGGATTATTTCTACATTTTAACTGTAACAAATTATGTAAAAATTGTTTGAAAAAATCAACATGTTATAATACCCATGGCTCCCCATTGGCTTCACTCGGCAGAACCAGAGTTTGCCATCTGGTTTTTACGTAGAAATGTAACATTTTAGAAATGTATATCTCCTTCCAACCTCTCTGGCCAACGAGTTCCACTATTACACAACGTTTAACCATGACTAGCTCCAAATCCACTAAACCGGCGAAACATATTTCCTAAACAGCGGATCAGATACGTAGTACAGTAATACTTTCTGTTTTGCTAATTTTCCAGCTGATTCTGTTGAGGAGGCACAGAAATGGCTGATAGGACTAGAGTTGCTGAGGCAGGAGACACTGGAAGCTCCGACTCCGGTTCTTATCGAGAGGTAGACTAACACACACATTCACACAGCTACTAGTGATAAAGACACACCTCATAATTGATCCCTTTGTGTTCCTTTTCTTCCAGTTGGCTGAGGAAGCAGATGTATTCTGTCAATCAGACCAAAACACACAGGTATGTATGATCTGGTTACTCATACATGACTAGCTCTGTACATGCATGATAAAGATCAATATTGTGTCTTATGACTGGTATGATATAACAAAATTCTCAATGGTAAAAAGTGTGTTTTCTAAATTATTCGATTCCATAGGACCATGTTGCATTGCACGGCTGCTGATCACATTCTTTGTCTTAACTGCTGAAAACTTAAAAGTGATTTTTTTGCAAAATATTTTACACACAATAACATATTGAATGCATGTTTATGATCATGGGGCTCGATGCACACATGATGCACATTTCATGTTTGTGTCCTCCCCAGTATCTCCATGAAGGAGCTGAAGGCTCTACTAGCTTCCATCAACTACAAGCCCCCCAGCTCTCGTTCCCTCAAAGACAAATTCCTGGTACTCTTGTCTTCTTCTCTTCATGTCATGTCCTTGTCAACCAGAGGACTATTAGTCTATTGTAGAATGCAAAATATTCCAACTATCTTTCTCAGTCAGGGCTTTGTTTTTTGTTCTGCTTTCACAGGAAGTGGGAGGAAAGAAAGACCGCCTGGACTTTGTGCAGTTTCATAAGTTTTACAACCTTATAATGTTTGAACAGAATGAGGTGAGTCTGTATTGAATCACATTGGAGTAAATATATACTGTATATATTATTGCACATGAGTTATTCCAGCATTTTCATTCATGTTATATTTTAAACTCAGATCCTGGATGAGTTCAAAAAGGAATCGTGTGCCTTTATTTTGGGGTGAGCTCCTTTTTTTCCCCTCATCTTTGCTAACACTGATGTAAATGAAAAGCGTGTAAAGATAGTGTGTATTTTGTCAGCATGACTGTGTGTTTGTCCTTCTTCATTATACAGTAACACAGATAAACCAGATGCCTCAGCAGTTCTGCTCCATGACTTCCAACGATTCCTCATCTACCAGCAAAAGGTAACATAAGCTACAGTGAATGATTAGTACACCGGAAAAAAGAGATGGTGTTTTTTTGTATCTGCCAATTAATTGGAGAATAGTTGACTGATGGGCATATGCATGCACTTCATACAGTAACCTGTATGAGTACTAGTCATTCATTTCAAACATTGTGCTCCTGATGCCATTATAGCAGCAATGCTATAAGAATTACCGTCCTGTTTTCTTTGCAAACTTGTCGGCCTGTAAAACCCTTTGAGATGACACACAGTGATTTGAGGCTTTAGCGAGCTAAGATATCTGCCTCTGCAGCGGTGACCAGAAGGCTAAAGTATTAGCAACATTTTCTCTCTTTTTGATAAGCCCGTCATCCTTTTTGGGGTTGATTTGCAGTGTTGGCAGCTGTTACCGATGGTGGAATAGCAACTTGTCTGACGTTGTTTTAGGCTTTCACCCTTGTGCGTACGGGCATCTGCATTGGTAGAACAGCCAATAGGAACATCCTCCTTCTGAAATCACCTGTGATTGGCCAAAGTCGAGATTTTCTAAAGCCTGAAAACAGAGCCAAGAGGAATTCTAGATCAGTCTCAAACCACTTGAATTACAATATGCTAAAAGGTTATTACGGAAATCTTTCCCAATGATATCAAAAATATATCGCTTACCCCAGCGTCAACCTAAAAGATTTAAGAAATGAGCAAATATCCAATTTCTGATTGTCCTTACATGGCCTATGTAATACATTTACCACTGCCATCACCTTTGGTGCCAAATGCTAAGTAAATCATCCACAAACTACATCCCACGTCAACTGTAATGGTTGGTTTTATTCATGACTAGTTATCATAGTAGAACCGGTTCCTGTTATCATTCACAGCGAAGGAAACCTTTCATGCTTTCAAAGGACAGACATGAATTAATTTATGGCCTAAATTTATTTTTACTCTCAGTTTGAATAAATCAGAGTCACCTTTATAAGCCAAGTATGTGTACACATACAAGGACTTTGACAAAGCTGGGCAAATAATGGGCAAGAATAGAACGGTCTACAATGTGCACCAGTAGTGAAAAATGAGGTGTTTATAAATAAAAAGCACCAATGACCAATAAATTAATTAAACATTAATAAAATCTTGTCAAGGCCGATCTCAGACAGTATATCTGTCTCTTTTTTTTCCTGTACCTTCATCCCTCAGGAATCCTGGGCCAGTGACCTGAACCAAGTCAGAGAACTGATGACCACCTTCATTGATGACACCATGAGAAAAACCAATGATCCAGAGTTCACCGTCAGTGAGGTATTCTGCTTTGTGCCTGCAAGTATTGTGTGTAACAGAGATGTATAACAGACTGTGATTAGGCCTGTCACGACTCACGACAGCTACTTTTGTTGGACGATATATTTTCCCTGATAAACGACATTACTGTCATTTTACGATATAAGATTTCATGCCATTGATGTAATGATAATAAAATAGCATAATAATGCAAGTATGACCTCTCAAAAAGCAATGCACTTTATTCAGAATATTTTGACATTGGAATGTGAAACAAATATTAGAATAATCAGAATAATTTGAACTTAACTAAAATAAAACCACACAACCAAAACAATAACAAAATCGACTCTCTGTCTCTTTTAAAAAACAATTCTGCACAATGATTTTTGGTGTGTGAAAACCCTTCTGTCTATTCTGGCATCATTTTGGCTCAGTGGATAGAGATGGTCACATGTCAAAGTGTCCTTGAACGAGACACTGAACCTGAAGTTGTTTTCTGGTTTACAGCTGCAGACTGTTCCTAAAATGCTGCTTAGGGATGGTTACATGCAGGGATAAAATGTCACGTATGTACCTGTATGTATATGACGATTGCAATGGAGTTTAAATGATCATGGTCATGTTCATATATTATATTATTTATATGTTCATTCTTACCACGGGCGGTTCAAAACCAGTGTCTCATATGTTCAGAGGCCGTGAGGATTATTAAAAGCAGCAATGTGAAGATGAAGCACAAATCGTTTGAGCAAACGTACCACTAATATCCGATAAATCGATAACATAACAATTATGGGGAAAATGCCATATATGGTATGATGTGTTAATAATATAAAAATTATTGAGGTCATGTCCATATATGGTACAGTAAATGAATAACTTAAAACAACGCGTCATGTCTATATATGGTACAATAAGTTAATAACTTAAAACGATGGAAGTAATGTCCATATATGGTACAATAAATGAATAACTTAAAACGATCACAGTCATGTCTATATATGGTACAATAAGTTAATAACTTAAAACGATGGAAGTAATGTCCATATATGGTACAATAAATTAATAACTTAAAACGATCACAGTCATGTCCATATATGGTACAATAAGTTAATAACTTAAAATGATCACAGTCATTTCCATACATCGTACAATAATTATTTTTATTGAGGTCATGTCCATATATGGTACAGTAAATTAATAACTTAAAACAACGCGGTCATGTCCATATATGGTACAATAAGTTAATAACTTAAACCGATCAAGGTCATGGTCATGTCCATATATCATCACAATTTGGCACCAAGTCGTTATTTTTATCCTCTCCATGCATTTTATGTAACACTGAGCTGAATTTGGCAGGATATTGCAGGCTACATAGTTATTTGTAGGAATGCAGTTCACTGATCTATAGGCATATTATGTGAATTTTGTGTTAAAAGTAAGATAAGTTGACTGTTTGGCCTCGAAAAATAATGATGAAAACAGTGTTGTTGTCATAGTTGAAGTTGCATCATTACTAAAATGAATCACACAAATAATGATTATCCTCTTAATTCGGAAGCCTTTCTCCACCTCTAGTTCCTCAGTTTCCTCTTTTCCAAAGAGAACTCTGTGTGGGATGAGAAGTTCTCAGAGATCAGCAACCTGGACATGAACAACCCTCTGTCCCATTACTGGATCAGCTCCTCACACAACACGTCAGTATGACTCCACACACATGCACTACACAAGTCACAATGGAGTAAATCAAAGTGGTAGATGGACTTGCATTTGTATAGCGCGTTAGTAGTCTTCTGACCACTCAAAGCGCTTATGCTACATGCTAACATTATTGCACGGACATACATAAATGACCTATTAATCTCACAGATGATTTTCGAACTTTTGCCGAAGTGAGACATGTCTATTGATTGACTGTGATTGTCTGGAGGAGCTTTGTCATGTCTGAGAAAAAATTAAGTTAGTTTGCTGTGGGCTTGGAAACACATTTATAACAAAAAGTCTCCATTAAAAATGTATGCAATTGAGTTTTAAAATGTGTCTTTCAACGAACCGTGAGGGTCTAATATAAATATAATATTAGTTTCATTATGGGAAATGCAGGGTTTAAGTTTCTGGGGCTTCACTCATTGATCCAGGAGTGGGTTTTTTTCGTGATCTGGCAACCCAAACATTGTTCTCGTTAATGGTTTATAGCCGATCCATAAATTGTTTATTAACATGAATAAGTTACACATTATAAACCTTTTTTTTTAGAGAGTGGTACCAGATACACTGCTCACCAAAACATTTCATAGCAGAGGTAACAATACATGACCTTTTCATTTTGTGAAAAATATACACATATTATAGCACGTCTCCTGTGTCGTGTGTCCTTCAACAGCTACCTGACCGGTGACCAGCTTCGTAGTGAGTCGTCCACAGAAGCTTATGTGCGCTGTCTGCGTCTGGGATGCCGCTGTGTTGAATGTCAGTATAGTCCAGCCCTAGATCATTAATGTATTTTAATTCACATTTGGGAGTTTCATTTCAAGGAGTAGGAGTAAATTAATAATAATGAATGCTTTATTTTATATTATCAACACCTGTTTTGTGTGTGCTTTGTGTGGTACTGAATCTGTCCAGTGGACTGCTGGGAAGGGCCCGGGGAGCCAATCATCTACCACGGCTGGACCAGGACGACCAAGATCAAGTTTGAGGATGTGGTCAAAGCCATTAACGATCACGCTTTTGTCACATCAGAGTAAGAACCACAAAAAACACTGTCACTATATCTGTCACTTTATGACTCTTTCACACACACACACACACACACACACAAATGGCAGCTTTCAGAGTTGACTTTCTAGCCGATATGAATCCATGTAAAACAACCTTTTTTTGCTGATTTTGACATAGAGAAAAAAAACTAAAGGTTCTAACAGTGCAAACAATGGCAACAGTGCTGACAGAGCAAACAGTGTTTACCTGAGGGGGGAAACGGAGGGCGGGCGTTATTGTGGGTTGGTCAGCTGTAACCGCAGTATGAGAGCGAGTCAGCTAGCCAGTCAGAGCAAGTGAGCTAGCCATTCAGAGCGAGTCAGCTAGCCAGTCAGAGCGAGTCAGCTAGCCATTCAGAGCGAGTCAGCTAGCCATTCAGAGTGAGTGGCTAGCCATTCAGAGCGAGTCAGCTAGCCAGTCAGAGCGAGTGGCTAGCCATTCAGAGCGAGTCAGCTAGCCAGTCAGAGCGAGTCAGCTAGCCATTCAGAGTGAGTGGCTAGCCATTCAGAGCGAGTCAGCTAGCCAGTCAGAGCGAGTGGCTAGCGATTCAGAGCGAGTCAGCTAGCCAGTCAGAGCGAGTGGCTAGCCATTCAGAGCGAGTCAGCTAGCCAGTCAGAGCGAGTGGCTAGCCAGTCAGAGCGAGTGGCTAGCCAGTCAGAGCGAGTCAGCTAGCCATTCAGAGCGAGTCAGCTAGCCAGTCAGAGCGAGTGGCTAGCCAGTCAGAGCGAGTGGCTAGCCATTCAGAGCGAGTCAGCTAGCCAGTCAGAGCGAGTCAGCTAGCCATTCAGAGCGAGTCAGCTAGCCAGTCAGAGCGAGTGGCTAGCCAGTCAGAGCGAGTCAGCTAGCCAGTCAGAGCGAGTCAGCTAGCCAGTCAGAGCGAGTGGCTAGCCAGTGGGCTCGCACACAGGGAGTCACATGCAATAAATGGCAGGCGGGGCCGGACCGGCTATGTAAACAAAAGCAAAGAGAAGCTCTGACTACGACACACACAGAGGGTGAGTGACTTCATTATCTGCTCAAGACGCTATCACTCCACTATATCTTTACATAGCTAATAGTTTGCTGATATTTTAATGGTCTGGATTTTGAATTTAGCGGTACAAATCTTCCTATTAACATTGTCATCTAACAGCCAACCCATTTTCTCAACCATGTCGTCTCTCTATTAGGTTCCCTCTGATCCTGTCCATAGAGGAGCATTGCTCTGTGGAGCAGCAGCGTCAGATGGCTCGCATCTTCAGAGACGTGTTTGGAGACAAACTGCTGACTGAACCTGTGGAGCAGATGGCTGAGCAGCTACCGTCACCCACGCAGCTGAAGGGCAAAATCATACTCAAGGTACTGTCTAAACACACCGATGTGTCAGTCAGTGGAATTTGTGTTTCGATGGCGAGAAGGTTTTGTTATCATTCCTAATGACTGCGCTCTTCTTGTTTCTTCCTTGTACAGCACAAGAAGCTCAGTGTGGAGGGAGGAGGAACCACCAGAGACTTCAGGAAGGGGCAGAAACAAGGAGATCTGGAGATCTGGGACCCTGTGGACCAGGTACTGTCAGAGGGGTCAAATGGGCTCGGCGAGGTAGCTGAGACTCCCTTTCGTGTTAACATGCATTTTCTAACATAAGGATGATCGGTGTTGACCTGTTTTACATCACACATGAGGCCTGTTTTGCCAAACCTTTATAATAAATTTAGGAACACACATTTTATATTTGGGCTCACTAACATCCCCTAGTTAATTCTCTCTGATGTTATATTTTAGTGCTACAAAGACACGTGTAAATGAGATATTGCAGCTGTTGTAGCAGAAGTAGTTCCGGTCTCATAGATTATCCTACAGACAGAAATAATCACTGGAACATCCTCATTATTAATGTGAAATTATGAGCGTATACTTTCAACAATGTATATCATTGTTGGGATTTCTTTGTTGATGTGAAGAAACAATTTGTATTTCAACTTCAGTGAGTCATTTCTGATTTGAAATGACTGCATGTTGCGCTTAAAAAGTTCCCTGTATTAGCAGCTTGTTTGCATGTGGAGTTTAAAATGTCAATTTCCATTTGTCTTTCTCAGCGGTGGAACAAGCACTACTGTGTGATCTCTGATGATAAGCTGTATTATGCAGAGGAGTATGAGGAGGAGGAAGAAGAAGATCCCAGGAAGGTAAAAAAAAAAGACAAGAGTTTACCTGTAACTTTTTAGGCATTGTTTTTTCTGCTTTAACTTATCATTGTGAAGTAAATGTTGATTGCACAATGTAATGGCTATAGAATATTGACACCGTCTGCGTTTAGATTGCTTCCCTATAAGCCTCGCTTTCACTATACTATTATGTCTGCCAGCGGGTACGATCTCCCGGGAAAATGAAGGCCGACTTTATGGCACAAAAGTCCAGTGGTGGCTGCTGACTTAAAATATTGTGGAACAGAGGAGGAAAACCAACCCACAGCGTCATGTTATTTTACACTAGTTGGCAACTTAACTATGCTTTATGTTCAATGAAAAAAAAGCAGTAAAACAATGGCTTACAAGACTTTTACAAAACAATCAAAGCGGAGCTCTGCTGCTGCTGCGCCCCCCCTAGAAGGATTCAAGGAACATTTATTGTCGTTATGCAACACAGGGATCCACAACGAAATGCAGTTGTAATCCATTTACTTCATCAGAAAAACATGACCAACAAAAACAGTAGTAGTAGTGCATTTTTTTAAATTTGCATCAGGAGGAATCGTGCAAAACAAAAGTGCTATTTGTAGTTTAACAGAGAATTCCTCATAGAGTAGTTGATAAAAAGGAACTGTTACAGGGTTTCAAAATGACCTCAGCAGCACCAACAACAACAATTCTCTGGGCAATATGGCCGACATCTTCACATTAGAAATTCGACATCATGGAAACATTGCCCATCAACTTTGACTGCTGTCCGCCCGTCAAGTTCAGCTTGACCCTGGACCACGACGGAGCCAGGTCTCTGTGAAGATGTGGGCCCAACAGTCACCGACCTCCCGCTGCTTTCATTCATCTTATTTTTCTGCAACAGAACATCAGACAGCCAGCAGCATGCTGGGTAGTGGAGTAGCCTCAGGTCCTAGCTGGGTTAGCTTAGCTTCTATCTTGGCTCTCCTCCCTGGGGCAGTTCGGTATCGTTTGGACCAGCAGGTCTGGCTGGTTGGTCGGCTGTGGATCGGTGATCGTTTCAAGGGCAGCTGCACTTCATCCACACGCTTACTTTTCAGATGTTGATGAATGTATTCCTTCATATGCCATAAATGCTACCGGCCGCATGTAAATGCACTGCCGTCGCCATAGTTACCATTCTCGCCATTAGCTTAACAATCATAAGAGGTATGCATATGTATGTATTGTGGCAACCCAGGGGACATGGAGGCAAGATTCAGGAATAAAACAGGAGACTCAGAGACAGTAATCACATAACAAAAAGTGTCCTTTAATAAACAGGTTAGGGTACAGGGAGATGGGGTCAAAGGTAACAAAAGATTCCACCCGGTCAGGGTCTTTGGCCTTCGGTCCACACCCAGTGTGAGACAGTTCCTTCGTCCTGTGTGGGTAGGGCAGAGGAGAGAGGTCAGCCTGCTGGATTACCTCCAGTCTGATGCATCTCCTCTCAAGTGGTTCAGGAGATCCTCCTTATCTTCTTCCCAGTTTGTCTGCCGCTGCTGCTTCCCAGCTCTGTGAACATATGCTCACTCTAATCACCTGGTGGGCTGCAGGTGTGACCAATGCCACGTCCTTAGTGGCTGCAGTACCTGAACTGGATAGTAGACTCCCTCTATATTACCTCCCCCAACCTGAGCTTGGGGATCCACCCCCTATGCTGGGTCTGCTCGGCTTTTCCCCCTGGTTTTCCACATAATGGAACAAATATTTTATAAATTATTCTGAGATTTGGTAAAGGTTTATTTCAACCAATTACTAAAAAATAAGAGATTAAAAAATAGAGGAGCAGCCTCTATGGACCAGCCTCCTCTGGCGTCAACCATTGCGCCACCAAAACAGAAAGAGGATAGTGCTTATGTTTTCCCTGGTAGCTATCAGTAGCTATCCCCAGTTAGAAGAGTCTCAATACAAGTTCTTTGCCGTTATTGCCCCCAGTAGCAGAAAGACGGACAACCGAAGTAACTGTGGGAAACAAGATGCAGGGAGTCCTGTGTCGTTGGTAGCTGCTAGGCTCTGAGGAAATCGGAGAGCAATGCATTATATATTAGTCAGTGATGATTTTCTTACAAGAAACAATAAGAACATGTCAAACCTGTGTTGTCATCTTTCTCAGTACCAGGACATGCACTGTTCAGAGCCATGGTTTCATGGTCGTCTGAAGGAAGGCAGGCTGATGGCTGAGCGAGACCGTGAAGGCAGGCTGATGGCCGAGCGACTGATTCACGATTACTGTGTAGAGACCAGGGGAAGAGATGGTACCTTCCTGGTCCGACCGAGTGATACCCATCACACAGACTTCACCCTGTCCTTCTGGTACAACATCCAGTCTTTTGATCTCATGGCCAACCGAAAACTTAAGGACTGTGTTTTTTTTTGTAATTGTGTAATATATTTAAATTTATTGTGTGTGTCTCTAACGCTCTTGTCCTCTGCGTGTATTTCAGGCGCAGCGGGAAGGTCCAGCACTGTCGCATTCGCTCGGGTTCAGAGGGGGGACACGCGTACTTCTACCTGACGCCAAACTTGCACTTTCCCAGCGTGTACTCCGTGATCCAGCACTACAGAGAAAACCCGCTGCGCTGCCAAGACTTTGAACTGCGTGTCACCGACGCTGTACCGCAGCCCAACCCACACCTACAAAAAGGGTTTGTCATACATGAACAAAGATCAGTCTGATACATCACAGGGGACTGGCTAAAAATCTATATACAATGTAAGCTAGCAACTAATTAAGATACCGTAGTATACATATACATATATATATATATACACATATATACATATATACATATACACATATACATATATATATATATATATATATATATTTCGGCAGATTAGATCTCGCTAGCTGAGTTAAAATGACGGGTAATAATAGATTATGTCTGTAATAACGGTCTATATATGGCATGCATGGGCGGTTGATATACTGTATATATATCAGTGGTGGGCCATCAGGGCCAGCAAGGCCTTCTCTGCTGGCCTAAACAGAATCACAAAGCTATATCTATTTTACAATTTAATACTTTTTCATAAATACACTACATGTATTATAATATTTTTCCCATTATCTTATTTTCTCATTGCACAGCTACTGTCTTCCTCAGTTGCTCTGCTTCCAGTGCAGCTTGTTTTAAGTAGAGCTTTTATCCAATCAGATTTCACCTGTGTCTCTAGGTAAGAAGAGAGGCCCGAGGCCTGCAGACTCACAAGTGCATCCCTTTGCAGTTTAAGTAAATGGGGACGATATTGTTGATTGTCATACTGTTCAACCAATCAGATCTTTAGTTTGACATGCTGGGCGTATTCTTTGACGTTTCAGAGCCCGCTAGCCGGCCTATAATGACGTCAGCATTACGTGCAGCTCAGTGCAGCTCTGCCGCGAGGTGCAGAGTGTGCTGTGATTGATCAGTGGGCGAGCACGTGACTACCGCGAAACGAAACTTAACAGCGGAGGCTTAGTCGGCGTTGTGAATCACATCACGTGATGCAGCTCAGCCAATCAAATATGGGCCTTCTGACAAGTTTCCTGACTCGAGTGAGATGTACCACACACCATGACACAGGGGGCTGAGACGAGGAAAGACATTGCAGAGCAGTACAGGCAATGTTCAAGTTGTGAAAGTAAAATCATAAGACAATCTCTTTGGGCCGCGACTTGTCATTAAGGAGTGATGGTGGGTCCAACAGCCAGACCAACTGAGAACCACTGTCCTCCATGAGCGCAGAAAACATTGTATTTTCCTGAATCTAAGCGTCTGCATTTTCCAAATGCTCTAGCACTATTCAAACGTATTGTAAGCCTCGTACCGAGCGGTTTAATACGTACATAGTTACAGCCTTAGAAACGAATAATAACGGTGGCGCCATCATGTGGTTATAAGGTGGTATTTCAGCTGCAGGACAACAGTGAAGGCCTAGGTATAAAATGCACGGCCCGCCACTGCAGTTCAAGTTGATATATAAGAAGTTATGAACATTTTTAGCATTTTGCTTGGTGTAGATTCTTTTTTTTTTTTTTGACCTAGCTTTGTTGTTTTTTTTAACACTCAATGGCTGAAGGAGGAGAAACTGATTTTTCAAGGACATTTCCAGAAAAAATTGGACATCGTAAGAAAGGTTCGGCCAACCCCACAGCTAGCAGCCCTGACCCAGCCAGGAAAAGGATTTGTACGAACGGTATTTCTGGCTAACAGTGTCGGAGAAGCGTTGCACATTTTATGGCTGGGAATGCGTTTCATTTGCAAGGAGCTACGCTACGCTAACCTGAGGTGGCTTACCAAGGCAGCAACAAGACACTATAGCACAACAGGACACTTACAAGCTACGGTGCTTTTGAAAACTTTTGCTGAGATCCGAATGGATCTACAACTCAGCGAACAAGTTCGTAGGAGGACCTCTTACTGGAACTGAACCGCACCGTTGTTCGGTACAACCGCAGTATTAAACTCTTTGTAAACAAAGAAATGAGGATGGACTTTGTCTTTAAGTGAACAGCGGCTTTGGTAAGTGTAAAGGACCTCTGAGAATGTGTAGTGTATTTAAATAGATTGTTCCTTTTTTATGTCTTTTATTTTGGACGTTTTGTCACTGCAGTCGGTGCATTTCCTGTTGCGCTTTTATTCTGAAGGTATAAAAACCGGAAGTAAGAGGCCGCTAGAAAGCCGTTAGAAAAGTCACTGAAGGGACCGGAAAGGGTGATTTAACAAGGAAGATGGATACGGTTTTATTGTTTTAGCACCTGGCCGATATAGGCACAAGTTCTTACGGTGTGTTCATTAGTATGTGTTCATTCATTAAAGACTTATGGACCATCAGTTCAAGACTACAGACCATTATTCAGCCGGGATGCTATAGTAAGAACTTCACCTTCACCTGCTACACTCCGCTGCTTGTGGAACAAAGACGGCACGGCCACAGAACAGCGAGTTGCAGCACTTAGCGTGATGGTCAACAAAACGGTAAGGAAAACTATGTTCAATATGGATGCCATAAAGGATCAGATATACAAGCTACAAACGGAAATACAAGGAATTAGAGGCTTACTACATCTGGATGATTATGAAGTCATGTCGAAGCAAGAATTAAAGGAAGAAATTGAATGTAAGGAAAAACAACTAGCTGAGCTTCAACTTGAAATGGATGATGCGAATGTGTTACGTCATAGTGTGCAAACAGAGAAAATGCATGCCTACCAACAGGAGGAACTGAGTAAAAGAGGAAAAAAGACTCATAAACCTCTATGATCAATGGAAAATCAAAATCAGAACATCCAAAGAAAATTTAAAGAAAGACATATCAGTCACTGAATTGTCTACAATAGTAGACAACATTGAAGAGGGAATGGATGATGTCATGAGAGCTTACAGTGAAATAAGAGAGCGTGCCACACCATCCACTGAGTTGAGACGCAAGATTGATGCATGTGAGGCTGTGACTAAAGACGTTATGAAGATAGTCCATGAACGCTTATCAGCAGTAGATGGCGATTATGATGTAGAACGTGTAAGGCACCGTCTCCATCACTTATATGCCCACGACTATGCTTACTCTGTATATGGCACTGCTTCTCAGTCAAGTGACAGTCACCACTCTGAGTCAATGATCATAGCTGCAAAAAGGGCTGATGCAGCCGCAGAGCTCGCTGCAAAGGAGGCTCAGTATAAAATACTGCAAGAAGAAAGAAAGCAAAGGGAAAAAATAAGGATAATGGAGGAAACCCATAGGAAGGAATTAGAAATACAGACGTCTGAATTAGAGCGTCTACAAGTAGAAAGAGATATGGAGGTTGCTCGTGCTAGACTGGAGATCTACGACAGAGAAATCAGACAAGAAACTGATAGACAGTCCATTCAGCAGAACAACAGACCCCCCAACATTCCTTTCAACCCTGCTATATGCCATCAAAACCCTCACATTGTGACACCAGCGCCCGCTAATGACATGTCCTGTCTAGCCCAAGCAATCAAAGACAGCATAGCCATCAACAGACTCCCAGTGCCAACGCCCACAGTGTTTAGTGGAGACCCAATCCTATACATTGAATGGGGGGCTTCGTTCATGTCACTTGTTGGCCAAAAGGGTATTTCTTCAGCTGATAAACTGTATTACCTGAAGAAATATGTCAGTGGCCCTGCTCATAAATGTCTCGAAGGCACATTCTATCGCAATGATGATGAGGCATATAGAGATGCATGGAATAAGCTCAACCAACACTACGGTCAGCCCTTTGTCATCCAAAGAGCTTTCAGGTACAAGCTGTCAAAATGGCCAAAACTTCAGCCCAAGGATGCTGAAGGGTTAAGAATATTCTCGGACTTCCTAAGTGCCTGTCTTCAAGCCACGCCCCATGTGAAGGGTTTAGAAATATTAAGTGACTGCGAAGAAAATGTAAAGCTAATACAAAAGGTTCCTGACTGGTTAGCATCAAGTTGGAATCGTCGGGTTACAATAGCCCTCATGGAAGGAAAAGAGTTTCCCACTTTTGAGGATTTCACTAACTTTGTGTCTTTAGAAGCAGAGATAGCATGCAACCCAGTCACTTCCCTATATGCTCTTCACTCATCCAACTCATCTTATGACAAACGATACATAAAGGAAACAAAGGGAAACAAAGCCAATGTTTTCGTCACTCAATCTGCCATGAACAGTGACAAGTCAACATTAAACAATTGAAAACCAAGGTCCCCCTGTATGTGGTGCAAAGATGACAAGCATCAACTTCCCAAGTGCCCTGACTTCAAAGAAAAGTCCCTTGAGGATCGGCGAGCATACGTGAAGGATAACAAGCTGTGTTATGGATGTGTGAAACCAGGTCACAGTGCCAAGGAATGTCGTCACCGCCATTCTTGTGATATATGTAAGGGAAGGCACCCTACCTGTCTCCACGATGAGAACTACAGAAGACGTGATGGTAGAGAAAGGTCTGTACCCTTTGCTAACACAGCTCCAAACACTAAATGAAACCATGTCAGCCACAGCACTCAGCGTCACTGGAGGTAGTCAGTCAGGCAGCACTTCCATGATCGTTCCTGTGTGGGTGTCCTCTGCTGAAAACCCATCCAAGGAACAGCTTGTCTACGCATTACTAGACACTCAAAGTGACAGCACCTTCATCAACAAGGAGACAAGCAATGAGCTACAAGCAGACACCTACCCTGTGAAACTGAAACTTACCACTATGCTTGGAGAGAACATGATTGTGAAAAGTGACAGGGTATCTGGACTACGTGTGAGAGGTTACAATTCACATGTTTTCATCAACCTTCCTCCTTCTTACACCAAGGACTGCATTCCTGTGAATCGTGATCATATTCCCACTCACGAAACTGCAAAACAATGGCCTCACTTAACAGCGATCACAGATAAGATGCCACCTCTTCTCAGCTGTGATGTAGGACTCTTGATTGGGTATAACTGTCCCAGAACACTAACACCCAGACAAGTAGTAGCAGGAAAAGACAACAAGCCCTATGCCATCCTTACGGACTTAGGATGGAGCATTGTAGGCTGCTCAACACCGTGTCTCGATGAAACAGAATCAAGCCTGTGTCACAGAGTCGCTGTAAAGGAACTCCCAATAGTGACGCCGATGGATGTGATAAGCGCCCTGGAATCAGACTTTAAGGACACCAAAGGAGATGACAAGACTGTCTCACAAGAGGATCTCGTTTTCCTGAACAAACTCAAAGAAGGCATAAGTAAAAATGATCAGGGACATTACGAGATGCCTCTGCCCGTTAAGCAACAGCCACACTTGCCTGATAACAAAAAACTCGCTGAAATCAGGCTCAGTCATTTACGACGGATGTTCCACAGGGATGAGAAATATAAGGACTACACAGCATACATGAAAGAAGTCATTGAGAGAGGTGATGTCGAAGAAGTAAACAAAGATGGATCTCCTGGTGAACGATGGTACATTCCCCATCATGGCATCTACCACCATAAAAGGTCTGAAAAACTACATGTTGTGTTCGACTGTTCCGCAAGGTACAGCGGCACAAACCTAAACGAACACCTTCTACCAGGACCAGACACGATGAACAACCTAACAGGTGTCCTCTTGCGGTTCATACAGCACCCTATTGCTCTCAGGTGTGACGTAAAGAAAATATGTCATCAAGGTACCGACTGGGATGACCCCCTGCCAGAGATACTGAAGCCACGGTGGGAGAGCTGGCGTCAAGACTTTGCAAACTTAGAAAAGATCCGACATAACACAAGCCCCCAACAATGGTTTTACGTCCCCACGAATGAAAATCCAGCAGACGGCGCATCCAGAGGAAAAACTGTAAACGAGCTGCTTACTTCCAACTGCTCACGGGTCATTGACATCGAAATGTTGGAAGATTTGTCCACGGATGCTTTCATCAACGGCTTGCAATGTTTCATTGCAATTCGCGGTGCAGTCCGTCAAGGCACTAACTTTGTTGGTGCAAAGAATGAATTCAAGGCAGCTTTACAAGAGCTTAACACACAGAGACTCAATATATTTCTGTCACAGAAGCAGTGTGACTTTGTCATGAACGCGCCCCACTCCAGTCATGCAGGTGGCGTATGGGAGCGCCAAATAAGGACAGTCAGGAGTGTGCTGAATTCCACTCTAGCACTTCCCCATAGCAGACTCAATGATGCTTCACTACGAACTCTACTCTATGAAGCTATGGCCATAGTCAACAGCCGACCCCTCACTGTGGATAACTTAAACAGTCCAGACAGCTTGGAACCACTCACCCCCAATCATCTGATCAACATGAAATCTGGAACAGCTCTTCCGCCACCTGGAACGTTCCCCAGGGAGGACTTTTATGGAGTGAAAAGATGGCGTCGCGTGCAGTACCTGGCCGAGCAGTTCTGGAGTCGGTGGAAACGTGAATATCTTCACAACATCATCGCAAGGCAGCGCTGGCATACACCGAGGAGAAATCTGTGTGTCGGTGATATAGTGATGGACATTGATTAACTGTTGCCCAGAGGTGAATGGAGACTCGCAAGGGTCTTAGAGACTGTCAAGGATAGACTTGTAAGGAGAGTGAAAATTCGGTTCGGAGATCAGAGATTGGGAAAAGAAGGACAGCGTTCTGGCAAGCCATCCATCGTTGAACGTCCTGTTCAGAGGCTGATTCTACTCCTAGAGACTGTTTAACTTCACAACTGTGTCCCTTACTGTATGAAGAGTTTAAATGTGGACATTTGCCGAAGTTATGTGGTATTTACTGAGCCTTTAGAGGTAATTTTGAGTTTAGAAATCATTCGCTTTTGTATTCCATTTTATTCTTAAAACCACTCATGATTTGGTGGGAGTGTAAAGGACCTCTGAGAATGTGTAGTGTATTTAAATAGATTGTTCCTTTTTTATGTCTTTTATTTTGGACGTTTTGTCACTGCAGTCGGTGCATTTCCTGTTGCGCTTTTATTCTGAAGGTATAAAAACCGGAAGTAAGAGGCCGCTAGAAAGCCGTTAGAAAAGTCACTGAAGGGACGGAAAGGGTGATTTAACAAAGAAGATGGATACGGTTTTATTGTTTTAGCACCTGGCCGATATAGGCACAAGTTCTTACGGTGTGTTCATTAGTATGTGTTCATTCATTAAAGACTTATGGACCATCAGTTCAAGACTACAGACCATTATTCAGCCGGGATGCTACAGTAAGTGAAGTGCTTTTGTGTTTTTACATCTGCAGTAGCGTTACTACTGTGTTCATTTGTCTATGGTGTCGTTTTTATGATACGGTTAATATTGTTCCCTCTGATGTGAATAATACATGAATGGCTTGTGCTCTTCAGTGTGCCGCAGAATACGTGTTTTAGCGGATTGATTTGTCATGCTTTGTTGTCATATAAATACATGTGACTGACTGGTTATTGTGAGTTTGTTCTTGTCATTGTGTTAATTACGTTGATTTTGACTATATGCATTGTCTGTTAATGATGAAGCATCCCGTCATGCGCAGGGTTAGGGTCGGACATTTGATTCGCTGTTTGGGGTTTTCTTTTCTTTTACAAAGCAAGAATTATGGTCTGGAGAAATGGAGATTGTGTGGCGATTGCTTACCAGGGCACTGGTGGACACTGGTTTAATTTGTGACACATAAAATATCGGGTGGATCCTCATGGACGAGGGGAGTTTCAGACGGACCGAGGAAGGATTGATAATGATTGATAATGGCCCGGATCTCAAATGGGCCAATGAACCGGGGGGACATCTTCCAGGATTCGGTCCTTAAAAGGATATCTTTAGTGGAGAGCCACACCCTTTGACCAACTTGGTAATGTGGAGCAGGGATGCGGCAGCGATCCGCCAAGCGTTTTTTTTTTATTCCGCCGTTCGGAGAAGAGCGGACCGGGTGTCCTTCCACACCCTCCTACAGCGATGGAGGTGGAGCTGAACTGAGGGAACGGCTATCTCCGCCTCCTGGGCAGGGAACAGAGGCGACTGGTACCCCAGGGAGACCTCGAATGGAGTGTGACCAGTAGCAGATGCGGTATGGGAGTTGTGAGTATATTCCACCCAGGACAGATGAGTACTCCAGCTGGAAGGGTTCGATGCTGCCACGCAGCAGAGGGAGGCCTCCAGCTACTGGTTTAGTCTCTCTGTCTGCCTGTTAGATTGGGGGTGGATACTGGAGGACAGACTGATGGTTAGGCCGAGGGCCTGGCCGAAGGCTCTCCAGAACTGGGATATGAATTGCAGTCTGAAACGATGTCCACTGGGATCCCATGTAGACGGAACACCTGGCTGACCATAATGTCAGACGTCTCCTGAGCTGAGGGAAATTTGGACAGAGCGATGAAGTGAGCCCCTTGGAGAAGCGGTCGACCACCGTAACGATAAGAGAGATAAGATAAGATAATCCTTTATTAGTCCCTCAGTGGGGAAATTACAGGATTAGAGCAGCATTGGTCACAAGTAATAAAATGAAGTAAAGATAAAAAATCAAGTAGTATAATAAACTAAACAGTAAACAGTAATAAAAAATATGACAGTAAAGAAGAATACAACATATACCAGTATATACAGATGGAGTAAAAATGTAAAATGTGAGATAATACTTAAACGTATTTGATATTGCACGGGATACTGCACGGGATTGACAGTAAAGAAGAATATTAAATATACCAGTATATACAGACGGAGTAAAATGTAAGGTAAATACTTAAACGTATTGGATATTGCACAGGATTGCACGGATTAGATATTGCACCAGGTGAATGAATTAAAGTGTTCAGAGTGTTCATGTTCAAGTGAATTAAAGTGTTCAAGTGTTCATGTTCAGTCAAATGTTCAAAGTGTTCAAAGTGTTAGTGCTCTCCCGAGAGCAGTTTGTTGTGCAGCCTGACAGCAGCGGGGAGGAAGGACTTGCGGTACCTCTCCCTCAGACACCGGGGATGGATCAGCCGGTGACTGAAGGAGCTGTGCAGAGCTGCCAGAGTGTCCTGCATGGGGTGGGAGGTGTGGCTCATCATCAGGGATGAGAGCTTCGCCATCATCCTCCTGTCTCCCACCACCTCCACAATATCCAGTGGACACCCCAGCACGCTGCTGGCCTTCCTCACCAGTTTGTCCAGTCTCCTCCTGTCAGCTGCCGCGATGCTGCTGCTCCAGAAGACCACTCCATAGAAGATGGCTGATGCCACCACGGAGTCGAAGAAGGTCTTCAGGAGTGCTCCCTGCACCCCAAAAGACCTCAGTCTCCTCAGCAGAAAGAGTCTGCTCTGTCCTTTTTTATAAAGAGCGTGAGCGTGGTCAGTCCAGTCCAGTTTATTGTTCAAGTGAACACCCAGGTACTTATATGAGTTCACGACCTCAATGTCCAGTCCCTGGATGCTCACCGGTGTCGGAGGAGGGCGTTTACCCCGGCAGAAGTCCACCACCAGCTCCTTGGTCTTGCTGGTGTTGATGTGGAGGCGGTTCCGCTGGCACCATCCTAAAAAGTCCTGGTTTAGTTCCCTGTATTCTCTGTCATCTGCGGCGATGAGGCCGACGATTGCAGAGTCGTCAGAGAACTTTTGCAGGTGGCAGTTGGCAGAGTTGTGTTTGAAGTCAGAGGTGTAAATGGAGAAGAGGAATGGAGCCAGAACGGTTCCCTGTGGGGCCCCTGTGCTGCAGGACACCCGATCTGACTCACACTCCCGTATCCGCACATACTGTGGACGGTTGGTGAGGTAGTCCAGGATCCATGCAGTGAGGTGGTGGTCCACCCCGGTCTGCTCCAGCTTGTCCCTCAGAAGCAAAGGCTGGATGGTGTTGAAGGCACTGGAGAAGTCGTAGAACATGACTCTCACAGTGCTACCAGCCTTTTCCAGGTGAGAGAGGCATCTCTGCAGCAGGAAGATGACGGCGTCATCCACCCCGATGCCGGACTGGTAAGCGAACTGAAGAGGGTCCAGGGATGAACTCACCAGAGGGCGGAGATGGGCAAGGACCGTGTTCCCTTGAGAGGGTGGGAGACCTGTGACGAAGTCCATGGCGATATGGGACCAGGGACTATGTGGCACCGGAAAGGGTTGCAGCAAGCCGGCGGGAGGTTGGTGTGACATCTAATTGCGGGCACAGGTTGAGCAGGCGAGGACAAATGCTCTAGTGTCTGCTTCCAGTGATTTCCACCAAAAGGTCCTCCGAAGCAGGTTAATGGTACGTCTGACGCCAGGGTGACAGGATAACCGGGAGGTGTGCGCCCACTGGAGCACCTGGGAGTGTGCGGACAGGGGAACAAAGAGGCCTCCGGGGTCTGGCTGGGTCCGGAGTGCGTCCCGCACCACTGATTTGATTTCCCAGGTGAGAGAGGCCGCCACACAGGTCACTGGGAGGATGGTGTCTGGAATGGAGGCGTGGCCCTCAAGGGAGAACTGGCGAGAGAGGGCGTCGGGTTTGGTATTCTTGTGGCCTGGATGGTAGGAGATGGAAAAGTTTAACCGCCCGAAGAAGAGGGACCACCGACCCTGGCATGAGTTTAACCTTTTGGCGGTCTGGATGTACTCCAGATTCTTATGGTCCGTCCAGACCATGAATGGATGAACGGCCCTCTCCAGCCAGTGTCTCCATTCCTCGAGAGCCAGTTTGATTGCCAGCAATTCTCTGTTTCTGACGTCATAATTTCTCTCCGCTGGAGTCAACCGGTGAGAATAGAAAGCACAGGGGCGGAGCTTAGAGTCAAAATGTTGTGACAGGGTTGGGCGGCCGTGGCTCACTGGGTAGAGAGGGTCATCCGGCAACCGCATGGTCGGCGGTTCGATCCTTGGCTGCTACATGTCCTATGCCGAAGTGTCCCTGAGCAAGACACTGAACCCCCAACTGCTCCCCAGGCGCTTCTCAGCAGCCCACTGCTCCCAATAAGCTAGGGATGGGTTAAATGCAGAGGACAAATTTCGTATATGTGTAAATGTATATGACAATAAACTTAAAACTTAAAAAAAAAAAACTTAAAGACAGGATGGCTCCCACGCCTGAGTCAGTGGCGTCTACTTCGATGAAGAACTGTCGAGTGTTGTCGGGATGAGTCAGGGTGGGGGCAGAGGAGAACCTTGAGGAGTTGGAACACCTGGCCGGCTTCTGGTGTCCATACAAACGTGGTTTTGGAGGAGGTTAGTCTAGTGAGGGGGCCTGCTACCTTGCTGTAGTTCCGGATGAAACGGCGGTAGAAGTTGGCAAACCCCAAGAATTGTTGACGCCGTTTCCGAGAGGAAGTGGTCGGCCATTCAGTCACTGCCTTGACCTTTTTCGGCTGTGTCCTAACTTGACCCCTCTCGATAATGAACCGAAATGGGCGGGGTCCGGAGAGGATCGTCCGGGTGCTGGAGCCGGATTGGCTGTTCGAGGACAGGAGATCAGGGGGGAAACAGAGGTTAACACACAACGGGTCAGACAGGGATCCTGACACTATGCTTTTGTGTGTATGTTGTGCAGGTGGTTCTACAGTAACCTGAGCAGAGGTCAGGCCGAGGACTACCTGCTGAGGATTCCTAGAGACGGAGCTTTCCTCATCCGACAGAGAGAAGGAGAACCAAACTCTTTCGTCATCACGTTCAGGTGCAGTGACACTTCAGACTTTAATTGTCTTTGCTGCATCTGTGTGTGCGTGTGTGTGTGTGTGTGTGTGTGTGTATTAATCATCTCTCTCTCATTCAGAGGCGACGGTAAGGTCAAACACTGTCGCATCCAGAAGGACGGCAACATGTACCTGCTGGGCACCACAACCGAGTTCGAGAGCCTCGTGGACCTGGTCAACTACTTCAGGAAGAAGCCACTGTATCGCAAGATCAAGCTCCGTTACCCAGTCACCCCCGAGGTGGTGGACCACTTTAGCACAGTGAGTGACTGTAGGAGACATACAAAGACCAGAGATAATTGAGACATAACAGAAAAATGCTTTGAGTCAACACATTTTAGAAACATTTAACCAACAAGTCAGAACAAATCCAACGGACTTATTGTAAAGCTGCACCTGACACGTCACTTTCTCCAGATGATAACCTGCCAGGGGATCTTGCATTTATCCTCTTCTTCTTCATCTTTGCTTTTGGGTAATGGGCCCTAGTCTTTATAAGTGGGATGTCTGTAAATCTGCTCAGTTATCAGCAAAATGCACAGTCGGGAACACAGCGGTGGAGACTTTTACTGCATCACACATGTCTGTGATCATACGTCCCCGTCCCTGAAGCTAGAGGTTTAGCGCAGTGAGATGCTTCATTATGTTGCACATAAAGCCAGCTAACATCGCCACTTTTTGTCCCAGAGCTCTGTGGTGTGGCGGGCTAGTTATGATAAACATATATTTTCTGGCGGGCCGTCATACCGAGGGCCGGATATATGCATACAATTTAATGACAAGTCTCTAAATGTGTTGATCTTTACTAGGCTTTTCATCTGGGTCATTTTGCCCAGTTCAGAGTCTGCATTTTTCCTTTTCAAATATTTCTCCATCGCTGCTCGTCTCATCCTCGTGCTAACAACGTCATTTCATTCTACTGTCCTAAATTAACGTCATTACTGCGCTACCTACTTAGCCAAACACTATATTGCAGCTCAGAGGCTCAACAATGGCAAAGTATTTGCAACAACTAAATAATATTTTTTTGGACTCATTAAGTGAAATTGGCCATTTTTCCACGGCACACCTGATGAACTCTCACGGCACACTGGTGTGCCGCAGCACAGCGGTTGAAAATCATTGATCTAGGGCAGGGATTCCCAAAGTGTGGAGCTGCCTCTAGGGGGTGCACGAGAGGAAAAGTGTAATGGCGGTCTGATGGTGTAATAATATTAAATATAAAAAAAAAAATGTAATTTTAATTTAAAAAGCGGGATTTTTCACAAAATAAAAACATGAATTATAAAAATTCCCTTTGTAAGATTTAAAATTAAAAACGTACAATTTAATAAATTGGGGAGAGACCGGGAGAAGAAATCGAGCCAGAGTCAGAGGAAGATGAGACGAAGGAGACCGAAAAGGAGAATTGCACAGACAAATCGGGAGCACATCGGCCCATCGAGTCAAGGTGAAAAAAGAGGAAACGAGAGTGAGCATCAGACTGGGAAAAAAAAGAGGAAATATGATGAAAAGTATCTGTGTCTGGGCTTCACTTGGATTGGCAACGCAGATTCCCCAAAGCCACAGTGCGTGGTGTGCAGTGAGGTTCTGGCTAACAGCTGTCTGAAGCCCTCTTAGTTACGTCGCCACCTGAACACCAAGCATGCCAGTGCAAGTCAAAAGCCCCTTACATATTTTAAATCGAAATTGGAGGAGTTACAAAACAGCCAAAAACAACTGCAGTCTCATTCATGTGTTGGGTCTATAAATGACGCACTACGGGCTTCATATCTGGTCAGAAAGGTGCTACCGCACACAATCGCCGAAGACGTGTGCTTGCCAGCTGCCAGAGAGATGGTGGAATGTATGATTGGGGAGAAAGAAGCAAAAAAGTTGGACATGATCCCGGTGTCCAACAACACTGTGTCGCGCCACATCGATGCTTTGTCCGAAGACATCCTGGCTACATTAGTCGGTCATTAATTGTAAATTAAATGTGATGCAATCTGCCTCTGAGCCTGTGCGTGTGTCCTCGCCATCCTGATTGCTCTTTAAAAGCGACGCCTTGTGTAACTGAAAGTTATTGAAACTTTGATGCAGTGTTTCAGGGCATTGTCACACCCTTAGTTTGTTTGCTTTGTTCTGATTCAGGGATTAATATGATACAATGTTGCAGTTGCCCCTTTGTTCGGTTTGTCTTCACACTGCAACATTTAACAGCGGACTAAATATTGTAAACAAGACCCAAACTGCTCTCTCATTGGTCAGATTTTTATGCGGCTCTTTTTAAATTTTTTTTATTAAGGGGGGGGGGGGGGTGCGCGAACCCGGTCGGGATGTAGAAGGGGGTGCGTGGTCTAAAAAGTTTGGGAACCGCTGGTCTAGGGGACTGCATGGTCCAGGACTGGATCATATCGCTAAGCAAGCTGTGCTAGTGGCTCTGTGATACTGTACTTGCACTGAATGCTAACATCAGCATGCTCACAATAAAAATGTTGACATGCTGACGTTTGTGTCAGCAGGCCAAAGTTTCCTAGTACTCAATGTACAGCTGAGGCTGATGGAAATGTCATTAGTTTTGCAGACTTGTAGTCATACACTAAAGCACTGGAGAAACTGATATTTATGCCTGTCGATGGACCTAGAGAGGAAACCTCAGAGAACATTAAAATTATTACAATTCATCATGAGGGTGACATGAATGTTTGAGCCAAACTTTATGGCTATCCGTTAAGTAGTTGCGGAGCAGTGGAAGGATTCAGATTGTTTACTTCGCAAAAAGCTGGAATACCACAGTGTAGAAATACTCAAGTAAAAGTTAAAAAACTGACTTTACGGATAAAAGTATTAGCATCAAAATATGCTTAAAGTAAAAAAAAACTCATAATGCAGAACAACCCATTTGAGAAAAGTATAAATTACTAGATTGTAATTATTGATGCAGTAATGTGTTATATACTTTGTTAAAGCAGGTCAATGTGAGGCTTATTTCTTTACAATCTATCCTGCCGGGTAACAGTCAAGTCTTATCTTTAGCCATAATAATGCATTTATTGATTATATATATATATATATATATATTTATATATTTTATTAATCTGAAGCTGCAATGCAACTAGTAATGTGGTGAAGTGAAAAGTGCCATATTTGTCTTTGAGATGTTGTGGAGAAGAAGTATGAAGAAAAGAATTGAAGTGCAAGTACCTCAAAATTGAACTTATGTACAGTACTTGAGTAAAGGTACTTTGTCACTTTCCACCACGAATGAAGTTCATCACCAAAGTCATTAGGGTTCATAAACTGGGAACCATGAATGTCTGCAAATGTTTGGGCCCATATATGTTAAGATATTTACCAGGATAAGTAATAACTTTGACCTGCTGCTATACGAAAAGTCAGGAGATCACCAAAGTCACTAGGATTCATCCTCTGGGCACCATGATCATCTGTACAAAATTGTTATGGCGAACTATCCAATAGTTGCTGAGATATTTTAAATCGCACTGACTGACATTGTCATACCTATGGCCCCACTGCTGGCATGGCTTAAAAAATGATATATTTGGAAAAAAAAAAAAAGAGAAAAAAAAAAATAGGCCTTCCAATGTCTTCAAAGCTGTCGTATTTACACGTTTTATCTCCATCACTGATGCATCCTAGTCACCCATTGTTTTAGCTCTGCTACTGGGCATTGAAGCCTAATATCAGTTGAATATACACATTTCTAAACCCAGTAACATGTCATCTGCACCAACTGGTCCCTAAAAGCGTATTGTGCCAACACAGGAGAAAGACTGTGCCTCTCTGTATGAGGTGAAGACGTACGTGGAACCCAACGAGATCGAGCCCTCACTGGTGTGTACACACACACACACCACACACACACACACACACACACGGTATCCTGTGATGAAGTCATGATAGTGTGCGTTTGTCTCCTTCAGCCTCAAAGTACAGTGAGAGCCGTCTACAGCTACCAGGCCAAAAATCCGGATGAGCACAGCTTCAGCAAAGGAGCTTTGATACACAATGTATCAAAGGAGAGCAATGGATGGTGAGTCCACACACACACACACACACACACATGCAATTTTCAGTTGAGTCTTTGCCATATCTTAGGAACTAGTCACTTTAATCCCCTGCATAATGCATCGTCATCTGCATATACTTGGCTAGCATGGCCAAGTGCAAACACGCACAAAGAACAAAACGGGTCCTCACATTGTCCTCCGCTCTACAGGTGGAAAGGAGACTACGGTGGAAAGTTGCAGCTGTTCTTCCCAGCGAACTATGTCGAGGAAGTGTCCAACAACACCAAAGCTGACATCAAAGAACAGGTGAACATTAGAGTTCAGGTCACAGTTTAAATGGAGGTCAATCAGCACAGCGATCGACTGATAAATAATCGAATGCGTTTGCCACATGTATTAAAACAGGACATGGAAGACAACCCACTAGGTGAACTATGTCAGGGCGTGGTGGACATCTCCAAGTGCAACATCCAAAACTGTGAGTCCTTTAAGTATATGATGCATGCTACAACATTTTACCTTATTGTGTGTATTGTTGGGCATTCACCTGCAACCTGGTCATCAAAGCATTGCGCCCCTAAGTGGTCACAAACCTCAAGGGGTAACGGGTATAGTAAGGACCCAGGAGCAGTACAACACACACCAGGGATAGTTTGAATTAACGCTTTATTTTCCTCTGGACACAACACGTAGAACATCACAGGGAAACAGCAGCAGGATCTCGTGGTCGAGGACAGAAGGCTGAGTGAGTTACCGGGGAAGAGGCAAGGCAGGGTAGTCCAAAACAGGCAGGGAATCAGTCCAAGGGTATTTGCTGGAAGGTCTTGCATGGAAGCGGAGAACGATCTGGGAGTGAGTGTGTGTGAGACTGGGGTCTAAATAGTAGGTGCAGCAGAGTGAGCAGGTGAGAGTGACGAGCTGATGAGGTGGCTGTGACTAGCAGGTGCACTGAATGAGCTGATTAGGTGAGTGAGAGATAGAGTGACAGGATAGTAGTGGCAGAGCTGTGACACAAGGGGTAAGATTTTTCCATTCATCATTTTATCTACCTATCTACCTTTATTAGATGCTGTGCATAGTATACAGATGTTATATGTCAACTAGACGTTGAGCATTGGTCCCCAAATTGTACTTTTTTTTGACACCGACAAGTTAGTGAGAAGGGGCCAGTGAGTGTGAATTGTCCTTTTGCAGGCCATTTAGGCTACTCTCACATTGTGAAATTAGGTCTTTGCATTTGGAGCGATACATGTGCTGTAATTACAAATGTGGCTTCCTGTAAATTATTTACAATGGAATGTGAATATGTCGTTTGTAATTGTCTATGAAAATATGGGAGTAATGTGTCCCTCTTTGCCCTCCCCCCACTGTGCTTTTTGTTGCTAGTGAAGAATGGTAAGAACGGGAAACCCAATGTGTTGACCCTGCAGGACGTGGAGCAGGACAGTCTGCAGTTCGACCTGGCAGCGGGCTCTCTGGAGGAGCTGTTCGAATGGTACCAAGTGGGCTGGGACATTACCCAGAGAGCGATGAGCAAGCAGTATAACAGGGAACAAGAGGTTAGCATCTCGTGGTATACGATAACGCATATAGAGGGGCCCTCTAAACTAGGTTGTTACACAAGTATTATTAAAGTCTGCTATTTATAAAAGCTTTCTGTTTCTGTTTACATTTGTATATTTTTCATGACTCTTGTGGGATACTGTGCTATGATATTTGTTATGACAAACTATACTATCAGCTCGCATTGTGTTTTTTCATACTGTCAGTTTGTGTGACACTAGTTCAGACTAAATCTAAGGACAGTATTTGATTGAAACATACTGTAAAACCACAATGGGAGTGCGATACCGGCGGTCTGTCAGCATCACCGTGCAAACAGGAAGTGGCTGTTTTTTTTCTGTCCAATCTCAGATCAGACAGCAGGAGGAAGTGGAGAAGAAGGCAGAGGTTGCCATGGAGATGTCGGACATGGTGGTCTACTGTCAGCCGCGCAGCAAGGAGAAGGACCGCTTTGGTAAACACATGCAGACACACATAATGAACACAAAGGCGTGCAACATGATGATTTGACGAGAAACCTTTACCACAGCTTCAAAGTGTGGTCTACACTTTCAATGTGTTTATTCTTTCAGTGTGATGAAGTCAATATGTTTTAGATTATAAAGCCATACCAAACTTGTTCTTATTGTTGTTACCTCTATGAAACTTCATTATTTTAAGTTATGAAACAATTGTATGAATACTGTTCATATACATACACATCAGAGTTGGTTACATTAGAATTACCTGAGCACAAATTATGTCTGAATATCTAGCAATTGAGCAAGAAACTGCACCTGAAAAAGTGTAAATCTTTATGGTAACTCTTAAAATTTAAGTCACTATTGTGTTCCACATACGTTAGTTTGAGACTAAAAACATACCTTATTGTTGGGTTCTAATGTACCATTCCTCACTTCCTGCTAGGGCTGTCAAATTGCCCGTAAATTGAGATGAACTTCTGTTTCTATTTATTCCTGACACTCACTTTGAAAGCCCACAATGAACGAGGAATCGCTGATTCGTTACGTTG
This sequence comes from Lycodopsis pacificus, assembly GCA_028022725.1. NCBI lineage: Eukaryota > Metazoa > Chordata > Actinopteri > Perciformes > Zoarcidae > Lycodopsis > Lycodopsis pacificus. The sequence continues at coordinate 1,665,968 of CM051698.1, forward strand.
AAACGAGGAGTTACCTGCACTATACCTCCACATTTCTCAACAAAAAACGAATTTTAGGTTGCAGCTGGCTGGAAGGGGAGCTTAAAGTTTTGTTCATTCTATTAAATATCACAATATAAAACGTGCGTTTTCTGTTTGTGAAGTAAAAACATCGGAAAACATTCGTTAAGCCCTACTCCCTACTTCCACAATTACCGGCGCCCTTGCTCGGATGACACCCATCTTCGAACTCGACCTTGATTTTGAGCTCAGCTACACTGTCAAATTGAATGACGCTTTGTTGCTTTAACAAAGTCTCTCCACAGAAATATTAACAACTGTCGAGGTACTCAAAACCCCTGTTTGGGGGTCAGTTCCATTCATCTGACCCCTAGCTAGTCTGCCAGCAGCCACACATAATGCTGGAAAATAATCTTGCTATTTTCCACTATAAAACCTTCAGAGATCAACTTGTAAAGTGACTGTAAAAAGGTTTGTAGTTTTCTTATTGACAGAGGCTAGCTGTTTCCCCCCTGCTCCTAGTCTTTCTGCTAAGCCAAGCTAACCCTCTGCCGGCAGTAGCTTCATATTCACTGTACAGATGTGATAGTGGCGTTAATCTTCTCATCTACTGTTGTCAGAAAGCCGATTTCCCCAAAATGATTCACAATAATCCAATATTATTATGTCTCTGTAGTATAAAGTATTATAAAGTATTATTTTTAGTATAAAAATTAATGTTACACTAATCACAAGTTGTAATACAGGCTACAGGTCATGAGCCTACAGTCGACCAGTGAGTAAATAGTGCAGCTCAGCCTGTTCAGTGAGTATCTACCTTCACTGTTCTTCTACCACAACTCAAAGTGCTTCAGCAAACAGGATGTGACCAAAGAGAAAGATCTGAGGACGAGACAGCTTCCTGTGTGTCACAGATCTAAATTTAGAAATACACTAAATTGCACATAATCTACATCCACACCGCAACGGTCCTCATCAAGTGACTCTGTTGTTCTAGTTTGGTTTTTAGATACTGGGATAAGGGAGCATTCTAAATGTTTTTATCAACATGAATCATCTATCTTGCCATGCACTGGCTGTTTCTAGGACTAGTGGTGTAGCGGACCACTGTCGATCCGTGATCCATACGGATGCCCCCTTGCCGTTCGGCCTTCACGTCAACCGCGGATTAATTAATTACGCAGTTTAACGTTAAACTTGTAGCGTGAAAAAGTTTGACTGATGATCGTTATCTGCCAATGTTCAGTAAAATATGCGATCTGGAACTCTGCATTTATGCTTTCTGTTCGCTGATAATTTAAGATAAGATAAGATAAGATAATCCTTTATTAGTCCCTCAGTGGGGAAATTACAGGATTACAGCAGCATCGCTCACAAGTAATAAATGAAGATGTTACATTGTAAACAACCAATCCAAGTTGAAATTGACAGGAGGAGGGCTAGTAACATTAGCAGCACCGCTAAAGGCTAATGAACGAAGGTTCTGTTCACTTACATTGTGATGCGTTCAGGCTCTGTTCAGTGCAAGGTGAATAACGTTATCATGATGTGTAATCTCGTAAAATTTAGTGTTGGTGAGAAACCAACACAACAATATAAATAGATATTAGAGATGAATTATGAGCTGTTTACACTAGCTCAAAGTAGCTTATAATACATCAGTAAAGCTACTAATGACAAAATACTATCTTTTTTATTTCCATATCGTTTGAATTGTGTGTTTTTATGAAGATTAAAAAAACGTTATAGATGACTAAAACAAAGTAAGGATAACATTTACAATTTTTGATGGTTAACATTGACTTTAGAGGGGTTGAAAAGATGTTTGCTGCTATAACCAAACAAAACAGAAAAGGGATCTGTATCTGCCAATATGGATCATCAATGATTGGCAATAAGTATTGGTGGCAAAAAACATGATCAGAGATCTCCAAAAGTAATATTGCTCCCTTTTTTCTTTTGTGCTGATCCGATCCGTGATCCGAACCATCAGCCTTATGATCTGTTGCACAACTACTCAAAACACATATACTGCGGAACATTTGCGTGATTTAAACAGCTGTCTATGCAGATTGCTCTTCATTAAGCAACAATAGACTTGAAGCGTAAAAAAAACCTCCCGTCTCTGTCCGATTGCGCGTTTTCCGGAGTCAGTGTGGATTGATACATTCAATGAAATGAAGGAGTATGGAGCGTTCCATGAGACGTGAAAATGATGGGCGGTATTAAACGTTTGTATGAAATGTTCTCAATGAGGATTGGCCATAAGAGCGCTGGCAAGTCTACGGGGTCAGAGGCGGGCACCCTCTCAATAACTTTAACAATGTGTCCCAGTGTCCCAGAACCACCTCTTCATCTGCACCCACGCACTCAACACAGCTGTCTAAAGCAAGCAGTGTTCACTTCTGTCTATAACAGCATGCTAGCTTACAACAACCAGCTAGAAGCGTGTTCTGCTACCTGGTACGGTGTCATCACTGGCAGCATGCTTCACCACCAATCAACAAACCATGCACTCTTCCTTCGCTACCAACAAGCAACAAACATGTCACTTACATCACCAGCGAGCAATATTTCAAGCTAACTATCAGTAACCAACAACCAGATAATAACACAGCTAAATATACTCTATATAATCACAGGTTTCATTATTAACAGTTTCAGTCCAGTTTATTGGTCTGGACCATTATCAGCTCAACATGTACCTCTCAAATGCTCTTTTCTTTGTCCCCATAGACTCTTACAGCTACAAGGAGATCCGCTCCTTTGTGGAGAACAAGATGCCAGGAAAGAGCCGCACCAAGGACTTCCTGCAGTACAATCGCAAGTCCCTGAGTCGCATCTACCCAAAAGGCCAGCGCGTGGAATCCTCCAACTACGACCCTTACCCGCTGTGGGCCATTGGGAGTCACATGGTGGCTCTCAACTTCCAGACTGCAGGTATGGTAGTTTATCTGGGCTGATCTCCTCTGCCGCTCGGTGGAACAACTCAGGGGCATGAGTCTTTAGTCGAAGACACAGATCCTCAGTCTTACTAACTGTGGCCTGCCGGTCAGGTAATCCAGGACACAAGTGGAGTGCAGAGGCATACAGCATTTAAGGTTTCCTTAAAAGTATTGCCAACAGACATTTTTCACAGTTAAGCAATGTCAGTGAGCCGACAAAAGACCAGGGCCCTGGAACTGACACAGCTAAATGAAATGCAGCCGTCATATGTAGATTTTGTATGCACGGTCTATAAGACTTCCCATTTGGCGTCTTGGACACAAACAAATCTGTTGCCACACGAGGTAACACAATGGTGATTGAATAGTTTGCGGTGGTCGTACAGAGCGATGGTTACAGACAATGAAACTACAATAACAAGTGCAGATCCCTGCCTCCTCCGTGAATGAAGAACCCCTCCCCCTCAGACCTCGCCGCTCAGTTAAAACTATACACTTTACGAACTACACTGTTTATGAAACTAGCTCTGCTGTTAACATTGTGACTATAGATGTCAGTGTTTGCTGAGGTGACTTGCGTAGCTTGCTAGTGACGCAACCTCAGCGGCCATTCTAATCAATGACTGGCAAATGGAGTATCTCAACATCCACTGGTGAAAAAAGCCTTGTCACTCCGTCTGAGCTGGATTAATAATCAAATATTATAAGACACAATACCTACTTTGAAGACGCAGTGTGTAGTTATTTTAAAAACACAGGAATTTTTTTTCATTTCCTGAAAAGGAACCGTTTTAGACATACGATGTTTCCTGCCCAACAAGGGCGATATGTAGAACAGAGGTTTATATATTATGTGTTTCACCCAGATAAATACACCCAGTTGAACAGCGCCCTCTTCACTCTGAATGGACGTACGGGCTACGTGCTGCAGCCGGAGCTCATGCGCGACGATAGCTACGAGCCTCAGCAGGAGAGGAAGAAAGTCAAGTACGACATCGTGGTTAGGGTACGTCTGTCCACAAACACACACGGTAATAACTTGCTGACACATACACCATCATCATCATTATGAGGTTGCTTGAGGATATATCCAAGTGGATGATGCTGACTGGCTGATCTTTACTTCGTAATAAAGTAAGTAAATGTTGAATGAGCTGCTGGGGAGAACTTAACAGCAGCTGTGTGTGTCTGCAGGTGATCGCTGCCAGACACCTCCCAAAGCCCGGCCGCAGCATCGCCAGTCCATTCGTGGAGATCGAGCTGTGTGGGCACACGGAAGAGAAGTTCAAGACCATCGTCTATCGTAAGGAGAGGGCGGGAGGGTTGACCGTTAAACCCTGTGGGACGGGGAAAGGGGGGAGAGGAAAGAAACGAGACTGAAGTGAGAAGCTGTTTGTGCTCGTGTGAACTCGTGCTGTCGTCCTGTCGGCTGCAGGTGACAACGGTCTGAACCCGGTGTGGAAATCCCCGGCAGACTCGGCGGTCTTCACCGTGCTCGAGCCCGAGCTCACCTTCCTGCGCTTTGTGGTCAATGAAGAGGACATGTTCTCGGACCCCAACTTCCTGGCTCAGGCCACGTTTCCTGTTAAAGGCATCCGCTCAGGTGGGAGCACACAGCACACAGGGCCACAGCTGGTGGGAGCATCAAGCTCACGAAATACTCATCAAGCAATACTATATTTTATATGTTACACTTTCATTTAATGTGCGGTGTGAGAGATCAGTGAAGACAAGTCATGTATGTCAAATATTCTTACATTCATTTGACACAGGGTGTGAATACTTTAACTCTGAGCCGCGGTACATTTTTTACATGAAAAAGATCCCGCGGCACACCAACAACCAAAAACGTTACAAAATGACACATTGTAGCATAATACAGCATATATACTGACAATTTAATGACAAGTCTCTCAATGCGTTGGTCCTTACTCAGTGTGAAACCTGGGCCTGTTTAGATGAACACAAAGCTGACATCCAGGCTCACACGAAGCTCTTCCTCAACAGCTCAGTCGCTCTGTTTTTAGTTTTGTTGTCCAGGGCCCAGTTCAGAGTCTGCATTTTTTTTTTTTCTCCATGGCTGTTCGTCTTGTCACCGCAACCTCTCCCCCGTATCATTTAATCATCATTAAATTAACATGGTACCTACTGCCATTCACTGGCATGGAAGAGTATTTAATTACTTAGCCAGCCACTATATTGCAGGCTGAGATGCTCAACAATGGCAATTTTTTGCAGCAACTAATTAATATTATTTTGGACAAATGGTATCACCTGCAGCCATTATTTAAAGAATTCAATAATGTTTTGAATTTAATTTGAATATCTTCCTCTGGTTTAACGACAGTGTGAACATCAACCTGTAAAAAAAACAAATGACAAAAAACAGACTATCACGTAATAGTCCTTGAACACGTCAATTTTGATGAAATATTCCGTCATGAAAAGCAACCAAATTAAAGCTTAATGTGCTATTTCATCAAATTCGCTTTATTCTACATGTCTTGTTTAAAATTGCACAAAAAAAAACATTTGCATGAAAGCAGATTCTGTTAAAAAACATTGAATTCTGCGCTTCTCAACGCAGCTGGGACTGTAAAAATTTAAATTTTTCAATAAGTATAGCCTGTAGAGCCTCATTTTTTTCCAATATTGTTGGAATAAATAAATAAATATATAGATATATATGTTGTACAAAAGACGTGTTTGAGGTCTTTCTACTTCTAGCCATGCTTGTGCTGTTTCCATAGAGGTGCAGAGTGAAAAACGAGGCCACAGAGTAAAATGTGGACTACATATGAAAAATAGCCTCTTGGCTAATTCTGGCGCATTTGCAGTTATGTTTTAATAGTGTGTATCGTCCCTGCCAAATAAAACAATTTTTAAAAAATGGGTCAAGGCCTCAGCCAGACTATCGCAGGGAGACACAAAGACACGGACAACAATTCACGCTCACATTCACACCGACGGGCAATTTAGAATCATCAATTACCTTGTGTAACCTCGTGAAAATACCGCCACCGTAACAAAGGTCAACTTATTGATACTCTACCATTCGCAAAGTATACCTGCCTCCTGATTCTACACAGTGACTTGACATCACAATTGTTTCCTCGGTGAAAGGCTGTCACCAGCGTAGCTGCTAGTTACTGATGCTACCTCGTTACCACAGCCACCCATGCAGATAGGTCGGTGATGTCTGGACACACAAATCTGATCACTTGCAAATAACAGTGAAGACAGTCTGTCGGTCCTCGGCCTCCGAGCAGGTGAATCAGCTCTACAGCAGTAATGTAAATAACATGAGGTTTGTAGTAAATGGGCCACAACAATGGTCGTTTCAGTTGTTTGATATGATTGGTTGATGTTGTTTCCTCAGGTTACCGCTCTGTACCTCTGAAGAACGGCTACAGTGAAGACTTAGAGTTGGCCTCTCTGCTGGTCTACATCAATGTTCAACAAGCAGGGGTGAGCAAAAACACACACAGCACATCAGTATCGATTTACACCTGCAGTTCGATTTCGGTGAATGTGATCACATGACTTGTCCTTTCAGAAAGCAGAGGAGGAGCTGTACTCGTCCTCCAGCCAGCTGAAGAAAAAGCAGGCGGAGGTTGGCGGCGAGCCTTTCCTGTACGACACGCACGCCAACATCCAGCACTCCGCCGTCCCGCACCAACACAACCCGCTCACCAGAGAGGGCAGCACCGGGGAGAACCACAGGTTAGCCTCAAACCTCCATGGCGCGTAGGGGGGAAGCCAGGTGGTTTAAATGAGATGAAGTCCCTTCTAAATTTTTTCGCTGTATTTTCTTTGCACCCCAGGACAAAAGATAAGAAGATAAACAACAGTAAGTTCTACTCGTGAAGACTCTCCTGTCCACGTCCTTCCTGCCTGAGCGGCGCAGAAATGCCGACTACAAATCTAACATCACCTCTATCTGCATACGTAAGAAATTGTGATCTGTGCAGTTAAGAGTTTTCCAATTTTGAGATGTTATCATACTCTTTTCATACCCAAAACGGCTTTCTATTTATTTAAGATTCAAAAAAACTTGAGGCACATTTTAATGTAATTTTCTGGGGTAACCTTGGAAATGTAGGAAACCAATAAACTATAATACAGAACCGGTTGAGGGAAGGTGAATCGTGTAACTCCTTTAAAAGAGATAAGATGTGAGGCTGTAACATTTCCTCCGAGGTCTCCCCACAGACAGCCAGCGTAGTGCATTCAGTCTGACATCAAACTGTTAAGAGCTGGACAACACTGATACTCGGATGATATTTATTGTGTAACTGAAATAACCTTTTCACTGCAGACTGTTCTTCTGCCGGGGAGCAAGTGTCGAATGAATCTTTTATTTTGTGTCTAAATTTCAAATTCTGATGAGTGTGAGATGACTTGATATGTCCCGGGACGTGGAAATGCTGTTTTTGATGAGTAGTTTCACCAGCGTGACATGATTTTCTCTGTGCGTTTGAAGGTGAGAAGTCAGATTAGTGAAAACGGGCGATGCAATGAGAATGTATTTGATTTGAAGCCAGATGTGGTTGATGGCTTTCCTGTAACTCTTCTGAGGCCTTCTCATGAATTGAGTCAATAAAGAATGCTTGGTGAACTTTACCCTTTATTTCTGTTGCGTTATTTTTGCCTAAAGCTGTGTTGCATTGTATTCTCTGTAATAAGCATGTATTTATGATGTTAATATTAAGATTGAATAGCTTAGTAGGCGTCCTATATTTTAAGCTCAATTCTGTGTAACGTAGCTGTAAGCCACTTTGTGCCCCTGCCACGTGAAAAACACTACTTTTTATAACATGATACCATGTAGCACTTAGCAGGTGGGTTTCCAATTCCCTCATGTATCAGCTATAAAGACGCCCAGCTTCAACTAGGAAGTTAGAAGTCAAGATGGCTGACAGGTCCACGGTTATGTTGCAATGTTATTAACAACTTGTTCCATTTCTCTGCCCACATACGCTGACTGTATATAATACACAACAGTAAGTGCAAGTCATTTTCTCATAGACTTCTATACAATCAGACTTCTTTTTGCAACCAGAGGAGTCGCCCCCTGATAGACATTAGAGAGAATGTAACTTTTAAGACACTTAAGCATTGGCTTCACTCGGTAGAACCGGAGGTTGCCGCCTGATGATAACACAGCTGAGTGCATCGCCGACCTTCCAGCTATTCAGCTTCCACTGTTCCTACTACTTCACTTTCCATTTAAACCAGCAATGCAGTGTAGCACATAATCTCAAAGAGATTAGATAAATACAAACGATGTTAGAATGTGAATTGTACATAGAACTCTTTCTCCATAACTTAATTATGGTTATGAGCGAGTGAAACAGGAATAACTCACTTGTTAGAAGTGAGATGTGCATTTGGCTTAATAATGACCTCTCTTGCTGTCATTTGCCCCACTTGGAGCACCATCTCAAGTGCGTCTGTCTCTACGTCCGTGGGCCAACTGTTTCCGGGGTTTAGCTTCTCAGGCAGCCTACTTCCTAGCAACATACAAATGCAGCAGATACCCCCCAATTGTCCTCATTGAGGAGAACATTCTAACCAACCACTACCATTCATATTTACTCTCCATAGCGAACAGCGTTAAGTTTGCAGTTCTATGACCACTGCTATGGTTACTCTGCTACCTGACAGACCCAGCTCTGGGGTGAATTAACCATTATCAGTTGCGTGACGTCAAAACAAGTTGTGTTGACAGCTAGCCCCAACTAGCCTGATGCTAGCTAGTCTTCTTGCGTCGGGTCCTGGCAAGTCCCTCGCCGACTCTCATGCTTTTAGAAGTGTGTTGGCCGTCTTTCGTCCATGCACCGTAGTGTATCGGTTTGAGACATGCAGGATAGGTACAGCGAGATAGGCTTTGTCCAGCAAATACTCGGTTTGAATTTAGTGCCGAGAAAAAATGGCACGCACCGAGGAAACGACACATCTCTCGACGACTTCTCAGGTGGGCTAATGTTTGGTAGCTTGCTAGCTAACGTTATACAGGCTGTGTATCAGTGCTGAAATGCTGTAACGTGTTCTGGGGATGGGTACAACACGAAGTCGCGTCTAGTATTTTCATTTTAACGAACATGGGGAACGTTTGAATGTGCAAAATGTCCCTTAAAATATATCCCTACATGTTTGTTTGTACGCGTTAGCATTGTCAAGGTACTGTGTAGCAGTGAAGCTAGCTAACTTCCTGCTTCATCCCATTGTTTTTATCGGCGGACTCGGATATTACTGATTGTGCCACTACATTGCATTGTTTCTAGCTATTGTAGGCGTGCAGGTTAACGTTATTGTCCTGTTACCTGTAGGGATTTGAAGTAGGAAAGTATATCGTAACTGTTTATGTATTCCGGAAAATGTATTTAAAATGTCATCGCTAACCCTCTGTCGAAGGCTCTCTTTTGTATAGTTTACAAATGCGTAGTAGCGCTATTAGTGGAAGAGACTAACCTTACAGGCGATCACATTAATGAATGATCAAATTGAATCGTCACAACTTGTACTTTGATTGCCATGTAGTGATGTGTGGCTGCATGGCCGTGTGTTTGTCCAGAGATGTGGTATGGAGTGTTCCTGTGGGCAGCGGTCTCCTCGCTGATCTTCCACCTGCCTGCGGCTCTGCTGTCCATCGCCACGCTGCGCCAGCACAAGATGGCCCGATTCATGCCCATCGCCATCCTCCTCATGGGCATCGTGGGACCACTTTTTGGGGGGGTCCTCACCAGTAAGCAGATACTTGATCCTGTGAAATATGCTCGTATATTGGATAGTATTGATTTGGCTCGGGTAGGGATGTCACGATACCAGAATGTGTCTGTCGATACCGACACCCGTGAAATTCCTTAATTCTCGATACCCAATTCGATACCACGTTAAAAACAAACTACTAAACACGTGTTCCGTTCAACACGGTGTACATAAACTGTACTCACTGCTCCCTTTTCAGGGAATGTCAGTTAGAGGAACTTCTTCAACAAATTTCTTTTAATTTGTAAAACACCCTGCAATGACATCACTTCCTCTCTGCATTACTTTGGTAGCTTTAACACACGCTCGACTGTTGGTTACGTTAGTTTCTGACTTCAGCAGCTAACATTAGCACTGACAGCTAACGTTAATGTTTGTTATATTATTCATGTTTCATGCATTTTACAAGATTACATTTGAACACATGATTTTAACGTTGTAATTTACCTTCGCCTAATACTCACTTTACTGATTAGAGCTTGAACGCACCATAATGAAACTCAATGCAACCTTCGTTAGCGTTAGCTCTGCAGGACTGATCGTCTGCTAACAGCTGAAGATAGCTAGCCCTCCTTCTGGCGAATTTGACTTGGATTTGTTGTTCACAATGTAACATTATCAGTAAAAAAATATGTTGCGTCCCCTGGAAGCTATAGTTGCATCCCTAGGCTCGGGTGTCTACATTGTGATGTACGTTATCAGTGAACGGTGATTTCGTAACTGGGAAAGATTTTTTTTTTTTTAATTATCCATTCATTACTGAATTCAATGAAATTTTACTGAAGTAAAAGCATTGCTAGTTTATCAGAAATTAGGTCAAACTAAACAACAAATCTGTTGAATAATGTTTTTGTTTTTTTAAAGGTGCAGCCATAGCAGGTGTGTACAAGGCCGCAGGAAAGAGGATGATCTCTTTGGAGGCTCTTGTGTTCGGTGTGGGACAGTCATTCTGTGTCCTCATCATCTCCTTCCTCAGGGTCCTCGCCACCCTCTAGCAGCACCGAGGCCCGCCTGGCCGGCACCTAATGCCGCTGGGTGAGTCTGACACCAGTCGCACCTTCTCTCGAGAATCTAGCAAGACTAGATTCACCCGGGAAAATCCCGGGACACGCGTAAACCAGTCAGACCTGGGACGTGATGTCATTTGCTACCGGTGGACCAGAGACCAGAGTGGATTTCATTCAAACTCCTGACTTTCTTGCCATCCGTGTAACGTTTCCACCGTAGGACGGCACAATGCTGCGTTCACGTCACATGACTTGTATGATGTGACGGCAGAGCGGGATGCTGTAGTCCCCTGTTGCCGGCGGTTACAGGTTAGCAGCAGGACGACACTAACCTTTCTCAGGTGTGTGTGTGTGTGTGTGTGTGTGTGTGTGTGTGTGTGTGTGTGTGTGTGTGTGTGTGTGTGTGTGTGTGTGTGTGTGTGTGTGTGTGTGTGTGTGTGTGTGTGTGTGTGTGTGTGTCTGACAAACAGTCTGACTCCATGCAATGACTGCAGTGAGACAGAACAGCAGGCAGGTTGCTGAGACAGGAACGCGATGGTTTTATGCAAAGATTCTGGCTTTTTCCCTCGAGGCCTTAACTTCTATTTTCTAACTTCCAAAGTGTTGTTTTCTCTTCAGGGCTGTCTGTTCTTTAACACAGTCTCTCTTGCTGCTCTTTTTTGTTCTTCCTTATATTTTTTTGTTCAAACTAATTGAAACCTGACTGCCTGTGTGTTATTGTTAATTCCAGTTTGTGAGAATCTTTCTCAGCTAATTCATTCTCGACGAGCATCAAGTAAAGAGGTTTTTTATATATCTGTTTTCATGGGACAGGACATTTTAATTGTTTTTAAATTCTGCCCCGCACATGCAGCGTAGAGAATGTGTCCGGTTCGTCTGCTCTTCTTCTTCTGACTAGATCAGAGGTTGGACCACGGGGCCTCCAGGAAGGTCCGACCACTGAACAAGAGCCTTTCTCGTCTCTCTTTGAATGATTTTATTGATGTGTCATTTTGCCACACTGAGCTGATTTGTACATATTTTAAATTATTTCCACATCTTTTATAGCTTTTTAATCTTCACGACCAAATGTGTTTTGCTGGTTTCTTTTTCTGCACTACACTGAACAATCGACTCATCCAATTCCCACAGTCCTGAGCCACTGCTTTTCGTTAGCGTCTGGTGGCGGAGCGGGTGCTTTTAAAATGAGCCACCTTAAGGGCATTATGTGGGAAACAGCGTATGCATGTTATTTCTTTAAACATCTGGCCACAGGTGGAATCTGTGGAGCAGAGTTTGATTCATTTTGCTTCTGTCTCATCCAGAATGTTTCTTCCTTTGTAGTTTATTTTTTGTTCTGTTGCAGATTGTTCTGCACATTCCAACTGGTCATATTGTTGACCCACATCTCGCTGCTTACGCCATCGTAATCTTAAAACAGCCAATTATTTTCCAATCCCCTCAAATAATTCCTCTAACCCTTGAATTTTTCCCTGTACGTCACGAGCTACAATCAGTTCTGTTACATCAGAAAGAACAGTCTCACAGTGCAACAACTAAAGTGTTTATTTAGTTCTGGGAAGTTCAATCTATAATACTAGGGAGGGCTGTAATCAGAAATGAATGTTGTCAACACACTTCAGATTGTAAGGACAAGACTACAGACGTTCAGCACCCATGGGACCAACAATGGGACAGGAATTGTTTCTTAACAGTGGACAGTTACCCGAAGACTCCTTTTGTCTTCTAGATGCATTTTAACGGTGGCTCTTTTGGGCGCTCGGCACAAGAGTCCCCGCCACACCAAACCACTTCCTTCTTCAGATTTGGAGTTTTTCAAATTTTTGTTTGATTTTCTTTTCAACTGCGAGATGCTCTGTATCTATGTGTGGCATTGCACTTTACATTTTTTTGCGGTGGTTTGAGAAGAGTTCGGTGAAATGTGCGCTGACAAAGACTTGACTGAATGTGTGTCTGATGCAGAAACAAGCGAGCCTTGTTTGAAATTTGCCCTTGGCCTTGCTTTTACGCTGTACATTTCGGAGAATGTTTATTTTTTTATGGATGTGTAGTTTTGCTTTTTTTGTGTGCGCGTGCGTGCACTCTCTGGTTCTGTTACAGCAGCACATACTGGCACATAAAGGAAGCCCGCGTTTCCCTTATCTGCCTCTGTGACATGAATTTCCCATGTTGTACTCTTGTGTCGAGAGAAAAAAAGGTATCGGCGGTCAAAAGCGAATGCGTTTATGTGCACTGTTGGTGCCCAGCAGTGAATGTCTGAGTCCTTTACGTTAGACTCCCGGATGGGGTTAAAGTCCCTGCGCACATGTTCTTGAAGCTACTTAACTCAGGAGGATAACCCAGGAGTTGTGCAAACACTAGAAGAACATTGAGTACTGTAACACTAATGAAAGTAGCTGCACCATTAGCGTACGGTTGAATCAACACATGACACATTGCAGGATTGCTGTGTTTGACTACTCTGCCGGGTTCAGACGATGCCGTATCGGCTCGTTTATAGACACGGCAGATGTAAGGTGTCTGCTCCGAAGGGGAACAATAAAGCACCATTGTTTGTTTGCATTCTTGTTCCTGGAAGGCGGTTCCTAGCACCTCCTTTTGATGACATCATACGAGTCATGGAAGACGGCAAGCTTTGATTGGTCTAGTAGTCCTTCATGTCTCTCTGCCAAGTCACGCAAGAATTTAAAACTATAATCGCCGAATCTGACACAGTGACCATGGAAACGGACAAATATTGTGTTCTCTGAAGACATTAGTTTTAACTCGGTGGACCAAATACTTTATCTAAACTGATATGTCAGAATTGAGAGATCATAACTTCGATAAAGTCTTTGTTTTGACTATCTCATAATTTATTTTAATTGCCATGAATTCTTTTTTTATTTAACTTTTTGCATTTCTACTTTTATTTTTTGGGCAGAGATTGACTTCCATACTCGCCAGTTGTCCCGTTAGTTTTGAAAGTTTCACGGCTCCTGAGATCTTCTTCTCTTGTCAGACGTGATGCAAATGATCTGTGATCGACAGCCAGGCGAAGAAAATGTGTCTGCTGTAATAGAACCGTTTATTTCCACATGGCTTGGGCCACATTCCTGGACTGGTTTTGTTTCATTTTTAACCAGATTGCAAAGGGTTTTAAAAGTTGATTTTATTAGAGTAAATGAAGTGCCAATGGTTGATATTTTCATGGAATAAAATTGTTTCAACTATCACGTTGTGGTTTCTCTTCCTGTGCTTCCTCCAGTGGTGAGAGCTGCTGGTTCTGTTTGCACATAATAAACCATGGTTTTTATATTTGACCCACAAGGAGGAATAAATCAGGACATAAATCAGTTTGTTTATATTCCAATTCAGAAAGTAGGAGTAAAGAACCATGAACCATGTAAAGTATTTCAGACTTTGGAGACAAAGATGTGTTTAATATACAGGTGCATCTCAATGAATTAGAATATCATCGAAAAGTTCATTTATTTCAGTAATTCAAAAAGTGAAACTCATATTATATAGATTCATTACACACAGGGTGATATATTTCAAGCCTTTATTTCTTTTAATTTTGATGATTATGGCTTACAGCTAATGAAAACCCAAAATTCTTTATCTCAGAAAATTAGAATATTTAAGACCAATTAAAAAAAGGATATTTAATACAGAAATGTTGGCCTACTGAAAAGTATGTACAGTCTACACTATGCACTCATACGCGTTAACCACGCTTAGGCAGCATCGGCTATGAACAACGACCTCATTAACCCTCTATGTCTATGGCATGACTTTTACACTACCTTCATTGTCTACTAGTCGATGAAAACATTGACCTCAGCTGATCAGGAAAACATGGAGAAAAACGGAGGACAGAGAGCGAGTGCCAAAAATGGAAGGAATGTTGGGAACATTTTTATCGTTTGGCCCGCGACTCCTTATACTTATATGGCCCACAATACATAGACACTAAAAAGGAGACAGGAGACAAGAAAAAGGAAATGGAGAGAAAAAACCAGTGAGAATATGGCACTCAATAGGAGAGACGGGTGAGAGGCCAGTGGATTCAACTTTAAATCGGTGTTGTGTCTGGCAGCTACAAACTGCCTGGATTAGAGAAGTGACCTGCAGATGAACCAAGTGTTTACCTGCTAGTCCAGGGGTCTTCAACTAAAATTCCAAAAGGTCCAGATTGAGAAAATCTCCTCGGGCAAAGGTCCGAAACATTACAATAATATTTAACCCGCGCTATTTAGTACCATATATATATATATATATATATATATAAGCCTAGTAGTAGGAACAATGTCTCTGTGTAGTCAACTGTCAAATCAAATAAAGAAAGTACACATAAATTATATTTTAACAAATTATTATTCTCAGTTTTCAAATTTAACTGGATGGATTATAAATAATACATAAATAAATGTTCTTCTCATTTCAAGTAAAATAATGGCTGGATTAAAGAATAACTGACATAACAGAAAGCTTTTGAAGAATGTGCATCTTAAAATGAAGTAATTCATTTTAGAAAAATGAATTTCACTGAATTGTCCTGCAGCTTTAAATTGATTAATTGAGTTTGGGAGTGTTCATGTTTAGAATCACATTTGCTGACCCGTCGTTCTTTGAACTCTTTAAAGGTTCGGGGTGTCTGTCTGAAAGGTGCTTTGCGTGTGAGACGTGTTGCCTCACTTGGTCTGTGTGGCTTTGAAACACGTTTTGCAGACGGGTCTCTGTAGGTCAGTGGGCTTTCCTTCACTGTATGCAATATAGCCAAAGTACTTCCAGATGATACTTCTGCATCTTGTTTTCCAACAAGCCGACGACAGTCGGCAAAAGCTCGTGCATGTCTCCCCTGTGATCACTCTCTGTGAGTGCGCGCGCTGCCTGTTGCTGTGAGCGCGCTGGACAGCCCCGCCCCCTTGCATGCCTGCAGGCAGCATGACACAGAGTGGAGCAGCGAGTGCGCTCTGATCGCGCGCTATTTTAATAAAGTATCGATACTAAAAATATGCAAAATCGTATCGTTTTTAACGTACAGTTACCGCGGTACCTTTTTAGTATCGATACACCGTGCAACCCTACCGGTTAAAGTACAAACTCGCTGCCTAATATATGTGTGATTCCGAAATATTGATTTTAGGTCCTGGGTCCGGATGCAACTGCGTCTGGGTCCGGATCCGGACCGCAGTCCGCCAGTTAGAGACCCCTGTGCTAGTCCATCCATTCGTGGACTAAATGGAGCCACGACTGTTTTCTTCAAAGGTTTCAGCTTCTTATGAAGCAAAAGTGTCAAAACATTCTCCAGCTCTCTTCTCTCTTTATATAAATATAAACTGAATATCTTTGGGGTTTGGACCGTTGGACGGACAAAACTCCAGCTGTGATGATTTGTTTTTCTGACATTTAGTATGCTAAATCTGTTAGTTAAGAAAAAATTGACAGACGAATCCAACTTGGAAATAATCTTTAGTTGCAGCCCTGTGAGTCTTATCAGCGCAGTTTCAATCTTTACTACAATCACGACAGCACACACACTGAGCCCACTCTTCCATGCACTGAACATGTATTTATTGGTAAGAGCTTGTGCGCAGATGCACGTTATCACAGGTCAGAAATGCGCAAACAACTGGAACTTGGTCTCGTCGGCCGAAGAACGACGGAGCAGAGCGAGAGACCTGGAGGGAGAGTGGGCCGACTGATCTGCATCTTCATCTGGGCCGGAATGATACTCTCCTCTCCCTCTTCTTCCTCCTCCTCTAATGCCCCTTCTTGTAGTCCTCCAGGTGAGACAGTATCCAGCCGGAGGGACCCAAGATGGCCACGAACAGGACAGTCATAGCTACTGCCTGCTCCTGAGAGACACACGGAGACAAAAGGATGGATTTTAGCAGCATGTGAGAATACCTTTAATTCTCTAATGCCCCCTGAGAATAATATAAACTAGAAAAGAGTAGAGTGCAGATCTCCACCAGGTGTGTCTGGAACGACCACTGCTGTCATGTTAGTTTGAATGAACCCCAATGAAACAATCATGTTCATCAGTGTTAAAAGTAAAATAGATCAGCAATACTACTGTAGCCACGTTTGCGACCCGTCGGAAGCAGTTTCATCACCTACCGGCCGGTTCAGAGTAGTGCTGAGTCAGCAGTCAAGGACGGTATAACACAGTCAACGAATATGTTTTTCAAAAAGTGTGAATCGCCGCAACCGCAAGTGTAATTAATTAGAATTACAACCACGCGGTTGTACGCCTCTGCCAACCAGTCAAATTAGCAGTTTACATCCATGGCTGTCCAACATCATTTGTATGGAATTGTCATAATTATCGGTTATGGCCCAAAACGTGTTTTTGTGAGATCACAGTGACCTTGACACTTTGTGGACGTTTGCGCCAAATTTGAGGAAATTCCTTCCAGACGTTCCTGAGATATCGCGTTCACGAGAATGGGACGGACGGATAATCCGAAAACATAAACTTAATATCTTTATGCCTCCAAATGCTCCACAGCATAACAATATTAGGCTGATGGGTCCAGTAGTATGCGAGATTAACCGTGGACGGACGGACAAATGCACATACACACACACACAACTCAAACACATAATCTCCGCCCAGACTTCTCTGGTGGAGATTATTCATTTTATTAAGGGTGGTAAACACAATACACACTCATTAGTCCCATCTGTTCACAGCAACCTTACTGAAACTCCAAAACAACAGGAAGGGAATGGGTGAACCCATTCTCTTTTCCTATTTTGGTATCTGATGAAGCTTTATGTGGTTCAGAATAGCGGTTGTTGTTTCCTACACTTGTGTCCGTATTTGGTCAATATAAAGCAGAGGGTTGCTGTTATCTTTGGCAGGAAAGACTGCTCTTAGATTCTGTAGTCTGTAAAGGCTTCAATCCACAAACATCACTCTACCCGTCTCCATTTTCAGGACTCAAAAAGTCCTCTAAAAAAACAGAGCATGAGCAGCGACTCGAGCACCCTGGTCTTCTAATGAAATGTGACCTATTAGAAGACGGTCCCGATGTCCTGATTAAATCAAAACAGTCACAATTTTCAACCATTTGTCTGGCCATTCTTAGATTGCTGCTCTCTGTCCTGATAATTAGACTGATAAGATGTTAAAGCCATATCGGGACCATGTGGCTGGTTTGGTTAGTGTTCTAAACAATAACAAACTCCATAAAGCACTCTCCCTGTCGCTTGGTGTCTCTCCTCTGTGAAGAGGAAAGTAGCAGCAAAAACAAAGCTTCAGTCAGATATATCTACATGTATTAGAGTCACATGGAAGCCTGTGGTGAGGGTTTGAAGGCACCCTGCGGAGGGTTTTGGCCACCATGTGGCACCATTTGTCTAGCAACGTTTTGATACGCGAAGCACCTCGTTTTGTTTGCATCTCGTACACTCGACGCTTTACGCTCAAAACGCATCTTGGGTTATATTGTCTATTTGTGATAGAAATTTATATTATATCATTGTTTTCGTTATTATCCTCAAATATATTAAATATTGCATATATGTATTAGCACCAACAATAAAACAGTCGGTTTCTACTAAAATATGACACACTTTTCAAAGCATCAGTGTCATGGTAACATAAGTACACAAGCAATGCTTGGCCCAGTGCAACACGTTTCGAACACATGCTGGGCCAATCAATGCATTTCATCTTCTTCATCAAGTGAAAACTATTCTGTAACTATTTCCACACAGCGGACATACATACGTAACATTCATTTACAAAAATCTAAGGTTTCTGCTTCATTTTTGTTTTCTAGTTGTAACTTGGGCAAACATGTTTCCAACTGACCCCAGCCCCCCTCTCTAATGCCATTCTATAGCCTTATCAATACGTCATTTTAAAATGCTCTTTATAATTATAATTATAATAATAATGCTATTATTAAGCCATTCCCTCTCCAAATGTGGAAACTACTGAGCTCCGTGTAACCGAACATGTAATGGCGCTGAATAACTCCTATTATAGTTCAGGAGGTCATGTGACTAAGACTGAAATCAGCCTGACAGTGATCAACATCAAGGTCAGTCCTTTGGCACTTGCTCAACAGTTTGCACAGCGACTACACAATATGCAGCCTGTTACTCAAGTAAACGCCGACTAAATCATTGTGGACCGAATATAAAAGACTTTATGACATATGAACATTTCCATTGTCCTTATCTTGCTGATTGTGTCTGAGCTGGCAGAGACGTCTACGTGTTGGATTTAAGCGGAATAATGGCGAGGTGCTGACGCACTTGTTGAAAGAGTTAAAAATAAATCTATTTGATCAGATAAAATAAAATAACTAAAAATTGTACATGGTGTACAGCAGGATAAATAAATAGGATATTACAAATCCCATTTAAGTAAGCTATTAGTGAAGCATGACATGTGAAGTTTGACGTCGTCGGGGAAAGTGAGCCCCGCGGGTGGATTATCTGCTCCGTCATATCAGCTGCTATTAAAACGATAGCACTTAATAAAGCCAATGCTCGCGCTGCGGTGAATATGTGTTCATGTTATGTCAGTGTTCGTGTTATTTCGTGTAGAAGTGAACGTAAACTCACCGCTGCAGTGATGTTGTGTTTGGCCGGTTTGGACGACAAATTGGCCGCAGGGACGAGCTGAGTCCTCAGAGCGCTCCTGAGAAGGCGGGAGACGGCGGGCAGAGACATAGCGACGGGTCGGTGCTGCTGGCCAAAGGACAGGGACGGTACAACCGAGCAGGTCTACTGTTTGACGTTACTACTGATACTAGCTGGCCTTACTTTCTGTTTTTCACTCCAAGTGCCAGACGCAGTGTGTGCTTTAGTGCGCGCGTATGTGTGCGCGCGTGTTTGTGCGTGTGTGTGCGTATGTGTGTGTGAGGGAAGGAGGGAGGCCGTTAAGTTGACAGCCTCGGGCAGCGCCGGAATTTAATTGGCCGCCGCACCTCTGGGTATCTGACTCCGTGACCGGCCGCGCGGGCCGTGTCCTCATATAACCCTGATATCACGCTTCCGCGAACTGTTCGCATGAAACGCTGGTAAGCGACCCGTGCAGTTATTAGGAGGAACCTGGTGATACAGAAGGAGTCTCTTCTTCCATATAAGCTATATTTGAAATGCTTACCTATTACATCTCAAAAATACTTTTGGTAGAGGGCTCGTGTACGTGCTCATGTTTATGGTGAACTGAATATAGGCAACTACTGAACGTGCACATGAGCGTCGATAACTCTCGGGACGCTCACGCGCCGTGTGACCGGCACGACCATTGCGATCAGAGGAACAGGAACACCATCCGGCCCACTAAGGTCACCTGGACCAGCCGACGATGTATGACGAGAACGGACCAGAGAACGAGCGTTGCGAGAGCGTGGGGTGGGTCGGGCTCGCGCTCAATGCTGCCCCGTGCTCGCAGGACCGCATTTCGTGCACGCGGAGCAGAAATGCTCCTCCGCCACAGGAGGATACTTTTCCGCTCGCGGATACTGTTCTGTGCACTCGTGTCACGCGCATAGTTTCAGACAAGTTTCAAGTTTCAAGCTCTTTATTCTATATATGTCTACTACAAGTTTATAATACTTCATTATATATTTTATGATTACTTATATCTTATATTGGAGCCCTTGTATGTTTGTATTCTCTCTGTGTACCTATCTCTCTCTGTATAGTATATATACAGTATATAATATACTGTAAATAGTATATATGTATACTGTATATATATATATATATATCTTGAAACTTGAAAAAAAACTCCATTGCAATAGCAGTTCATCTCTATATAACCTGATATATACAGAAGACCTACTAGTGGGTGATAGTAGAAATCCAACCTGTACACAACTAGAGGAAAGTGTTTATTTAGCAGTGGACGTAGAGACAGTAAGTGGTTGCACAGGTGGTTGCAGTAGTAACATTGGTAGGAGGACAAACGTTAATACAGGTAGCACTAGTTTTGCCAGTCATGGTTGGCAGGACAGTTGAGTTATAATGACACCCTAGTGGATCTTCAGTGAGGTTACTGATCACAAACAGATCACTGCCTCTGTAACAGTGACCTGTTTCCCTTGTGTTGGCTGTGTACTTATGGATTTTATATTTATTTTACAATCTGGATGACACTATAACCAAAATGTCACCTCAATTAAATGTTCTTATTTGAAATGAGAAAAAAAGTCAAGTATTTCCTTTAAGTCATTAAGGAAGAGGCCACTGCCCCCTATAGTTGCTGGTGAACACACTCTGCAGTGTGTGAGGGCCAAAGAGTCTGCATCAAGTTAAAGAAATTAAATAATACAGCCAGGTTCAAGGTTATAATACATAGTATGTACAACAAGTGAAGCTTGATTGGAATGGAAAACCCCTCACTTTAGGAGATTGTTTTTGTATCAAAGCCTGATGTATCTTCATCTCTGTGCCACAGAGCTCCATCACATGATAATAACTACAGCACTGTAGTTCAAATTAAACTTTTGATGGTCATTACTTTACTTTCATGTTTCATGCTGCCGTGAGCCCCTCCGCCATCCCAAAGCACAGGTGGTGCAGGTGCAGATCTTTTCTCTGTGACAAGGCACCCTCTGACCTGTGGATGACCTCTGTTCCATTTGTGCACCATGATCACTCCTATGCTGTTTTACTATTTCACTGTTTCGAGGCTCCCCCCCATGCCCCTTCAAAGACCAGCAGGTGTCTCTGCAAATGTCTGGGAACACAGACAGTTCTCGTGGTGTCGAGGTCCCCCTTGAACTCTGTCACCCAAACATGGCCTGTACAGTCTCACAGTTTCAAGGTTCCCTAAAACCACAACAGAGGAAAGTTAATTTGTAGTTCTAAGCATATTTAGGGTGTTTTTTGACTCACTTTTTGTCTCTCCCACGACGTTATTCCTCTCTCCTACAGCGCCCATTATGATTATGCATATTGGGCGATGACGTCATTTCGCGACTTCTAGCGACTTTTAGGACAGCCAATAGCTACTTTCCTTTCTGAGGAGTTCAGTACAATTTTCTTGAAACAATACAGTATAATCAATTTTATTAAAAGTAAAGACATTACTTAAATAAACTAATGGTCGCAATAAATAATGTTATATTAGTGATTTGTTTATATATGCTTATGTATGTTGAACTTAAAATAGTTATTTCATTAAACTTAGACTAAAGAAAATAATTCAAGTGAACTAATGATCTGTAGTAAAGATTACTAATGTGGACTTAAATGTGTCTACTGCATTCATTTAAGGTTCTATGTTAACACAACTTGATCTGTTTAGTTCCTCCATGTGTAAAAACAAATGGTTTGAGGCAACGGGTTTCCACGAAATGTTCTAGTAAAATCAACTAACGTTAGTTCGGGATAACAGTGAGTGACCAGCTGTTTGAGGACAATAGTGATTGTTTTTTGAGGATGAAAACTAATTGCGAGGCGTTTTTAAAGGTTTACTTCACTAGGAATGAATGGGCATGGGGTTGAAAGCCACAGACGGAGCAAGGATTATTTTATTTTATTTTACATATTGCCGCAAACAGCAAGAGTATGCCTTTTTTTAATCGTCTGGTTTTAGTTTGGTGTGAACTGTAGAGGGCAGAAATTCGCTGATGATGAGTCAACGCTGCCAGAAATAAAGCCGGAGAAGAAGAAGCTTACCTCCTGCTTACAGGAAGTGTGGAGTGTCACCTGGCTGTCTGTTCGTCTGTCTGTGCTCGGTGTGTTCATTGAATCAATCACAACATACCGCTGGTAAGTGTCCGAAGTCACATTCATTGCAGTTAGCACGCTAGCGGTTGCGTTAGGTTATCCAGATAACCCACGCTAATCAAAGCGGCATGTTAGCATTAGCTAGGCTACAATGTGTATGTTATCTTTCCGTTAAACGTGAACTCATTCTAAATACACCCTGTTCTGGCATGTTAAACTAACGTTACCGGTAGCATTAGAAACACAGTTTATCCACAGTGAACTTCAGCCATTAGCGTTTAAACTACGTGTTGATTCATGTTACCGCGTTAGCAGTGACGTCAGTAGAATACGGGCTAAACTTTGGTGTTTCTCATCCGAAATAACGTTAGTTAGAGTTGGCAACTTTCTACAGTTCCGTTTTCTCTGCTAATTGGTCGTCCCGTGTCTTATTTACCCAGCAGCAGCATAATAACTCATTCATAATGTGAGCGGTGTATTCTGGTCAGTGTAATGTTAGCGCAGCACGGTTACAAGCATACATTGTCGATTGTGTATAGATATGTTAACACAGTGCTCTTGGGTTAACGTTGGAGTGTATTGGAATATGTTTTGGATTATCACGGTAATTGTTGATATAACTTAATGCGTTGGTTGGTAGGCTGTCACAAAGAGTTTCTCCGTTATGTGCTGAGGCAACGTTAAACCGCTATGTTATTGAGCATTGTTTGGTCCTGGGGCGTTCTACTGTCTTAACTTCAATGCTGGCTCACTACTTTCCTCCACGTAGGCATCTGCACCGACCTTTGAGTGTGTCCTGTTGACATTGAGGGCGGGCCACCGTGCAGAGCGTTGTGCTGGCGCTGAATGGCACCAGCCCTCGTTAAAGCTTTGTCCAACTGCGAGACCTCAGTGCTTTCATAAATAACAGTTCTTAATATATGTACAATCATGAGCTTACTTGGAGGCTCTGCCAATGTACTGTCCTGGCATTGATCTGTAAATAAATCCCATGAGGTCCAGGTGGATTTGTTGTTGGTCATGTGTCCCCCTGTCCTTTTCTGTCCGACTCTGATCCTGTGTATCATCTTTCTCACTCGGTTGATTAATACCTCTCATTCAGTTCTCTCTTTTTTTTACGTTTCCTGATCTCCCACCGTTACTTTGTTGTCCTCTGTCTCCTCCCAGCTTCTCCTCCGTCGTCTCTTCCTCCTGCCCCGTCTTTTGTGTTTCTACCAATAGATCAACTCACCTGCAAACTGCAAAATGTGAAAGAAATGCTTTGTTAAAAGCCATGTTAGAGATTAAAGGAGCATGAAGCTAAGCTACAATCAATAAAACCAATAAACCTTTGACACAATGGCAGAGCCAGAGCATTTTCATAGCGGTGGCCAGCCTGAGGCCAGTTGGCATCTTGTTCAGTTGTTTCTGTGTGGCACAGCAGTATGGAGGATTCTGTGTGAGTGTTCGAAGGTGGTTTGATTAACCACAATGACCAACCATTCAGGAGACAACCTTGTTTCTAGGCTTTCCGACAAAGAGGGAACCACTGTGATGTCTTCAGGAGGGTGTTCGTCAAATGTCCCCTGACTGGTTCTTTCATATACGTCAACATGTTTAAATCGTACAGGGTGAGCTAAGAACTATATTGGTTTCTGACTGAATGCTACATAATCTAGATTATGTTTGCTAATGACCAAAAAAAAATTCACAATGACAGACTAGTGCTATTTTTTTAATCACTTTTTAAGCTCTGACATCAATTCAAGGCCCTGTAAAGTCAGTGTAGGTGTTTGGAAGCAGAAGTTGCAGTGAAAGTTGAACCAAAGCCTGTGTAAGGAGTAGGTTTGAATATGGGCAACAACTACAGCTCCAAATCCAACCAAATGCTTCAAGGCTGTGGAATTCGTGACAGTGGGGCTGTTTCTCTTTTGTCCCAATTTGAGTCTTGCTTAACAAAAAGTAGAGAGTCCTCAAATTGTCGCCTCAGAAGAATTGAAAAACAAATACTTCATGCATCGCCTGCTGCTTAATCCAACCGTGAAGCATTATTGCTGAATTGCATTTCATCTCCAGGTTACATAGTCAATATAAGAAGCTTCTTGAACTTGATCCTGGTGTAAAATAACATTTATTTATGTAAAATCATACCTCGGGGGGAAAGGTTTCAGGCTTTTTCTTTTGCATCACATGACCATGAATGACTGCTCTGCTGCACTACCTTGTTCTGACACTAGATGGCAGTCAGTCCTCACGTTTGTCTTCCGGTGCTGCTCTCTGTCCCCTGTGGACAGCCTGAAACCAAACTCCTCTGTGCTGGAAGCCTTGATGACATTTCACAGTAAAAGGCTGAGAGCGATGTGTTTGTACTGTAATAATGTGAGCTCGTAG
Organism: Lycodopsis pacificus; assembly: GCA_028022725.1. Lineage (NCBI taxonomy): Eukaryota > Metazoa > Chordata > Actinopteri > Perciformes > Zoarcidae > Lycodopsis > Lycodopsis pacificus. Next base: position 1,690,752 of record CM051698.1, read on the forward strand.
CTCAAACCAACAGTGTGTGTATCACAGCCTGATGTATCTTCATCTCTGTGCCACAGAGCTCATCACATAAGATGTGAGCCGCACTGTTGCACTGGATGACATGTTCCTCCATCACCATGAACACACTCTGTCGTTTATTCTGAGTCCATCCCAAATACACCGTCCTGCTGCCACAAACACTCACAAGAGCCCCACATGTGGATTAATCCGCCGCTGAAAATAGTCTCTAACAAATGCCCCATTTCCTCCTGTTTGAACAATGTTTAATAACTACAGTGACCAGCTGTTTGAGGACATTAGTGATTGTTGTTTTTTAGGATGAGAACTAATTGTGAGGCGTCTTTAAAGGTTTGCATCACTAGGAATGAATGGGCATGGGGCTGAATGCCACAGACTGAGCAAGGAAGTCAAAAAGTTTTGACATTTGACACCAGACTGGAGCTTGTTTTGTTTGCTGTTGAACAGCCGACTCAAGTCTCAAAAATCTGAGCGTTCTTGAACACATCTATTAGAAGCGTCTTTGCTTTGAAGTGCATCAATACATAGTCGTGTCTCTTATGGTTGGTGTTGGTGTCTTGTGCAGGTCCAGAGAGTGGATGCTGCCTTCACTTCCTCCTGGACTCCATCCTCTCATTTCAGCTGAGCCTCAACTCCCTGTGTGTGCACCTGACTGTGCCTGTTGAGTGTGCGTGTGTGTCTGTTAATTCGCTGTAGGCCTATGTGAGTGTGTGTGAGTGTGTGTGTGTGTGTGTGTCAATGCCTCCCCAGCCCACCATGTCCCCGTGTCCCTCAACGCTCCAGCTGAGTCCATCTGTGTGTCTTCGCCTCCTCTGCCTGCTGCTGCTCCTCACTGACCGCTCCTCCTCAGTACCCATAAGGGTCCCGGTTCTGGCCGAGCTCCTAACCCAGCACAACACAACACAAGCTAACTGCTCCCCAGAATGTGAGTATGAGCCAAGATTTATACACGAAGGAGCTGTGGACACATGATACAGCTGAAAAAAGTAGAAGATGCCTTTACTAATATGTAAATAAATGTGTATGCAGCCCTTGTAATTCAAAACCAAAAACTGGTAACTTGTTTTTAAAACTGCGGGATTTTTTTCAATATTTAAGCAGCATTTATATCATAGACTGTATATACGAAGTGGACTTGGTCACTGTGATGACTGGAGGCAAACAATCACTTCAGGGGGCTAAAGATACACATCAGAAATGTCATCTTGTTGTGAATCGACGTCTCATACATGTGATAACAAAAACTGGGATTTTAAGCTCTAACGAGCTTCAATATCGTCATAGCGATTCAGAGATGGAGAGAATAGTTCCTAATAGTTTAGCTGAGCCTTCTGCTAACCTCCTCAGCCGCACTGCAGCGGGCTAAACTATTAGCGATGGAGAGATAGATAAATTGATATTCTGCAAGTTGAAGAAGTTACTGAAAGTGTTTGCATCGACTTTGGTGGAGATTGCAATGTGTTTTATAGTTAACTTGTGTTTTTGACCTTCTTTTTCACTTGGTCATTCATGGTGTTGTCTGTTCCCCGGGTGGTGTAGGTGTAAATGCCACAGATCTGCATCTGAAAACTAACTCAACAGGCAAACTGGAGGACCACTCCCTTCCCGACTCGTCTTCATCCAAAGACACAGTTAACCATCCACCCAATCAGCAGCTGGTATCACTAGACCAGCAGGGTCCATCACCAGCGATGGTCTCTCAGACTGCAGTCCCTCTTACTTTTACAAGCACAGGCTTTTCCATGCAGGTTACTGATACTGGACCCATCACCAGCACTACTACATCCACTACTATGGAGCATGTGACGACTGTACACACAACCACTTCACCGGTGACTTCTAAAGCCACAACGTCTACTACAACAACAACAAGAACATCTACCGCAGAACCAACAACTAAAGCTGCAGAACAACCTGCAACAACTGCAGACGCAACAACCGCACTCACAAAAGCTAACCCAAGCGTCGCTCTTCCTACAACCACAGGTACAAAGACGTCCCCTCCACCACCACCATCAGCTGCCCCGCCACAGCCACCGAGCACCGGGATGCCATCAGATCAGACCTCTTTACCCAGAGCTCCTACGACCGTCACCAGTACCAGCGCTACTGCCGATCGCGACAAGCCTGTCTCCTCGGGATCGAGAGTCGCCGTGGTAGACGTAGCGGGAGACGCTCTGACCAGCCAGCTGGTGGACACGGCGTCTCTACTGGCCGTCCTGCTCTTCGGCCTGCTCTTCTTCTTGGTCACGGTGGCCGTATTCGTCACGCAGGCCTACGAGAGCTACAGGAGGAAGGACTACACCCAGGTGGACTACCTCATCAACGGCATGTACTCAGACTCTGGGGTGTGAGGGGGGAGGGGCTAAGCACAATGCGCTTTGAGTCTGAGACTATGGACTGGATGGTAACGCGGCAATGCTGTGAATTCACAAGGTGAGTGTAGTTGGTTCATGGAGAAGGAGGAATGGACTAAACTCAGCACCAGCTCACTGAACTGACCCTGAAGCAGTCTCTGATCTGTTCCTACCACAAATGTTCCAGTTAACGCTTCCTTCCCTCCCTGCTTCCCTTTCTTCGATGGTTTGAATGTGAGGCGTTTGGCTTGTCCCAGTTTTGCCAAATGTGGAGCAGCAAAATAAGCGGTTACCTGGCTGTAACTCTCGTTCTATTGGCTCTCGACACAATCTCAGTCCAGCTGTGGTTGGTTCCAGGCTGGCTGGACTAAACCGGATGCTTCCAAGCTGATAAACGCAGCAGATTTATTTTTTATTTCTCATGTCTTACTGAAAAAATATGTCAAAATTGTTTGAGTTATTGTACCTTTGCAGAAGAATGTAGAGCTCATTGAGGGTTGTCTCTTGAGAAAATAACAAAGAAAATCGAGTCGGAACAAATTTGAACCAACACCAACTTTATTGTAGTTAATTTATAGCGTGAGGCATTTTTTTCCCAAATTCGAGCGAATGTTCAAATTTGGAATATAAAGCGAGAGCCCTATTAACCAAAGCATATTTGTGGATGTTATTAACGTGTGCAACTCAACAAAGCCTCCTGCTGCGTGTTCCCTCTCCGTCAGTTCAGTCAACAGAAGACTGTTGTCTTTTTAACCTCCCAAACAAAGTGGTTTAGATCCTCTGAGTGGAGCAGGTCTGACCTGAGTGACTTCACAGGGTAGAGAGCTGGACTTGAACCAGCCTCTTCCATACTTCACTTTAAAAGCAAATAACCGCGTGGAAAAGCTTCACAGGACTCCACAGAGGTAGAGCAGTTTTACACAGAGGGGGAGAATATATCCATCGCCAGGAATTAAGTTTCCCCAGATGTGGCCCGGCGCGCCAGCGCCAAAGAATATTCTGTGCGTTTGGTTCAGCCAGTAGGCCAGAGAGGCACCACCGAGTCGTCTCAGTCGAGTCAACAAGTTGATGATTTCTTCATCGTCCTGTCGGCCGGTGAAGGTTGGCTTGGTGTTTTTCTGCCGTCTGTTTGTTTGGCAGCTGCTTCGCCATGTTGAAGAAAAGAAAAGACAGCCGTATTAAAACAGAGCGCCTCATTTGATTCACTCTGAGAATGAATCAAATCAATCCTGGTCACGTTAGTTATACTTCTTTCAGGAACTTGATCAATGACTTCAAATATTTTGACATCAGGCGCAGCAACAGCTGTTATTCCTGCAAAAGATTAGCCACCCTGATGATGTGGTCGCACTACACAAACCATATTGTAGCTTGGATTGGGGACTGGAGGAAATACTCCCTTTTTCACTGTAGCTGTCTGGAGATAATAACCAAGAGGACAAAAACCATCACTTTCACTTTTAGTACGTTCTCATGAAATATGACTGACGGTGTGTGAAGCCTCGGCTGTGCGTCATTTCTTTCTTGTTGTTTTGGTTTGGCTAAAACATCTCTTAATTTCAAGATTAAATCAGACATTTTGGGAAATCCGTGTGTTTGCTGTCGACCCCTCAGCTCTAGTGCACGGGGAGATGCTCTCAAGTTCTCATTTGACATGGTCACAAGCCGTCTTTCCATTCACACATTATTAAGCACATTTTGAAGTATTGGCGGTATGAAAATGACAAAATTCAATTGAAAAAAAATCCTCAATTAAGCAAAATGTTTTCACCCTAGCTTTGAGGCGGTGTTTGTGTAAAGAGTTCAGGCGCTACACGGGATATGGAACGTTCTTGCCGAATACATTTTGACGTAGCGAACATTGAACTCTCATGACTGATCAGCTTTCTGCTTTCGGCTTTGATTTTCTCCCAAATTTTGGTCTTTGTCTCCGGACAGCATGAAACATGGCCGACATGAAAGAACAGCTAAAACTTGCTCAAGTGAAACAAATTCCTGAAGACCTCTCGCCATTTCTCTATCGCACAATTCTCGCAGTGTCACGAGATCACGTTTTTTTGAAGTGCCTTCCTTTTTCCAATGATGGCTTGTCCGATGTTTCTGTTTAACAAACCATGCGGTGTGTCGTTCGGGTAGATGGCCTCGGTGACTTGTTTTGTTCTTCTTCTCTGTTTACTGGCGGGTCACAGCCATGCGTAGCCTAAAGCTCCAACTTCTGACCAAACTACTCTGTAGCAGAGTTAATTTGCTCCAAACCGGTCAATGGAGATGCACTAAATTTCAAAAGTTTGTTTAAAATTAGCTTGACAATTGAATGGAAACACGGCTGCGATACATGTGTTGAGACACTGGTAATAGCCTAGCTTAGCACAAAGACTGGAACACACATTCACATTTGATGGAGCTTGTGAGCACTTCCCCTGCTCAACACATCCTGGGCCCGTCTCTTACTGGAGGTCTGTACAACATGAGAGGAAACTCGTCCAGATCTTCTCCTCCGACTGGTTCAGTGCCAAAAGAAGCCTTTTTCCCAAACGTGTCTTTTCTATTTCAGAGTCTTACGATTTCACTTCCATTCCATTAGCTTTCTTTGATGCCAATGACTTTTTGATTTGATCTTTTTGTTCAATGTTTTTGCACATACAGGGCCATACTAGTTTATTTCAATATATTTTATAAGTTGTTTTTTTTGCTCACGGAGAATGTATTTTTGAATGCTCGGCTATTTACAAAATGTTCTTCTGTATTAATCTGCCGTCTGTCTCCGTTCATGACCAACTTGTGGGTTATATTTTGTCCATAATTCCTGAGCAGAGTCTTCATGTAGCTTCATGTTTACCTCACCATGCATTCTCTCTTGCTTTTATATTTCACTGATGCGCATGGATCCATTCATTCGCTTATTTTCAATATGTTTGTGGAGACGCGTCATTCCTGGAAACATTGCGTTCAGCAAAGCAAATAATTATGAATTCCATATCATGTTACTCAGTTTCCTCAGTAGCCCATGTGTTATCAGAATTATAATAATTGGGTAAAGTTCTCCTGCTCATGAGATGGATAACTGTTAGAATCTCATAGTTATGAGTCACAAGTCCGACATATGGGAGCTCTAATGGTGAATGCACAGAATGAATAATATGTGAGAACGTGATGAACTCAGACTCTGTAGCTCTTACCTTAAGTTGTTCTCAATGACTGAACTGCTGTTGCCTTTTCTCTTTTCCTTACCGGTTTGTGAACGTTTGTCTTCTGAGGGTTCATGGTTGATGAACGATTGCCAAATAATCACTGAAGCACATTATTGTATGATAAAGCCAAGGGAAACATAAAGCCATTATCAATATGTGACTGACGACATGACAAAGAGACAGCTGGTGGATGTGAAAGCTCGCAGCAGAGGAAGTTGTCAAACGTGTGCATTCAGTATCTCTGCCGTATATAAAATGCATCAGGTTTGACCCGAACCTGTATTGTGTTGGACCTGCTCATTTTGTGTTCATTGTCCACATCTTTAAAGATGTCAAGCCAGAATGTGTTTCTTTTTTGATGTTTTGGTTTTATAAATGTTAAAATGTGTTTACGAGACGCCACCAGTACATAAGCAGAGAGCGGCTTTGTTTGCAAAATGTTTTTGTCGTGAAAATTGGATGTTTATGCCGTTATCTCGGGAAAATGAGGCGTCTGATTTGAAAACAAGCTTGTTTTCTCCTGAGAATTTGAGATTTATTCCTTTAAGAAAGCCACATCTTTGTTCAGCTCCCTGGAGGAAAACAAAACCTTTTGGTGGCTCGTTTCTTGAGAGAACGAGATGTTTATCACATGATCTTCAGACGAAAGAAAAGTAACTCTTATAAATCTTGAGATCACTAAATAATTTGTCCGCTCTCGGCTTCCATACATGAGTGTAATTACTTACATTTTATTCTCGTGATCACTGACTCATTTCTGATATGTTTAGTTTTCTCATCAGAAAATGATTTCATGATGTCTGCATAACTCAAACCATCATTGGATAAAAGCATTAGGGAATCACTGCCTGGTGTCTGGTGTTTCGAGGGGATTAGCACAGTGCGCTGTCATGCAGAAACCCTTTGGGTTATTCACAAAAACAATGATTCAGCGATCATTGGAAGTCAAATATAAGGCCTCTCTTGAGGTCTGCAGTGATGACTAGAATTGTTCTTGACAATGAGAATGTAGTGCAAACTGATGTCAGTGAAGCATTATCTAGATCTGCTGATTTTGTAACTGTTTTGGAGTCGCTGACATCGGTAATTCTAAAGTGAGCTGTTCCGTCCTTGAAACACAGATTGTGTTTGCGGTGTCTGATGAGCAGAATGGAGAGGAGACACCTGCCGTGTGCCAACTCAACATTGTACCAATGCACTTTAAAAAGATATTTTTACTTGCAGAGAATAAATAATAAATAAAAGAACCAAATTGATCAAGCTGGTGTTTGAGTCAATCGTTGTGTGTATTTCATAGGAGCGAGCTGTACTGCAGTTACGGTGTAATAACGTCATTCCGCATGTAGGAGCACTCATTGATCAGAACCGGAGCCGGGTTTAGCCAGCGGTTCAGTCCGTGTGGGTCCCTCAGAGCCGGCTACTCCAGCTGCACATCACAGCTCGACCTTCGCCTCGGGGATGCACAACACGTTCGGCTTGGCTCCTGCACCACGCATTTGTAAAAGGTGAAATCATTTTTATTGGTGTGGGTTTTTTTTAATCAGATGGCAAAATGCACGCTAATAAAATTCCTGCCCGTGTTCAACAGTGGTTTGGCAGGAAAAGTGTTTTTTTCCAAACTTACCTCAGTGATTGTTCCAAGACCTGTTGTAGATTAAGTCCTTTTTGCTTTTCTTGTAAGCTTGAACACACTCGCCACAAATCAGCCATTTTTCACAACATTATTATTTTACGCCTTTGGATTCTAGTAAACCTTGTAAACTTTTTTTGGTTTTCCATTCGCAGAAATTGTGGATAATATCTGGTTCTGTTTGTGGTAATTCCTCAGTTAAGGTTTTCAAGCGAGAAGGTGGAGTTGAAACCCTTCAGGAGGGGCACCTCATCGTGTTTCTCCACTGGAGGGGCACCCTAGATGACACATTATGCCCATAGGGCATTAGGGCACTTTTGCTGCATTTCTTTTAAACATCACGGGGGGCGGGCCTTTAGTTCTGTTCACATCCAAACTGACTAGAAACTTGAAACTAGAGAGCATTGTTTTTCAGCCTGGTGTTAAGTTACTCTTTAAGTAAAAGAATAAAAGGCACTTAAAGTATAAAAAGGAGAAGCACTCTGAATGGTTACTCGGTTATATTTGTATATGTATTCAACTATTGGAATGATGTCACTGATGCATTTATGTGTTAGCAGCATGCTGTATTCTTGGTGGGCCCATGTTCTGCTGGTAAATCTTAATCTGCAGAGTCATTTCTGTAGTTCAGTATAGAGTACAATATTTGTCTCTACAATGTAGTAGAGTAGAGGTACAACTAATGAATGTTGCATTGTGGGAAGTGTAGGATCCAGGATTTTTGAAGGATCCCTGACACGACTTAGGAACTAAAGGTCGTGGCTCAGGCCCTAAATGAAATCAAGAATGAGGTGCAAGTCCTTGTCAGTTGTATGGATGAGAGGAAGGATACAAAAAACCCACTAAAGGAATACAAACGCAGCAGAAAGATCTTCACATCAACTGTACTGCAGTCCAAACACTTTCAACCGCTGGAAATACACACCGATCCCTCGGTACTACAGTCGCCATGTACACCGCCGCGTGTTGCAGCGTCGCAAGGCTCGTCATGCCTCACCTCCGCGCTGATTTGGTTTCCAGAGCGTCAGCGAGTGCTTTTCATCTTAGTCATCCGCCGTATCTCTGCCAATACACCCACAACAAAGCCGACGCACACGGCAACACATCAGTCAGGGTGCATGGGAGTCCAAACACTGCGAAGCCACACGCAGACTAAACACCACACACACAGTAAACACGTTCCTCAGCCATCCCCTGCAGCTGCTGTGGCAAAATGACGAGAAGAGACGGCGAATTGAAGTTGCAACCCAGGTGGAAGTGTTTTAATAAGCACACGCCAACATACGAGTTCAGCAAATCCAAACAAATCTGATGTATTACTTTTCAGATTACTTTTATAGTCAAAATTCACCCCCCTTTAAGTCACTTTCCACCAATCAAACCAGTGGGTTGAACCACAAACGAACACATCTGGTCTCTTCACTATGTCGCGCTCTCGTGACTTTGTTTGGGTCAAGATAACCTTTTGGCAGAACACACAATTCGTGTAAGGGAAATGTTTGGACACACATTTGAGTGATAGCTTGAGTGAGCTCTCCCTCAATAGTTTCCCTCATAAGCTACTTAAAGCATGGTTGAAAACAAAATACCAAAGTTACCCTTTAATATTTTGTAACATAGTCCAGTTTCTTTAAGAAAGGGCTTTGAGACTTTTCTTGATGTGTGCCATAACATTTTCCACCCGTTACCGTCGCCCCGATGAGTGCAGTGGTGGTTTGGCAGAGTTCCACTGGATCGTCCCTTTGCCAAACATGACAGGAAGCCTGAGGCCCCGGACTGTGCACCTGAGAGTGCAAAATACCTTTAGGAGCCAAATGCAATTCCTGCTCAGTCTGGTTGTATCTCATTATCATAAATATTGTTTTAAAATAATGTTTCATAGATTGCAGACCAGAATGGTACAAAAGCTGCAGCCCAGCACACCAGTTCATTCATGAGATAGTAGGCTTACCCAGACGCTCAAGGCTGGATTATTCAAATTATTGCCCCAGGGTCCACAGATCCCCATCTGCCTCAACAGCCACCTTCTCTGTATGTCTCTTGGTTCTTGGTATTTGGTTTGGGTTTGTTTTTGTGGAGCATGCAGGTTTAAAGTACAATATCAACTGAAAGTGTAGGGGAAATAAGGTCCTTGACCTTGTGGCCCTGTGTTGGAGGAGCCTCATGTCAAATCTACTTTTAAGGGCTAATATTCCTTTGAGCCTCTGGTGACGAGACGGGCAGGTGAAGCCAACTTCTTGGGTCATTTCACAGCTCTGTTAGTCTCCGCCCACACATAAATGCTGTCAGCTTTGAGCGCCTCATTGGATGCAAACCACGGACTGTGAAAGTGATTCTCCCATATTCTTCACGAATCTAAACATCTGTCTTTTGACTCCCAGCACTGATGCTGTGTGTGTTTGGTAAAGATTGTTATCTGCTTAGAAAGTGTTTCCCAGAGTTTCAGGGTGTTTTTTTTATTGGGCACCTTATGAGTCATGCCTCACGATAATCAAGGACCTTGAGACACAAACAAAGACAGCTGATTGCTTCCTGATCTGAAGATCAAGGAGGAGTTAATTGGCTGGAGACAAACACACTTAGGTGTGTGTTCGTGCGTGCAGGAGGTTGTAGGCGTCCAACACCTGTGTTGTAATTTACATACTGTAGTTTTGACAAATTTGATATGTTTTATTTAACAGTAAGAAAACTGGATAGAATGTGTCTTTCTGTGGCTAATCTCGCATTATGTTGAAGCAAACTGCTTCACAGTTTGGGTGGGCAGTTGTGTCTGAATGCTTAAGGACCTCTTGTGGTTGCGGTGAATCACGTTCTCAGAACATCTTTTATTTCTCCTCACTCATTACTCTTAGCTGGCCCTGGCCAGTAGGGGCCGCTGTTGATAACACAGCCGAATGCGTCGCCGCCCTCTAGCTGCTGCTCTGCACCCAGAGACAGTGAGGGGAAACAGTTAGCGCTCTTTCAGTGCTCTGGACAGTGTGTTCGGCTAACTGCAAACAGCTAACGGAACCACCAGTACACACACTGCTGAGTACATCACCGCTATACGCCGGGCGGCAGACAACTTGGTTTGATTTTGTTTTTGGCAAGATTGTATGAAATGTCAAACTCGACAACTTTGAGCCGATTGTCTGCATACTTCGCCGCTTGTCTTTTTTAAAATTTAAATAAAGTGTTACCTGCGCTCTACTGAGTGCACCTCTCTAGTTGCCCAATGTTTTTCCCTTTAAATAACTGGAATACAAAAATCCTAATATTCTTTTCAAAAACACCGGGAGCATCTTTCTCATTGTAAATCATAGTTCCTGAAAAATCTGCCATTTGGACAATAGTGCCGATAGGTAGGGTGCATGAATTAGTCCTCACGTGCGCACACAAACATATGACTGGCACACCCACACTGACGGCTCACCAGCGCACCCACATTCACACAGCAGGGGGGCGTTTAAGGTTCACGGAAAACGAAAGTTTTAAGAGGAAAACGTGGGAGCCATTAAGTGTGAAAACTGTGAGAAAACACATTTTGGGCATCAGAAGGCGTCTCAGGGATAGTCTCCGGGCCGCGTTGTGAAACAGATGAGGTTCAGTAATGCGATTACTGCACTTCACCTTTCCAAAGCACTACAGGGCGTTCTTTTTCAGTGGTTTGGTCGCAGCAGGTACACATCTCCAATCAACGAATCCGGCACCTCCGCGGCTGCCAAGTCGAACTTGTCTCAACTTTTCAATGTGAACGTATCTCCTTTCAAACAGTCACCATTACAACTCTGCCTTTTTCTCTTGAAGGTGTGGGACAACTTCGGGCAGTGGTGGAGGAAGCACTCCTAAGGCAAAAGCAACAATACCACAGTTGAGAGATTACTTCAAGTAAAAATCCTGCATTTAAAAATACACAGTCGTAAAAGTATTCTTTATATAGGATAGCCCATTTCAGAACGTTAGGTTAAGGAGCCCTCGAGGTCCCTGTGAAGAACCAGGGTACGCATTAAGCCAGGAGAGCGAGCAAAGGTGAAAAGAATACGGAATTTATTCACCCAAAGTATTTACGAGAATTAAGATGGGTTACAACATGAAGCAGAAGTGCCTAATTAAAATAGCTGTATAAAGTTCACATAATTGCTCTGGAGTCTAAGCACAACTTAACTAAACAGAACTCTCTCTCTCTCTCTCTCTCTCTCTCTCTCTCTCTCTCTCTCTCTCTCTCTCTCTCTCTCTCTCTCTCTCTCTCTCTCTCTCTCTCTCTCTCTCTCTCTCTCTCTCTCTCTCTCTCTCTCTCTCTCTCTCTCTCTCTCTCTCTCTCTCTCTCTCTCTCTCTCTCCTCTTTTACTACTGATAGCTTCAGATGTCCCACCTGACAGTTTCCCCGATTTCAGCCAGTTTAGCATATTTAAATTAATGTTGCTGAACGCATGAAGTTCGCTGTTAGCTGACGTTAGCGCAAGTCGTAGACCGCCATTCCACTTTTCAGCCATTCCATCAGACCGCCATTCCACTTTTCCTCTCGCGCACCCCCCAGAGGCAGCTCGCACACCCCCAGGGGTGTGCGCACCACACTTTGGGAATCCCTGCTCTCGACAATAAGTAGGAACAAACACATGACAACCAAGTGAGAGTAACAATTTAACAATATTTACAGAGTGGGAGAGGATGGGACACATGTAGTCGTGCCAAACAAATAGAAATCAATATAACAAAGTAAACTAAACTACCTCTGAAACAAAACAAGCAAAATGGCTTTAACTGCTTCTCTAAACAGGTCTTCACCAAAACAAATACAGATGGGCACCGACCAATAAAGCTAGCGTAGACAAAAACAACTGTGTTTGTACCAATACAAAGGGAACCAGACTCACCTACTGTCCGCAACCTCCACAAACCTTCACAACTGAACATCAGTGTCAGTATCAACATGCAGAGAACACAATGACGAATAGACTGAACTCCTGAGGCTTCCTCCTTGTATTCTGGGCCCCGCCCCACTCTGCTGATTGGAGCATGACTGGCCTGCACAGGTGGAAACCGATCCCCTGATTGGCACCTGAAGCGGAAACAAGGGAGGGAGAGAGAAGGAAAGGCGTGTCTCATATGTGATAATAGCAATTAAATGCAGTGATATATTATTAATAATAATAATAATAATAGAAGATATAACAATGTGCTACTAACACGGATCACTTTTCTGCCTGGTGAGTATAGTTAGTTGGTAATGATTTCATACTTTCATACTTTTACTTCTGACATGTATTGTCACAGTGTATTTGAAGTATGTAACACATAAATGTAGGAGATGCAGCAGAAAAATAAGTGAATTTTAAAAAAGTGGATGTCGGTGAGCGAGCTCAGAAGAACAACAAAAACACACAATAATACAAATAATACATGAAATGAAAATAATTATCCCTTTCTGAAGTTTTTGAATTGAAATCTAGCAGTGATTTTTAAAGTCCCAGTCATTGGGACCCATCAGCATACACTACACTATAAAGTACATATCTTAAAACTGCCCAATCTGACTTTGGGGTCATTGAGGGCCTGCACTCGCTCATGTCTGTAGCCTGTCTGACCTCTGTGATGAGGAAAAGCAGGGCTGATTTGAGACCAGCTGACAGATGACACATTGAAGCATTGCTCAGAAAGAAAGCTATCCTATAACTAAAAAAACCACAAGCCACGTCGAAGTTCTCATTAGTAGGTCGGCTCCAAACTTGACCAGCCCAGATGGTTCAGCGCTGATTGATTATTGTTTCTAAATTTAGATTAAGAAAACAACATGCCTCTCTGCCAGCACCATGTGAGAGTGGCCCAGTACCAGAGATGCATGTTTGTTCCCTTTTATCCCCATTCCAATCATAGTAATCCCACCAAGCTGCTGACAAGGAACACAAGGGGGACAAACCAGGATCAATGAGTTCGGTTCTGCTGGGACAGAGGCTGCATCATTCATGCAGGCAACCTCCGGTTCTGAAGAGTGAAGCCGATGCGGAAGTGTCTTTAAACCTGCATTCTCTCTAGTGTCCACCAGGGGGGTGACTCCTCTGGTTGTATAGAAGTCTATGAGAAAATGACTCTACTTCTCTCTTGATTTATTCCCTCAGTAAACATTGTAAACATGAGTTTATGGTCTCAATCTCGAGTTTCAAGTCTTCTTCAATACAGCATGATGTTCATTTTGTAAATGATGCTCCATTTAGAGTCAAACAGACCATAAAGCAGGGGATGCTTTAGGGCGGGGTTTACTGTGATTGACAGGTCGCTGCCGCTATACAGCGTCTCTATGTCACTCCTCCACATTCTAACAGTGGCGGGCCATCAGGGCCTGCAAGGCCTTCTCTGCTGGCCTAAACAGAATCACAAAGCTATATATATATAAAAATATATATATTTTATAATTTAATAATTTTTCTTCAATACACTACATGTATTATAATTTATAAAAATGTTTTTCCCATTATCTTATGTTCTCATTGCACAGCTACTGTCTTCCTCAGTTGCTCTGCTTCCAGTGCAGCTTGTTTTAAGTAGAGCTTTTATCCAATCAGATTTCACCTCTGTGTCTCTAGGTAAGAAGAGAGCCAGAGGCCTGCAGACTCACAAGTGAATCCCTTTGCCGTTTAAGTAAATGGGGACGATATTGTTGATTGTCATAGTGTTCAACCAATCAGATCTTCAGTTTGACATGTATTCTTTGACGTGTCAGCGGCTGCTAGCTGGCCAGCTTTCCCGCGAGGTGCAGAGTGTGCTGTGATTGGTCAGTGGGCGAGCACGTGACTATCGTGAAACTAAACTTAACAGCCAGCAGAGGCTGATGGGTAGTGAATCACATCACGTGATGCAACTCAGCCAATCAAAATGCATTCTGACTGAGTTGAGCTGCACCATGACAGAGAGTGCTCGAGCGTTAATCAAACGACGAAGACGTACATAGTTACAGCCTTAAAAATGAGCTGTGGTGCCACAATGTGGTTATAAGGTGGTATTTCAGCTGCAGGACCAGCAGAGAAGGCCCAGGTATAAATTGCACGGCCCGCCACTGCATTCTAAATATGATCACTTCCGTTCATCGGTTGCAAAAAACACATGCGCGATAAAGTCTGGTCTGCACTTTTTATTTAGTTTGTTGCCAGCAGGTGGAGCAGGAGACCTGGCTGTTATAAAGTTAAGCTAAACTAGCTTTGTGTCTTTGACGGTCCGGTTGTGAAGTTGAAGGAATGGATTTCTCTGGTTAAGTCCCACAAGTCATATTCATGAGCAGGCAATGATTCAGCCCTGTTTTCAGGTTTGTGTCTGTCTGTCTGTTCTTGGTTTACCACTGGAGAAATATGGGTCAAATCTCACCTTTTCTTCTTCTCAAACTTTGAGGGAGATGAAACCTGCATAAACAAACACACACAGAGGGAGAGCAGACATTATTACGCCTCTGTATCTTTACAAATCTCTGCTGCTGGTGAAACAAACACACACACACATAAACATATCAGGACCAGAACAATGAAAGCACTTCCTGCACTCTGAGTTCTGCCTACACACAGAAAAGAGTCTCCAATGCTGTACATTCAAGTCTAGACACTGAAATATACTCGATGTCATGTTGCCGTACGTGTACTGAAGGCAGCCATGTTGCTCGAGCCTCCCACATGTGAAACGGTTGTGTTTCTCAAAGAGCTCTCCTCACGGCCGCCTCAGACAGCGGGGAGCCTCACCTGTTCCTCGTTACCCACGGAGAAAGAGAAAGGTATTTGTTACACTCGGCCATATAACTCGTAAGCCTCCGTCTTTATAGAGCGAAAGGCGCGGACCAATGCAGAGATTGTTTTGATATGTGTGGAGAGCAGTGCGTGGATCAAAGCGAGGCCGGCGGCTGTGGGTTTGCAGGTGACTGGGGAAAGAAAATGTGTTTCATTACAGCATTCCAGCAGCAGGGCTGGGAGCCTAGAAACAGAATGAATAGAAGGGATGTGACAGGGCCTGATAAGTATAACTAGAACATCGCTAAAGTGAATCGTTGCCCTGAAGGGAAAGCAGCAGCTGTCCAACATAAATAGAGCATCAATTCAAGAACATTAGGTAGAACATGAATTTCAATCGGACAAATATTAAATACACACCCCTCCCCCCTGGACCGCTTGTTCGTCTCTCACAAGGCAGACACATATAGAGGTCCAAGGTTAGTTTAAGCGTCGTACACCCCGGCTTACACAATGAAATGCAGTCCCTTTATGCTGCATAGGAAAACTAAAAAAACGATTTTTATGACTTTACTGACATTGAGCATTAGGTTGATCTCTGAGCACCGAGATGATTGATTTCCTCTCTATATGAATAGGGGGGTCTCCGGTGTTCAACGATGGAGAGATCAAATCAAGCAAAAAAAAAAAATCAAAAAACTCCAGTTAGGCCAGGGGTCTCAAACTCATCTTCACTCTGGGGCCACATCAGCATCACGGTCGCCCTCAAAGGGCCGGTTGTAAATGTAAGACTGTGTAAATGTAACTACTCCTAACATATTGTTAAATATCTCTCTGCATTTGATTATTGTTTATTCAAGTGTAAAAATATTGTACATGCAGTTATATAAATGTAAAAATATATTTAACCACATTTCTGTTATTATAACTTAAGTCATTTTAATTTAGGGTGAAGAAACCCACATTACTCTATCAAAGATCAAACTATTAAAGAAAATATCAAAGACAAATACCAAACAAGTTATTACAATAACTTTGTTCAAAGCTTAAAATCCTTTCAAGGGTGCGTTTGCAGTATTTCATGTGTTTTAAAGCCACGTTTAAAGTAGTCTTCAATGTACTCACAATACATCTCCATGTCACATGGGGTAACCAGCCAAAGAGCTGCTTCTGTGATTGTGTGTGTTTAAGTATCTCATCATTTTGACTTTCTATCTCAGAATTATGACTTTCTATCATAGTTATGACTTTCTATCTCATAATTTCGACGATGGGGATATTTTTATTATCAAGTCTAACTTTAAATCCATCTTCTATGGAGTGGTCTTCTGGAGCAGCAGCATCGCGGCAGCTGACAGGAGGAGACTGGACAAACTGGTGAGGAAGGCCAGCAGCGTGCTGGGGTGTCCACTGGATACTGTGGAGGTGGTGGGAGACAGGAGGATGATGGCGAAGCTCTCATCCCTGATGAGCCACGCCTCCCACCCCATGCAGGACACTCTGGCAGCTCTGCACAGCTCCTTCAGTCACCGGCTGATCCATCCCCGGTGTCTGAGGGAGAGGTACCGCAAGTCCTTCCTCCCCGCTGCTGTCAGGCTGCACAACAAACTACTGCTCTCGGTAGACCACTAACACTTTGAACACGAACATTTGACTTGAACACGAACACTTCTGAACACTTTAATTCATTCACCTGGTGCAATATCTAATCCGTGCAATCCTGTGCAATATCCCGTGCAATATCCAATACGTTTAAGTATTATCTTACATTTTACATTTTACTCCGTCTGTATATACTGGTATATTTAATATTCTTCTTTACTGTCAATCCCGTGCAATATCCCGTGCAATATCCAATACGTTTAAGTATTTACCTTACATTTTACACTTTACTCCATCTGTATATATTTATATATACTGGTATATTTAATATTCTTCTTTACTGTCAATCCCGTGCAATATCCAATACGTTTAAGTATTATCTTACATTTTACATTTTTACTCCGTCTGTATATACTGGTATATTTTGTATTCTTCTTTACTGTCATATTTTTATTACTGTTACTGTTTACTGTTTACTGTTTAGTTTATTTATATTACTTGATTTCTATCTTCATTTTATTACTTGTGAGCAATGCTGCTGTAATCCTGTAATTTCCCCACTGAGGGACCAATAAAGGATTATCTTATTTTATCTTAAATTTTTTTGAATTTTATTTTCTTTAATTTTGCTGGCGGATTCACGGCCACATAAAATGACGTGGCGGGCCGGATTTGGCCCGCGGGCCGGGAGTTTGAGAGCCCTGAGTTAGGCTATAGCCTGCCAACACATTGTCAATCCCATCTCGCCAAATACCTCCAATGGTCAGTGGCCTTAAGCTGTAAACTGTGATGAAGTAGGTCCCGCGCTACAGTTAGCACCGAACGTGTCAGGGACGGCGTTTACGTTTCCACTCGTTACGTGCATATTGTCTTTGTCCTGTGATTCCTTCATACTTACAATAATTGCTTTCCAAAAGAAACAAAGAAAGTGACTGCTACCCCAAACCCCTAAACAAACAACCACATATAATATGTTATACTTAACAGATTAATAAATAAAAAAGTAAACAAGGCAAAGTAAGCAAAAAAAGAAGAAAGATTTACTGCATATTCATTAATATATCTGTGAAATCTTGATTATAAGAGTGCATTGGAACGCTTTAGGAATGGATCTTTTAATGGCTAGTATACAGGAGGAATGATTATAACAAGTGTCAGCGTACAGAAGCTGTGGATGTAAGTAGTACCTCACTATTGTTTTAAGACAGGCATGAAATATTGTGAACCTATCCTTTAATGCATGGGCGGATTATGAGACCGTTGGCTGCTGGGCACAGAAAACGCAAAAAGCCCAACCAGCTCTCCTTCATAGCAGACTTTTAAGCTCTTTGGCCTCTTTTTGTTGTTGTCCTATGTCTCCTTGTAGTCGTTACACATCTCTCTGTGGTTGTGTGTTTCTTTATGGTCATTTTGTGTCTCTTTCTATATGTTTTGTTCATTTTTGTGATCGTTTTGCGTCTCTTTGTGGTCATTTTGAGTCTCTTCTCTGGTTGGTACGTGTCTCTTTGAGTGACATTTTGTAGGTGAAGAAAATGAGTGGCCCTGACACTTTGGCCCCTGGGCCTGTGCCCGGTAGGCCCTTAATCCATCCATTCTTTAATGTATCAATAATCAATAATACTCTGATCTTTTCATGGTGTGTACTTAGCTGATAATACTACTGAAGTACAATATAAAAGGTAGGACTTAATAATATATTTACACGGTGGTATTGCTACTTTTAAGCATCGGAATGCTCCCGACAATGAAACGTCCTAGAATGGCCTCTACAGCCACATCTACCGCCACCACTGCTGCCAAAACAGTTCTACCTGGTCTGTGCTGCATATTCTACGGTGTGGAATGACTGCCTGCCTGTCTCACATGTAGACGGAGAGGCAGAGGAGGAGAACATGTGCTTTGAGTTTACAGAGCCTTTGGAGTGGAGGCCAGTTGGAACAGAGGAACAAGGCATCCAGAAAGGAGAGGAGAAATGCCAGGGTTGGCTTGGCTTCAGGTGAGTGTGAAGAGCTCTGGGACGTTTCATCTTGGTTTCCATCAGTGTGTGAACAATGGTGTGTGTGTGTGTGTGTGTGTGTGTGCTGTTACGATGCCATAAAGTCTCTCCAACGGCCTTATCGCTGTGGAGTCCAGTGTAGAACATTGACCAGATGATTCCTCCTCATTATTCAGCATCTTCTGCTGTTGTATTGTGTATTCTTGGAAGATGTTATGGAAGATCTATTGTCACGTACTGCAGTGAAGCTCAGTGTCCATTCTTTATGCTACCAAGACTCATTTAAAGCTGTTTACTGACACACACACACACACACGCACACTGCCTGAACACGTTTTGAATATACACTAAAGTATGTGCACACCAGAACGCGAATGTGCTGCTAAAAACAGAAGAAGAAGAAGAAGAAGAAGAAGAAGATCAAGATCAAGATCAAGAAGATCTACTCTCATTCAAACACAAGAGCATGAGGTCCAACTGGTCTGGCTCAAGGTCTGGTTCACCCCAAATATGAAAGGTCTGAGCTCTGTCCAGCTCAGTTAAGTTCTTCCACAGCAGACTGGGAAAACCATTTCTGTATGGAGCTGGTTTTGTGCACGGAGGACACTTGATCTGAGACATAATTGTACAGCAGTAAGAGCTGCTTTAAAATCAAGTTACATTGTTTATACTGCATTTCAATTTTCAAAATGAAATTAAAATGTTGATAATCTCCACTGTAGAGCTGGGGACAACTTTAAAAATGAAATGTCAAAGTGACTTTTCATTTTCATTTTAATGTGGTCATGGAACACATATGTGAAAATGAAAATACTGGGTGTCTGAAATGTCATGTTCATTTTAAAGGAGTGTATTTAGTATAGTGGTGAGGTTGCAGATTGCAACAAACTGAAAACCTCTGCGCTCCAAGTGTGTCCGAGAACTATGGTGGCCTTCAGGTAGCATAAAGACTTGAAAGGTTCTCAGGAGCCATGTTCTTGGTTTGTCCGTTCTGGGCTACTGTAGAAACATGGTGGGGGAACATGGCGGACTCAGTGAAGAGGACCTGCTCAGTATGTAGGTATGAAGGGCTCATCCTCATGAAAACACAAAGATTCTTAGTTTCTGGTGATTATACACTCATGTACATATACATTGTATTTCATTTCTGCTAATAAATCCCGCTAAATCCTACACACTGTCCCTTTTAAATTGAACACAGATGTTGAAAAATATAATGCAATTGTGGAATTACATTATTATTATAATTTGAATGAAGTCCCCCTCCATAGCATCAGATAGGGCATGACATGACACAAAGGTCTGGATCGGCTCTTTAACCGCTCAGCCTCAAGGGCACTTCCAGACATGAAATCCATATTTGTCTTCTCTGATAACTCTCAGGGAGAAAGTAAATGAGAGTAGTTTCCAAACGATTCCTTTAATTGGACCTAAAAGGCAAAGCCACAACCAAAAAGAAACAGCTTGTAGCTACTCAAGCATGATATTGTTTTTCATGGTTCTGTTTTGGTCCAGCAAAACTAATTTAGAAGAGCCATAACAACAAGGCCACAGATTGGCAAAAGTACACTACATAGCCTTTCAGGGGAGAGTTATCTGGTCACAATAAAGGAAGACAAACATGAACACTAAACAAAGCTGATTTAGGATTCACTTCAACCTTAAACAAAAACAGTTTGAGCTGGTTGCTTGATGCCAGTTCAAACTCAACACGTAGAAGACAAGAGAACCCTCCAACATCTACAGGTGGTTCAAATCAACGGCTGGATAATCAAAGCCTTGATCTTTCCTCTGGCATTATCTAACAGGTTGAGATTGCACTGTGTTTGGCGGTGTATGCTCTAACATCTGAATTGAAATGTGTCCAAAACAGTGAAACGCCACGCATCATGTGCAGGCTGTTTCCACTGAGTAGCAACAACTGTTGTGCTGAAGCTGCAACCTGCTGGTAGGCTACAGGACGCTCTGGTGTCAGACCTTCTATTCCACTAAACCTTTGTTAAAGCTGTTCAGGCTGTAGGAATAACGTGTCAGTGACTACTGTACAACACTTCTGTGAGGTGCAACGGTCTATAGGGCAGGCTAGGTTTCACTAAAGGACACCAGCTACTGTACTATGGAAGCCCATTCCTGCCATTGTGATAAAACTATGCTGTAAGAACCTATAATGAGAAACTATCTCAAAATAGTAAGTTAGAAACTAAAAATAATGAGAAGCTTTCATCAGATTTGTGGAAATGAGCTTCCATTGAACCAAAGCTACAGAAGCAAGTGTGCAGAAGCCCATTTCTGAAAATGTGATTGACATTATTTTAAGACACTAAGACATTATTTTGAGATATTAAGTCATTATTTTAAGATACCAAGTTAATGAATTGATCAAATAATGACGTAGTATCTCAAAATAATGACTTAGTATCTTAAAATAATGACTTAGTATCTTAAAATAATGATGTAGTATCTCAAAATAATGACTTAGTGTCTTAAAATAATGAATTAGTATCTCAAAATAATGACTTATCTCAAAATAATGAATTAGTATCTCAAAATAGTGACTTAGTATCTCAAAATAATGACTTAGTGTCTTAAAATAATGACTTAGTATCTCAAAATAATGACTTAGTATCTCAAAATAATGAATTAGTATCTCAAAATAGTGACTTAGTATCTCAAAATAATGACTTAGTATCTCAAAATAATGAATTAGTATCTCAAAATAATGACTTAGTATCTCAAAATAATGAATTAGTATCTCAAAATAATGACTTAGTATCTCAAAATAATGAATTAGTATCTCAAAATAATGACTTAGTATCTCAAAATAATGACTTGGTATCTCAAAATAATGACTTAGTATCTCAAAATAATGACTTAGTATCTGCTTTCATCATCCATTAACCTCTATAGACCAAAGCAACAGAAGCAAGAGTATATAAGCCCATTTGTGAAAATGTGATGAATATCTTTGATTATTTTGAGATACTAAGTCATTGTTTTGATTCAGCCATCTAAATGCCTCTGGTGCAGCGTATTCAGTTCTGAATCTGGCTTTAGTTAATATATTGGAGAAGATGCTGAATATTTTGCTGCAAAGGCTTTCTGTCCTTGGGCAGAGAGACAAACTGTTTTTGTTAAAGTGGCTTCTTGGATCTGACATATCGCAGAGAGAGGGAAACACTAAGCAATTGTTTTATTTAGTTTTGATTTTGAATAATCTGTGCAGCACTTTAAATTGTATTAGGCACTGATATATTATAACAATATGCAAACTATAAGCTAGTCTTGTTCTAACTATAAAGGATTACCTCAAGGGTTTTCAGTTCCCTTTCACTCCGTATTCTCCTTTTGCAATCGTTGTGACGACCTACTCATCATGTAAATCAAATGATTGCAGACCGTGTATGAACATTTTTTCTCTTTCTTTTCTTAGATGTTTTGAAACACGTCCGTACCAAAAGGGAGGGCAGGCAAATATGAACTTTTACTTTCGTTACCTATGCAGTGAAGTGCAGCTTACCTTTTAGTCTGGTTAGTGATGTGTATACTAGATGTTTTCATTGTTTACCTTTGTCTAAAGGCGTTATTTAGCTGTATATTTAAAAATCTGTTTTTATTCAAATTATTTTGTTAAATTAAAGTTATGATGGGCACAATTATCAATTTCATCATAAGGAGTTGTTTGATAGATTGTTTTCGTTTTGTATTTTTTCGGTTGAAGAGCCTCTGATTCTTTTGTGTCCCAACTTTACACAATAGCTGAACTGGTTATTTCCTTCACGCTAAATTGTGTAAAAGCTTTTTTTGTCAAGGGGGGCTAACCTATTACTTGAAATCTTATTTCAGAATAACATGGACAAGGAATACATTTCTGTTTCAAGGGGAGACACTAGAGGCAAAACCATTGCTTTTTATGCACTGGTCATTTTTAAGATTTTGGATTACTTTGCTTCCATACCATGTCTTCTTTCAGAAAACATCCAAAATACACATTTAGTGTCTGTTATCTGTAGATTTCTGCTAAACTTACCAAGAGTTACCATATAATGCCTCATTTGCATCTTCAAACATAACATTCCAGATAACTTGATATTCAAAAATAATAAAGAATTGCCTCAATAAAAGTAATCAACTCTCAACGTTGTTATGATAAATTTGACATTCAAAATTCCTTCTGTTAAAAACCTTTGACTCTAATATGTTAACATGAAACAAGCTTTTGAAACCCTGGCTTTATCCAATGTTCAGATTTATCTTCTGGAAATGTAACATATATATAATAAGATAATCTATGGTTTGCATATTTTTGCATACATACATTTTCCCCAAAAATATTATACAACAAATTATAAAGTAAATACGTTTGACACAGTTATAACAATAACATAAAAGTCAAATTAGTGAATAAAAATAAATGAATCTTGCTGCCTCGTGTCGGATGACGTCACACCACGTCCGCCTGCCCTTTCTATCCGTGCGCGAGCTCGACAGTCCAAAGTATAAAGCAAGTAGCGCGAGCCCCTTAACAGAGAAAAAAGTGTTGTCGACAGAGAGGGGTGCACAGAGGAGCGCACACTAACGCGTGCAGACACATATTTAGTGGGTCAACGGAATACTGGCCCGTGCGTGCACATGTACACCCAGAAAAGCGGACGCCTTTACAACTTAATTAAGGAGTAAATCACCCAACAATGGAACGGGAGTTATGGATTTAACGGGTAGAGGACTTGAAATGGGCGGTCGGCTGGTGGTGTTGCTGCTGTGGAGTTGCCTGCTGTCGGCGGTTGACGGTACGTTGACTTTTTTTGTTCACAACATGGATCCGCAGGGAACAAGGACCGTGGAGCCACCGGGAGAAAGGCGCGTTAAGAACACCGTCGTTAACACGCTGTTGTATCCGTGCGCCTCGTTCCCCTCTAACGCTCCCGCATTGAGTCGAGCCACAGCGCTAGCTGTGATTCCTTGTTCTGAAAGTTGAGGTTTTCGTGTGTGTCCCAAGGGTACAACAACACAGTAGTTGCAATGAAAAGTCTCGAAACTTTTGCATAGGTGCGCGCGACACACCGGAGGAGAAAGCCCAGTGTAGCCAAACAGCCTCTCGCGCTTTGTCAGAACCGGTGCGGTTGACGAGTTTAAATGTGTCGGAGCATAAATGAAGTTTGAAGCCGAGCCTGGGCTATTTTTCTCGGGCCTCGGCAGCGCGAGCCATTCCTGCTCGGTGTCGGGTGTCACGCAGACTTTCTGCTTTGATAGTGAAAAAAGAAAGCCGGAATGTCTTATTTTTGCGGGAAGAAAACGCTACCGGACACGCTAAAAAATGTTTTTTCCACTCCGGGTCAAGGTCTTTTATAAGTCGTACTTTCGCCAGCGGCTAATTTGTGGTTTTTATTATTTTATCTTTAAGTGCCCAGTCAGAGGCGGAGCTTACCTTCCTCTCATATGGATGCAAGGCATTAGCTAGCTCGTGTTTGTCTGCGTGCATCTTAAAACTAAAGCTTGATATGTTATGCTCTGATATATATATATATATATATATATATATATATATATATATATATATATATATATATATATATATAACGCACACAGACCTATAAACTGTAGTCCAGTAAAATATGCATATTAACCTCAAGTCCAGATCTGGTGATGATAATCAAATTATTTTCACTAAAGACATGATATCTGTGCTTTTCCTTTTAAAGCTATGCCTTCATAGAATTGTCAGCATCCGCTCGGAACTAAGTTAGTTCTCATAATGGTGCACATCGTTAGTTACAGAGAATAGGATGCGTTACAGTGAGTTTTCCCTCAGCGAGTGAATGTTATGCTCACGTTTGATTCTTGCCTTTAAATGTCACTTTGACCTCCCCTGAGACACATTTATGAGCCTGCCTCCTGATTATAACCCTCTCTGAACCAGGTAAACACGGTTGGTAAAGAGTTCCAAAGGTCCCAAAGGGTGCAATTCTCTGGAGATTAAATGGTTTAATTCGAAATTTTTAAATGGTAGAAATGACGATAAATAAGACATCCAAACAAAATATACATCCAAATTTAGGTTTGATGTTGTTAAAGATGGTGTGAGTTTTGTCTTGTGCTGTAAATTAAGTATTTAAAAAACAAAGGAAATGTATCCACTGGGTCTGTGGGTATTGGAGCGAGGTGCTACTTAAAAAAATGTTGAATATCATTATATCTTTGTACTGCCCTTAGTATTTTTTTAGTATTTTTTAGGGGCAAAAGATTTATGTTGGAAAACTGCATCATGTCAAAAGTTGGCACTGAATGTGTGGTCGGTCGGCTTCTGAGTCCTCCTTTACCCGTTCTTTATTCCGATATTTCTTTGTGGTTTTGTTAATTTCATGCAGTTTATAAATTAAAATTATCGTTTGATTTATAAGGCTGTGTGCATTCAGATCATTTTGTATAATCTCTTAAAGTGACAGCCCTATATTCCTGAATAGTGTGAACATCACGTCCACTGAACAAATGCATTTATTACAGAACAGTAATCCTGCTCAACAACGCATCATAACCAACACGTAACATATCGTAAGTGCAAAAAAACAACTACGGATCTACAACAGCATCATAACCAACACGTAACATATCATAAGTGCAAAAAAACAATCGTTGACTCAAGTAAGTTTTGCCTAACTTTTATCCAGTCAAACCATGCCACTAAACATTCTGACTCGATCAGGGTCAAGGGTCAACACCAAAAGAACTGATTTACAAAAGCATCATGATAACCAATGGAAGCAACTACTTACAATAGCAGGAGTGAACTTTGTACCACCTCCTACCTCTATTCAGAACATTACGACACAGAGGACCTTCAGTCAGATCACTTTTATTTATGTAGCCCAATATCACTCATCACAAATGTTTCTTAGGGGCGTTATTATCTGTACATAAAAAGACACCCTCCGACCTTTGACCCTAACCTACCTTGTAACTAACCTACTTTTTGTAGGCTAAGCAGGAAGTTAGCATCACACTGCTTCCCTCAACAAAAAGCGAATGGGATTCTTCAATTAGATTTTTGTAGAAAATGCACTTTGTGGTGAACAAACGTTTATGATACTTACACGTTTTGTTCAGCGAGATCATCTTCACGATGATCACCAATGTTTATGACTTTTTAAGCATGACTGCTATCGGCAAAAGTAAACAACTAACGCTAGGCTATAAAAAATACCAACAATACGGTCACATGATGTCACGTCGGCACCACTAGGCTAAAGGCGTGTTCACCATGGTGACATTTTGTAGTCTCATTTAGCCACTCGTTAGCAGCCGCCTCTTTAAACAAAATATAAAAGCGTCACAATTTTACAAAAAACAAATTACGAGTGGTGTATTTACTGATTAATTGTATGTTGTAGAACAAAAAAACATTGAATCTCTTCAGCTTGTTTGAACTAAAGACCTTATTTTCATCATCTACACAAAAACCCATTCAAAAAAAGAACTGACTTCTGGACGAGGGAACCAGAAGTGATTCTACAGATGTCAACAGAATAATAGTGGTGGAAGAAAATATCTCTTGAGTATGGTGATATTATGTTTTGTGATAGTGTATTGATGAGATTTTGAAATAAACATTTTTTGGGGGGAAAATAACTTAATTGACTGTATGTATTTTTGACTGATGTAGAATGTTATTTCCTTTTCTCAGGTTGCACACAGAGTAGGGCTAAGATGTCGGATGGACTGTGATAAATGCAAATGCACATCACACTGTTCTTTTTATGCACAGTTTTCCTAAAATTTGATTTAACAAAATAAAAATTGCATTGCTTACAGGATCGCAATGAATTGAATCATAGCCCCTGTGTAAGGATACGTATTGTAACACCACATTATTGCCAATACACATACAGAATAACAAAAAAGTCAAACTACAGTATTCACAGTGAGTGTGCAGAAAACTCTCGCTCTCGTTTAGTCCTGAACAAATAAGAATGATGTCCCACGTTTGGCACTGAGGTGACCACATGTACGCACGCTTCACACCCATTGGCCAGAAACACCACAGAGGTGTCAAAACCACTGCAGGGCAAACATCACAGCTGTGTGTGTGTGTGGACTGTCGTATCGCCCAGTAAATGGTGCGTTTTTTCATAAATGATGTGAAGTCTACACCACGGCGTCTGATCTTTAAAATGCTGCTTTCTTGTGAGAACTACAAACTTCTGACACCTTTCTCTGTTTCTGTTGTATGAAATATGCGGGTGATAATAAATACTGGACATTGTCCTTGCCAAACTGCTGCCCTGCGCTAAAGAAGTGTTTTACTTGAGTGCCTGAGTAATAATTCATATATTGATAAGTGGTTCCCGTGGTCCATTCAGAGTCCTGTACACGACAGTGTTGCTTCGCTCCAACGTATTGTTCCCACAATACTGGAATTTTCTTACTTTGACTATAATACCTCGAAAAATATCGATATTCGATACAATTTTCGATACCACGCACGCACCATTGAGGGCTTAAAATGTAGCTTTTTATTGAAAGATACATCATTTGTGGATGTGTCAACTCGCTGTCGGAGAAAATATTATTTCATATATTTATTTTTGACAACACTACTCAGACACTCATAAAACTTTCATTAAATTGGTATCGGGCCTCAATACTTGGTGAGTAAAGCCTGTAGCTTTGAGTTATGAAGAGTAACATAGAATGTTAACTTGCTTTGTGAAGAAAGAAAGAAAGAAAGAAAGAAAGAAAGAAAGTCATTCCAAACTGGGACGTGTCAAACTCACTGTAGTTCATGGGCCCAGTTTGATTCCAAGTAAAACCATTGCATAATAACCAATACATGACATCAACTTTGAATGCTTCCCTCTCTTTGAGTGTCAATAGGTACACTCTGCAAAACGTTCACAGTTAATGAACTCGGTTTTACAGAACAGTCGATGAGCAGCCATGACACGTCTCTGATCTCTCAAACCATTCATTTATCTTCTCAAGTTCTCGTATCATTCGCCTGTAGGCCTGTTGTGACCCATGGGCCGTATGTTTGACAGCCATGCCTTTCATATTATATGTTATTATATGATATAGAGTATGCAGCTTTGCATACTCTGAACTAAGGTATTGGGGGGAAAAGCATTGCTTTGGTATCATGAATTTGGGATGAAACTCAGGTATTTTACTGGCAACACTATTGAAACATATTATTATTAAATCCCTAATTTTGACTTTGATAGCGATGCAAAAAATCTCGTTTCAACCACCAACTTGTTTCAACCACCTCAGACGGTCTTTATCAGTGGATGGATAAACTTTCACCGTTTACTACCGTTTATCCCACACTCGCAGGATGTGTTCATCTTCTAGTCAAATTTTTAATCCAAGTTTGCCGGCGTGCATGTGGTCCACCGGTCAGGACAGGATGGTGTGATGCACGGCAACGCGATGGGCAGCAAGAACTTCCAGCTTGTTCTGAAAGGACTCCGCGATGCATTCACAATCCTCTGTGACAGGCAGACCTCGCTGCACACGCATCAGCTTCTACTAGTTTGACGAGCTGAGAGTCGTAACAGAAGACGTCGAGGAAAGACTCAGCAAAGTGTCTCGTGTGTTGAGCGCAGCCGCGTCATGAATCCTCTTTGTCTATTTGTCTATTTGTCTTGAAAACTCTCAGACATTGAAAAGTGGATTCCTTTTGCTGGTCCGGGTCCAACACCCATCTTATACTTTGAGTATACCTTCATTACTTCATTACCAATTGTAGCTGTGTTTGCACTTCTAATCCTGCGTAAAAAACAAAAGCCAGTGTCCTGTTCTTCGGATGCTAATATCTCAAGGTTCAAACAGCAATGCATTTATTTTTTCCAGCATTAAAAAGCATAGAAACCAACAGGTTCTTTCAGCGTAGGACTGCAGCTAACCATTCTTTTCTTTACATTTTAATCTTTAATAGTTTGTCAAATGTCAGAAATTGTGAAAAAGTCCTGCAAGTTATGATTGCTTAACCATGGTTTTGTCTTACTGCATTTTACACAGAGAAAAAAAGATAAAAATCATGAATTCTCCACAAGCTTAAAAAGATTAAATTTTTTTGTCCATAGTTGAAATATTGAAATATTTGATTTAGTCCGTCTTACTTTCTTATCTTCTTTGACCAACATCCATCACCTCTGTCTGGTTCTGCTTCTGTCCTGTAGGGCTGGGTAATATTTTGTATCTATCAAAGAGTGAATACCAAAGTATCTGTAACAACACTTAAACAATTATTTCTTTAATGTCTTACTCTCATTAAAAAGATGGCTGTTTTCCCCCCCCAAAATTCATTTTATTTCACAAAAGAAGCCAAAGTTGTTAACTGTCCATACACAAGCAGCTCTACTGATGTGTGAATGGGGTGGGGGCTGGTCTATTTGGGTGGGCCACTCGAAACACAAAAAAAAAACTTTCTCTGCCAACCTGGGTGTTTTTCTTTCCACCGCTGAGACCAACCGATAGGTGATTACCTCACTGCTCTCCATTAGCCCGCTGTATGGACCATTGCATTCAGTGCATTCAGGAGAAGTGGGGAGAGAGGAGAGGGAATGTAGAGGAGAGGAGAAGTGGGGGGAGAGAGAGAGGAGGAGAAGTGGGGAGGGAGAGGAGAGGAGAAGTGGGGAGAGAGAGGAGAGGAGAGGAGAGGACATGTAGAGGAGAGGAGAAGTGGGGAGAGAGAGGAGAGGGAATGTAGAGGAGAGGAGGAGAAGTGGAGAGAGAGAGGAGAGGGAATGTAGAGGAGAGGAGGAGAAGTGGGGAGAGGGAGTGTAGAGGAGAGGAGAAGCGGGGAGAGAGAGGAGAGGAGAGGGAATGTAGAGGAGAGGAGGAGAAGTGGGGAGAGGAGAAGTGGGGAGGAGACAGGCGAGACAAAGAGAAGAGGAAAGGAGGAGAGAGGGAGGAATGGGGCAGAGGTGGAGGGAGAGAGGAGGTCTGTGGTAGTCTACCTTGATTTCTCCAGGGTCTCACGCACGCACACACACACACACACACACACACACACACACACACACACACACACACACACACACACACACACACACACACACACACACACACACACAGGCTGCATAACTGCATAACTGCACTCGCTGCACACATTTTTCTCGACTGGGGAGGTGTTAAGAAAATCTCTTGCGACCCTACACACACACACACACACACACACACTCACACAGAGGTTGCTGTAAGATGGGTTCTGATAAGATGTAAAGCGAGGGAGCCTGCAAGCTTTCTCCAAGCAGAACAAAGCAGGAGATCTGAGTTGTGTGCGTGTGTGTGTGCGTGTGTGCGTGTGCGTGTGCGTGTGTGTGTGTGTGTATGTGTGTGTGTGTGTGTGCGCACACATCCAGAAAGGGGTGCAGCAGTGCATTGCCTGCGCTTTAGAAACTTCTTTTGGGACCCTTCTTTCTTTTCACGCTGCCACCTCAGTATGACCTCCTTCCCCCCCAAACACCCCATCACACACACTAAAGCCCCCCCCCATCGTACTTCAATTGCTACTCCCATTGACAAACTAAAATGTAGTCTTTTGGTCTTCTTTTGTGTTGTGTTGCACCCATGCGCGCACACACACACATCCATCCATCCAAACAATGCCAGGTGCAGTGATGTCATTTGTCTTCACACAAGTTTCAAATTTCAAATTTCAAATTTAACAACATTTGTAGCATTTCATATCTGTGATTTAAATAAATGTTTTTCACATTTGCGTCAGTGTTGGATCGAATAATGTTCGCTTGGATGAATCATTACTGTGTTCATACGGAGTATTGAGCCAGAATGTAGGAGAGTTAGCCATTGTCTTTGTCTTTTGACATATTGTGATATGTTTTTTTTTTTTTCCTGATAGTGTTTTCATCGATACAGTTGGGTATTTAATATTGTGCTGCTGCTGTCTTGACGTCAATGTGACAGCATTCAGACTAGACTTGTGCAGGGATGCCCTGAGAAACTGGTACTTTGGTACTAAGTCGATGCCAGACCTGTGAACAGGTGAAAACGCGTCAAAACGTGTATGCAAACAGTAATAAAGGAGTGAAGGACATGGGATTTATTATTTTCCTTTTTTCTTTTTTTTTTACCATGGTACTGAATTAGTATTGAAAATAGTGGAATTTCTCTTGTTTTATTATCGACTTCTGAATATCTGCTATCGTGACATCACTAGACTTGTGCCAGGTTGGAAGTGTGGTAGAAATGCTAATGTCAGGACTTGTACGGATATGTGTTAAAGAAAAACTGTAAAATTGGCCTTGATTTACGTCACGAGGTGCATGACTAAAAGGGGTCTAAAAAAAACCTGTCTGTGTAAACCAGCCAGACCCTTCAAATGTACGTTCTCCATGTGTGAGTGTGAAGTTTAGATGCAGCAGTCTCGTCCTCTCCATCACCAGGAAACCCCGGCTAGCCAGCACTGGAGCATCTCTGTTAGGCCAGAGCTGACCTTAAGCGCCCCCCAGTATGTGGTCTGGACGCTCTCTCATATCTATTTAGATCCGTGTCACTCTGTTCTGTCTGTCTCGGTGATGGGCCTGTTGTTTAGTGTCGTATCGCGTTAGCTCAGTAGATGGAAGCTTACTTCTACTGTTCCTGTGTAAGCCAGATCACTTCTTCCTGTTTGATGGGAACATTTTAAACAGTGATTTATCAAATTAGTTTGACACTTGTTGTCTCAATGAATATGTTTGGTCTATAAAACCGGAATCAGAAATTTCCATCACGATATCTTCGGGCACAAGGTGACGCCATTAAATGTCTCGTTTTGTCCAACCGAATCCTAAAAATGTCAGAATCACAGCGCTGTCGATGCTCACAACAAGCAAGAAGACAACAAGTGTAGCCGGCAAAGCACCATAAACCAATTGTAATTATCTGTAAACTCATATCTCATATTCATGGACTACTTTATTGCTTTTATACAAGCCCTGTAAAGAAAGGAGTCGAGTATTACCTGTATTATAAAGAATCAAAGATTGAATATCCTGTAAACAATTTGATTTGGCTGGAAAATATTTGTAAGACCTCCTGTTTCTGAAGCATCTTAAAACAAATCGGTCTTCTTTGTAAAACCCCTCTGACATATTTTAACTCTCTGCTACCGAGGGTGCCCTAGGGGCCGCTTTTGAGACTGTATTTCATAAAACATCAAAAATAAGTATTCATTACAAAACGAATATAATGATGTCGCATACCTCGTGAAACGTCAGAAACCTGGGATAAAATCGTATAAAAGACATTTGAACATACTCCAAACACAACTCAGTACTCAAACTTAGCATAACTACAACACCATATTCATATTTCGCCAGGAGAGTACACACTCGGGACATTTCCGGACTTAGCAATCATAGCTTGATGCTAACAAACAAACCGAGATAGCAGAAAGAACGCCACGAACACAACGGTTACGGTCATAACCGTAACATTTCTCTCCGTCATACTATCGCTGAGATATGAGCCCAACAGACACCAGCAACACAAATCACATTATCGCTTTATGATCATAAATATGACTCACTTTTGACGATTTGAAGCTGAAAAATTGAATATCTCCGCATTTTCTCTCCGGAAAAGGTTCAATGGACTTCCTGTCTTGCAACAGAGACACGCCTTTCCTTCGGAGGGGGTCATTTCACCCCACAGGGGAAGGCGTAACATGCTGTGTCCCCCAAAGCGTGCAATTCACTATTTTCGGAGACTTGATGATTTTGACTGGCTAACAGTGCTGTCACTCATTTTCAAGTGATTAGCTCAATTCTATTGGAGCTAACGAATACAGAGAGGTATGTACCATGGAGGTCGGCCAATGGGAGCCAGAGTTATTGTTCTGCGTAAGTATAAAAACTAGGAGCAAGCTGCCAGCTGCTTTTACGCACAGCTGATTACGCTCAGCTGATTAATGTGCCCAAATGCACATTTTGGAAATCTCGCCTAAACTTTCTGTACTAACACTTCTCTCATTTTGTTCTGCTTCACTTTATCAAAGTAAAACTTTGCAGAGAGACTGTTCACATATATGTGCTATGATTTGGGAGATGTTTTAGGCTGGGGGCTGCATCATTTCAATGAAATAATAACAATGAAGGGGCTTTTTTTTCCAGGCGAACCTGAAACTTTTCAATTTGAGCTGTGTGCCATGTTCATTTACTCTTAACCAGTAACTTATACACTGATATTTACACATCTGAACAAATCTCACAAGTGTTCCTTTATTACAACACACCAAATTATTCAAATAGACCTTGTGCTTGCAAAGATGCACTCTTTTGAGTTTGGGTATACAATTTTCGAGCAGAGGCCTAAAAATAGGGCTCGGGAGCAGGAGGTTAAGTGCTTTTATCAGTGAACTGTTTGTGACAGCCACATCTGAAAAACTCTGAATGTGCCAAGTTCAAATAATTCGGAGGATAATTCGGAGGGGCGGGTCCGCTCGTAGTGCTAACCTCGGCACATGCTACTAACAGCGCACAGCAAATATAAGTATCCGGGCGGAACTCGCACTGCAGAGCTTTGGTTCCACATTAACGTGCATCAATCTACACACAACATTTTAGAAACGCTAAAATGGGTCACCACCAAATCTACTTTGGCGGACGTTAATATACCTGGGCGGCCCACCCAAGTAAAGATGCACGGGAAACACTAAAATAAGCCCTCAGTGCTCCACTTATGACATGCTTAAAACATATGTGCTGTGTACAGGGTCCGTAAGTGCAGTACTACAGCTTGAGTTAAATGTCTTAAGAGTAGGGTTGGGTATCGCTTGGGTTTTTTCCGATACCGGTGCTAAAACGATACTTTTAAAACGATACCGGTGCCTAAACGGTGCCTGAACCCATACTTTTTTCTTCAAATTGAACAATATATTAACTGTTTAAAGTATACTATGAATATAAATAAATACAAAACACTTGGCTTCAAACTACAGCTTCAAACTTTTTAACTATGAACAATATGTTAACTGTTAACAGTTTACAGTATACTTAAATAAATACAAAACACACACACTGTACACACACTACAGCTTCAAACTTCAGCAATTATTTTGCAGAAATATGAGCATATTTTCCTTCTCTGGCAAAATACGACACGTCTCATGACTTATTTTATTTTACCAGTTGGTGGCGGTAATGTGCCAGTACACCTCAAAGGAGGAGAAGAAGAAGCTTTCGCGTGCCTGTGTTGTTGTGCTTATGAGCGGCAGCGCTAAGTACCCCGTTGTAATAATACTATGCGTGAGGAGCGGAGGACCGAGTCCTGCTGCCAGGACGGAGTCATCAGAGTAGTGTCAAAAAAGTATTTCAATCGGCGCAGGCACCGAAAGTAAGCACCGAAAGGGAGCACCGAAATCTGCGTTGCGTTTCGGTCCCGTAGATACCGGACGTATAGGAACCGGTGCCATATTGGCACCGAGTTTCGGTACCCAACCCTACTTAAGAGTGCTGTTTTACCACAGCTTGGTTGCTGATGCCAGGACCTCTTTCAGTTCAAACTTCACATAGTGATTTGTTCTTTGTCTCAGTGAGGCTGCAAGCTTTGAAAGTTACTTTCTATGATACATATGATACAAACTTACTATGAAACAATATAATACACAGATAGAGATCACATGGTGGATTAATGGCGAATGGATTAATGCTGTGTCTCCTTGAAGGACACTGGGTTGCTGTGGGACAGTGTCCATACTGATGAGGCGGTGTGTCTTAATGCCGTGGGATTACAGTCGCCTCGCGGTGCCAAACCGCAGCGCAGCGCTCTGCCGTCCTGCCAGGCCAGACCACAAGCTTCCCCAGAGGCACCGCGGCAGCTGCTGTGACAGCCACGGCCTCCGACAGGGGAGGTCAACGTCCTCGAGTCAGACACACACACACACACACACACACACACACACACACACACACACACACACACACACACACACACACACACACACACACACACACACACACACACACTTTACATGCGTATATATGTCGTCCAACTTTTTTTTGTTTGTTTTCTATCTGGTAGCGTTTGAAGGACAGAAATGTAAAACTTGTTTGTGCACATTCAAAAGATGTTTTCGGTCTTTCTTTTGGATGGCCTCTGATTCTGAGTTTTTTTTTATTTCAGCCAAAGCTTGTTTGCTGTTTTGGTGTCTTGTTGTGAACTTGACTTTATAGCTAAAGTTGGCGCTTCAGTGGAAAATTGAAATGCCGTGTCACCTCAACAGGTGATCAGATGGATCAGAAGTGTTCTGATTTGCACGTTTGCACACTGCAAACCGTTGTCTGCCATGTTCATTTGGGAAATACAGCATCAGTGAAGTCAGTCTCAGGACGGTGACACTGAAAGAAACAGCGTTCAGATAAAAATTATAATTTCAGATTATAACATTCCAAATAAATCGTTCCTCTGCCCTTGAGGTAGAAATCACAAAGCCCTCTGGGTAAATGGTCAGAATGCATAATTTGGGGTGAAGAAGAACCTCTTGTTGTATGAGGTGGAGCCAATTTATTGCTTCTCTATTTGGAGAAATTCAATCGGATCAGTTCAAATCAGCTGTTTCTCTATGAGACTGATGCAATAATAATAATGATTTACTCGACCCAAAACCAAACAGCAGTCACAGCTTCACTGTTTACCAATAACAGCATTCAAAGGTGTGAGAAGTGAGTTTCTTTCGTTACAGAACACAGTTGCAGGATGTTGGACTTGTGTACTTGGTGCCGGTAAAAACAAAAAAGGTTTGTAATGTTTCAAATGTTATTTATCTTCTCCTTTCCAGGCTCACCTCTCCTCCTGTTCGCCAACCGGCGCGACGTGCGGCTGGTGGATGCCGAGGGCGTTCGGGGCGAGTCGGCCATCGTCGTCAGTGACCTCGAGGACGCGGCGGCGGTGGACTTCCTGTATTCCGAGGGCCTGATATTTTGGACGGATGTCAGCGAGGAGGCCATCAAACAGACGCACTGGAATCAGTCATCCAACTGTAAGGCCGTTTATTCTCCTGCTTCCTCATAAAACCAAACATTTATTGTAGCTACATGTTAAAGGGTTTTGGAGAAGAACACATCCCCCCTCTTGCCACAGTTTGTTTCACACTGTGTATGTTTTGTGGTTGCAGCCCTTAAAGAAGCGCTGGGAACCGGCCAGACTGTGGTAGTGTCAGGGCTGGACAGTCCCGACGGGCTGGCCTGTGACTGGCTGGGCAGAAAGCTCTACTGGACAGACTCGGAGACCAATCGGATTGAAGTGGCCAACCTGGACGGCACCTCCAGGAAGGTCCTGTTTTGGATGGACCTGGACCAGCCCAGAGCGATCGCCCTCAACCCCGCTCAGAGGTAACAAAAACACGCTCTCCACACTACTCCAAGATAAGATTATGAATGTAGTTTATGAGTTCACAACATAAAGGCGACAGCTTAATCAGCCAGTCTCTCTCCGAGTTGGCGTGGATTGTTACTCTCGTGAAGATTAGGTCGCCTGCACCGGTAACAAACGACACGCTAACACACTGACAGAATCTGTGTTTTTGTGTTTTTACCCGAGCTGGACCAGAAAATATTCAGCTAAAACTGATCCCCACTGTTCATCCGTGAAGTTTGCCGGAAGCGATGTAATGTAGCCCGGATGCGTTTTATGTGGAGTGAGCACTGCGCCGGACGTTTAAAAAAGATTGCCTTTTGAATGCTACGTAGTTAGTTGTTGGTTCGGAGGCCCTTTGGCCTTTTAATAGCCACACAAAGAGCATGCCTTCTTTAAATGAACATTTTGAACTATAGTAGCAACACAGTGTAAACAATGCCGAAATATCGTTAGTAGCCTAGCATACTTGAGCAAAAGGTGCAGGGTGCAAAGATGTGAGGGTGAATGGAGAAGATGGTGGAGGAGAAGGCCTGCTCTCTTCATGCTTTGACCTCACGCTGACCTCCCTTCTCTCTTTAGATCAGATGATAGATATGTTGTTTACTTATGATTGCATGTTAACAGTTTTCATGATGACATAGGGTACAGAAGTCTCCAACCATGACCTCTGCAGAGCTTGTCTGAAGACTGCGTTTAAACCAAGAGGTTCAGTGAGTCCACTGAGCTCCTTAGTTCAGGCTAAATGCACTGAACCCTTTCCTTATACTGCAATTAAACACTCTTTTATCCCGTATTGCTCAATCCTTATGGGTCCTTCGTACTGTAAACAGCCTGAATACCACGTCAGCTCCAGGACCAGTCCGATTGTGCGGCTTACATTTATATCGATTACGATAACCACAGGGTTGGGTGTGTCTGGGATGGTGTGTCTGTGTTTGGAGTTGTTGGCATATCTGTTGGTCACACTGTAACTGAAGCTGGACGGGTGCAGGGCAGGCGGGAGAGAAGAGGAAGCCCTCAGTGAAACTATGCAGTTCAACCACTTCATTTAAGTGAATGTTACGACCCCAAAACTGTCCTTTTATAACGGCTCGTGGTTGCCGCGTAAAATGTAGGTACAGGAACGAAGACAAACAAGATCCAGGTTGTTCTTGTCCTTTATATCAGTATACAGTAGAGACGTTCAGATACCTGAACTTGTTTGTTGGCTGTTACCGAGTACCGATTCGATACCACAGCATTAAAAGCACATCGCCGTTTTATTATCATGGCTTTTAGATGCAGCGGTTGTGTTTTCCAGAGCTGATGACGAGCTGATGATGAGCTGATGATGAGCTGATGATGGGAGTAGCGAGTTACACGTGTTGTTTTTGTTCCTGCGTAAATGAGCTGATACATGATAACGCAATCACGTGATGTCGGATCGGTACAATGGACTTGCATCTTCTCCAAAACCCGATCCAGCACTTCAGTCTGCATTGGAAGTGAAACTACTGGCCTCTATTGTATATGTGAGACGTTTTGTTTAAGAGTTACGTTTACAGTAGGAGCCGATTATTGACATTTCGGTTTGAGGTTGTTTTTTGTTGCCTAAATCTGATCAAATTGCTTTAAGAATAAGTTTTCAAACATTCATCTTTCAAGCCAGTTTATTTACTTTGAGTCTATCGATTTCACTCAAGATAGTCAAAGTTCAAATTAGTTAAGGACAGGTTAAGTGCCGCTCAGTCAGTGTTGTTTAGCCAGTTATATTCAAGTCAACTTCAGTTGTGTTTAAACCAATGAAATCAAATCCGCTCAAGCCAAATGCGAGTCATTTCAGAAAGTTATTTTCGCTTTAGTTCAAGATAGTGTAGTCGACTCATGCGTTGTCGGAATCAGTCACACAAATACAATCACAGCACCGTCTCTCTGCTTTTCCTCTGTAATTGTCGTGTCTACGTTGCCGGCCAAAGGAATGCAGATCTCATTCATTCATTCTGAAACTATAGACACACACACATAACTGTGTGTGTGTCTCAGAAAGAGAGCTAGACACACACGATACCACGGCCTTTAATAAGTAGCATTCAAACCAATAACTATCGGTTGTCAATTTATTTGACTGGTAACTGGAGCAGAGCAGAGCCGGAGTAGTTTTACTGTAGATATAGTTTATGGTCTGGTAAAAACATATCTCTGGTACTACACCTATTTACCGGTATATCCACTTTCTTTTCTATTTTTTTTATCCTCTCAATCTTTTCCCCCTGAAATGAGTCATTTATTGAGAAGCGTTATTATGACAATAGATTCATGGACCGATCATAAAATAGAGAAAATGAATGACAGGACAATAAAATGATGTGTACATGAGAAACAGAGATGGAGGGAGAAACAAAAGAATTTGAGATATGTAGATACGGTGGAATAACAAAGAAAAAAATCATTGTTGAAAGTTGAAAACAATTGTAAGATTCTGTCTTTCGGTATCATTAGCGTAAGGGTTAGCATGACTCTCACACGAGGAAGGAATCAGGTTAGGGCTTGATTTTGCTAATCAAATAATCTGATTATTACTTTGATTAATCGACAAGTAATCTGCTAAAAAATAACAAAACATATTCCTCATGTTCTTGTTCAACACGTTTACTACACATTGGATTAAAATGTAGTGAAGATAAAACCATCACCAGTTTTAACGCGTCGAGGCGCACCAGTGTCGGACCATCTCCGGGGTCGGGGCCGAACTGTGCAGGAGACCAGAGAGACAGACGTTTAGCTCTCAGCTCTTCTGCAGCTTCTTTCTGAATCTCTGTGGTCTGAAGTTTGTGTCCTACGTCCTTGATTGTGCTTTATTTTTACTGCCTCGCTTTCAGCTGTGTAAGAGTCCTCACTGATGATGAAAACCCAACACTTACCGATTGTTGCTGCTTCATAATAAAAGCGTTTGGATAGTAAAATAACAGGCGGCTTTTCTTGTGAAGAATTTGTAGGAAATTAAACGTGTTTATCGGCAAAGTAGCGGATCTTTGTTAGCGGCTATTCATCGATAAAACATGTCTACTAATACTGCAGGGAGGAAGAGTGAGCAGCAAATATGAGATTTATTCAAATGTGTTTATCCGACCGAGTCGAGCCAAGCCTGCACACACGTATGTACGCAGGGTTATACTCCCCTCGAAATGGCTAAATGCAGTTTCACTAGCTTAGGCCCCCACCTCGGCCGGAGCGAGCCTTCGTCGGTTGTTTGGGGTGTTCAGGAATGGTTGATGGAGATTTGGCCTGATGCGGTTTGGGGGAGGCTTAGCTGAGGATCCACTGCGGCTCCCGGGCCTTGCAGACCCCCAAAATAAGCCTGTGTGCTGGTTGGCAAGATCGAGTGAGGATTTGTGGGTTTAAAGACGGCGTTGGATATGGCCGAACCGATGTTGGACGGGTGTCTGCAGGAGGGCTGAACTCCTGGAATGGGAACGAGAAAGCCATGGCATTGCGGTGGCCCAGACGTGAGCTGCATCGAGGACGCGCCCTTGGCGGACGGGTGTCGCAGCGTCATTTGATGATTGGGTAACCGACTGCTAGGCTGTCCGGAGTTTAAGGGATGGACTTGCTGGGCCATCCGCGGCCCCACGTGATGGCTGTGGCTACTATTGGTCCGATTTCATAGCATGAGGGGAAACGACTTGGCATCTGCTTGCAAGATCCGAGGCTGGTCTACGGTAAACGTCGTCCGTCGTGGAAAACCCCCCAGAAGACGGCAGAGGGAGCGGCATCGTTGTTGGCCAATTGTGTGAGTCCATCGCTGGAAGTGGGCGGGGTGGGGGCGCTGGCATCCCAGTGCCAGGTGCCTCGGCTTTAAGGTGGCATGCTGCTTTAAGGTGGCATGCTGTGGCTGCTGGAAGTAGGTGGCCGGGGGGCGCTGGCGTCCTGCGTTCCGTTGTTGCTTTGCGTTCCGTGCTTGCTGCATCCCGTTGCCTGCTGCGTTACGTTGCTGCGATACGTTGCGTGGCTGCGTCAATGCGTCGTTCCGTTGCTGGGTTCTGTTGTTGCTTGATGTGATCCGTTGCTGTGGTCCGTTGTTGCTTGCTGCATTGCTGCGTCGTTGCTTGCTGCGTCGTTACGTTGCTGCGGTCCGTTGCACTGCGTTGCTGCATCCCGTTGTTGCGGTCTGTTGTTGCTTGCTGCGTCGTTTCGTTGCTGCGATACGTTGTTGCGCTGCATTGCTGCATTGCTGCGTTCCGTTGTTGCATGGTTGCTTGCTGCGATGCGTGGCTGCGATTATTTTCCTCTTTTCTCTTTCTTTTTCTCTTTCGTCTTTTCTTCCTTTTCTCTTTCTCTCTTTTCTCGCTCTTTCTTTTCTCTTTTTCCTTCTTTTTTCCTTTCTATCTTTTCTCTCTCTTTCTCTTTTCTTCTTTTTCTTCTCTCTTCTTCTTTTTCCCCCTCTTCTTTCTTTTCCTTTTTCTCCTTTCTTTCTTGTCTCTCTTTTCTTTTTTCTCTTCTCTTTTTTTCCTCTTTTTCTCTTTCTCTCTTTCTCTCTCTCTCTCTTTTTCTTCTCTCTTCTTTTTCTTCTGCATAGTGGGAAGAGAATGCGTAGTAGGAAAAGCGGGATAGGGGAGGGGGACGGAGGAGAGGGAACCTGGCAACCCAGTGCCAGGAATCTGCATAGTGGGAAGAGCATTCGTAGAAGGAAAAGCGGGATGGGGGAGGGGGACGGGGGAGAGGGAACCTGGCAACCCGGTGCCTGGGTACGGGCAGAAGAAAGGTGGTGTAAGAGAACAGTGAAGGGACAGCTTAGAGGGGGGGGACAGCTTAGAAAGGGGGACGGAGGAAGGAAGACCTGGCAACCCGGTGCCTAGGTACGGGCAGAAGAAAGGTGGTGTAAGAGAACAGTGAAGGGACAGCCTAGAGGGGGGGGACAGCTTAGAAAGGGGGACGGAGGAAGGAAGACCTGGCAACCCGGTGCCTAGGTACGGGCAGAAGAAAGGTGGTGTAAGAGAACAGTGAAGGGACAGCTTAGAGGGAGGGACAGCTTAAAAAAGGGGACGGAGGAAAGAAGACCTGGCAACCCGGTGCCTAGGTACGGGCAGAAGAAAGGTGGTGTAAGGGAACGGTGAAGGGACAGACAGGTGAATCCGGCCAAAAGGTGGGATGGAATGCTGTGGAAATGGAAGGGAGGAAGATAGAGTCGGCATCTCTTTGCCGCTTTGGAGAGTTGAGTTTGCCTGAGGTGGTGGAGGGGGATGAGAGGTGAGGCGCTGCGACCTGGCAACCCGGAACTTTGTGGGTTGGGGGGCGAAGCTTCGGGGTGCGTGTTGGCGTCACGGTCGTTGGCGTCACGGCGGTGTGTTTGGATGTAGGTACGTTTGTGTTTTTTTTTTTTTTTCCTAATGTGACTTTGGGAAAGTTGTGAGGAGTTGGCACAGCTTGCTTTGTTGCGTCGATGCTCTTAGCAGGTGGACTGTGGTCCAGTTGGAGATATCAGCTGGTGCGTCTTCGATGGGGGACCTGGCTGGAGCGTGGAGGGGTGGCGGCGTCTTTGAGCGCTGCGTGCCGGGTAGCCAGAGTCGTCGGAGGCTCGTTCCCGAGCTGGGTCTGGAGCGAGCGAAGAAGGAGAGAGCTGGATTTACGTTTCCGTTGTCTACGTCTGGAGGTAGCGGGTCTCCCTCTGCCACCGAGATGTGAGTTAAAGGAGGACGGCCGTGAGTCCGACTCTTCGTATTGTCAGATTCTGGCGGGTGGATGCAGTTGGTCGGCGAGGTGGAGATCGCGGGTTTGGCTGCCCGGAACCTCTCGATCGCGGTTGGCGGCGTCCTCTGCGTGGTGTTCCGTTTGCGAGTGCAGAAAGCGCGAGTGTGCCGAGGCACACTTAGAGAGGTGTGGTCCTGCTCCTGAAATTCAGCTAAGTTTTATCTCCAATTGTTTCATTGACATATTTCTTTCCCTACAGCTACATGTACTGGACAGACTGGGGGGAGGAGCCCAGGATAGAGCGTGCTGGAATGGACGGCAGCAACAGGTACTATAGAACTGCATGACCCTTAAGCACAGCTTCTGTAGCCACAGTGATGTTTGTAGAGTACAGTGTCCTCCAGTGTGGACTCCAAAGTGAAAGCAGCAGTTGTACGATCATGGCCTTCTGTCTCTTCACAGGAAAGTAATCGTGGTGGTGGACATCTACTGGCCCAACGGTCTGACAATCGACCTGGTGGAGCAGAAGCTGTACTGGGCAGACGCCAAACTCAGCTTCATCCACAGAGCTAACCTGGATGGATCGGCACGGT
The DNA here is from genome assembly GCA_028022725.1 of Lycodopsis pacificus. Classification (NCBI taxonomy): domain Eukaryota; kingdom Metazoa; phylum Chordata; class Actinopteri; order Perciformes; family Zoarcidae; genus Lycodopsis; species Lycodopsis pacificus. Next base: position 1,732,846 of record CM051698.1, read on the forward strand.
ACCGCTCCTTTTTGTGTGAATTCAGACAAATATGCTGAAGAAAAAGCTAATTTTAACAAGCTACACTTAATGGTGAATACCTGTAATCATAAACAAACTTACATTAAGGGAGAGGAGGGTTTTTTTTACAGGTACGGTTCAGTTAAACAACACACAGAGAAAAGTGTAATGACATGAGACTATAGCCTGGCTGGAGAGTTGGCTTCAGGCCTCATCCCTTTCCTGCAGCATACACTAAAGCCAGAAACAGATGATATGAAATATCTTCCCCCAGGCGACCAGAATCAGAGCGCAGGGGCGATGCTGTAGCAATAATGATGCTAGCAGATATATTTGCAGAGAGCAGCAAAGCTCTGGCAAAACAGAGGGGGAGCGTCTTTACTTTTTTTTTGTATACCTTAAAGTACTTGAGTCTGAACTTGGTTCGACTTCACTCCCTTCATGGCATGTTTCTCAAAAACTTGTCAGTGCATAATGCAAAGAAAACAGTTATTTGAAGATGAATTAAGACTTGGCGGTCACTCATCATCAACATCTCATCTTCTTCTAAATGCAGGAATCATGCATTCCAATAATGTATAAGAATGTAAGAGTAACTGTGTGTGTGTGTGTGTGTGTGTGTGTGTGTGCGCGCGCGCCCTTGCACTTTTGTCCTGGCAGCAGACATATGCTTCCTCTGTGACTCTGTCATAATGCCGTGAGCCTCACAGGGAGGGTGTAACGCGGGAAAGCGGAGCTTTCAGTATGATGTGTGCGTAACTTCCTCTGTGGGTGCCCCCGTGCGCTTTACGCAATGATTAACGTGCACATACCCGTGCGAGCCGCTCTCTTCTCTGTGCGGGAGCTGGACTCCAGGGAACAGGGAGGCTGCTATAGAAGAAGAATGCAGAGATAAAGCTGAACATGGCGTTGTGTTGGGTTTGGGAGTCGAGAATTCCTCGCTGTCTAACTTCTTGGAATCGCATGCCTCTGTGACTATTGATTCCTTCTATTGATGCTTTCCGACAGTTGCCATGTGCACTCTGTATCGTGTTGTTGAAAAGCGTGGCGCTGACAAACCTGATGGGGATGAACCCTACAATGTGAACAACAGATCACTGTTGAACTCGGTCGGAGTAATTCTTCCACTTATGAATAATTTGTGTTGCGTTCTGATGGTATCATCACCACACCGGTAAGCCCACATTCCCCTCTTTTGTCCAGTCCATAGACTGTATGTGAGGTGGATGTGGTCATCGTGACGTCACCCATTGGTTTGTGGACTGATGTTTTGAGGCCTCGAGTTTGTCGATCTCGCCGTCGCCATCTTGGCTTTTTTTGCAACCGATGAACTGAAGTGATCATATTTGGAATGTGGAGGAGTGACGTGGAGACGCCGGATACGTCTCTGGTAGCAGCAGCGACCTGTCAATCACAGTAAGCCCGCCCTAAAGCATCCCCTGCTTTAAGGTCTGTCTGACTCTAAATGGAGCATAATTTACTAAATGAACATCATGCTGTATTGAAGAAGACTTGAAACTAGAGATTGAGACCATAAACTCATGTTTACTGAGGGAATAAATCAAGAGAGAAGTAGAGTCATGTTCTGTCATCTCAGGTATTAGCTGCTTTTACCGACAAACTTACATTGTCTGTTTGACTAGGTGGGAATAAAATGCACAAACTTCACGGTTCAAATACAATTTAGAGATCCCCTCCTAAAACTTGAACGATTTTTCGCCCCGTTCTACTTCTTCAGAGAAAAGGGAGGAGGGGAAGAGAAAAATAGCTGCACAGACAGAGTGAAAGAAAAATAGAGAGAGTATGAGAGAGTTGTCCAACACAAACAGAGCTGTGGTATGGAGGCCCCAGTAAAAACACACATACACAGCACCACACACACTCTCTCACAGCTCAATCTGGCCTTCTCTCCTTCAGTCCGCCCATCAGCCTTCTTTCTCCACATCTTACCGTTCGCTCTGTTTCAGATCGTTCCAGATCCGACCTCGTAAGACTGTGACTTTTAGGTAAAAGTGAAAAGGTTCAAACATGAGACCGACGTGTTGAATCAGCATGAGATTAAAGCAGAGCTTGTCTTGGCTCATTATTTGAAGGCGACCTGTCATGCTCATTTCCAGGTTCATACTCGTATTTTGGGTTACTCCTAGAACGTGTTTACATGTTTTAACTCTGAATAAACATGTATCCACTCTGTCTGAAACGCTCTCTTTTAGCCATAGATTAAAAGAAGGAGTCGAAGCAGACATTCCCATTCAAATCGTTGCAATTGTTATGTGTACCGTTGCTATTGTGACCGTTGGTCGTGCGCCAAGTTACAAAAATTCAGAGGTGCACTGCCAACTTCACCAAGATCTTCATTCGAGTAAATGTAATGTTACTAAGCATAGAGAGTAAAACGTAATAACTTAATGTTTCATCCACAAACTCTTGACACAGCATAGAAAAGAACACTGCTATCGCCAGATAAGTGACTTTTAGTGTGACTCATTTTCTCTAAACAGTGTAGTGTAGCTAGCCAACTTGTGGATCGCTGGCTCATTAGCGTGCTTGCTTATTCTAACTTTTTAAAATATGGGCCCTTTAAGCAGTCTGTAACGTGGTGAGTCACAAATGACTGTAAAACTACTGCCAGTGTAGCGTAATGTTACCTGCAGCTAACGTAAACAGTTGTGACAACACGACGTAGAGGTTGGATGAAATCAAAATTCAGTGGAAATGTATTTACGTTGTTGGAAAAATGGGGTATTCTCAGCCAGCGACTTTGTTCCCACTATCACTGCTATCACTGCATCCACTAGCTCGATGCTGCACAACACCGTGTTGTTACGTAACCACAGCACTCATTGTGTGGAGGTATGTTCAGACCACAATAAAGACATGTGCAGCTCTGTTAGAGGGGGAGGCTTTAATGTGAATATACCTGACAGCTTGAGTAATACAATTATTTGCCTGTTTTCCAATTAATTTGCACACAAACACACACACACACACACACACACACACACACACACACACACACACACACACACACACACACATTCAAAAGCTGAACAGAGCTTTGAAATCTGGAGTTGGTTAAATTTGTTCTTTCTTTTTTATTTTCTTAACCACTGCTGGCAGCCTCCTCTGCTTTTACAGCACACACACACACACACACACACACACACACACACACACACACACACACACACACACACACACACACAGGACTAAAAATGATGATTGATGAAAGCCAGTTTCTGGTGTGTTGATATTCTAAATACAAGCCTCCTTTGATCCGGCGCCTAAGTGAGTTTGTGCGAGTGCATTTTCCTGTAAGTGATTTCTAAAGTGTGTTTTTAGAAAAGAACACACACTTCTCCAGCCGTCACGCTCTTTGTAATTGTTTGGCCCTCAGGTTGGAGAGAGGGAATACCTTCTCCAAAGCTGCACAATCTTCTAAATGTGTTGCTTTAATAATGTTTGCCGTCCACATTGTACTGGAATGTGGTCGAGATATTCTCGTCCCAAGAGGGCTGATTACTATTGGTTCTCTGGCCTTTTTGCTTGTGCCACCATCAGGCCAAACTTTCACTTTTACACAAGAAATCGAATGATCAGATCATAATAAATTGTAACGAACAAATGTTTGCACCCCCAGAGGGTAACGCTTTTACATTTCAATTATTTTATTTTCAAAGCTTTTCTTGAAAGCCACCCTCATGCCAGAATGTTCTGCCAAGAGGACACACTCTTGTGATTTTAATGACCTAATGGCTTTCCTATACTGCCACCCGCATGACACATTTGACCCTTATCTTTAAGCTTCACTGCTGATGAGCCCAAATCCTCTGTTTGTTGTTCTCCAACACCATTGTTTTGTGTTGTTTAATGAACATTGCGGTTTAGGGGTGAACAGAGGGGCTTCAGACTTTTAGGCCTCTGTTTTTCTTCCAGCACACAACCAGTAACATTGCAAATACATTCACTATGCTGTTTTGTTGCAAGTTCCTCAAATAGCTTCTTGAGGCTGGCTCCAAGAGTGAGTCAATCCCCATAGACCCTCATGTTAAAATGCCCAACTTTACAGCAGAAATAAACATGTTTACAGCCTGTTTATTTTGAAAACACTCGATTTCAATCCAAATTGTGCCTTTTTATTCAGCCATTGCAACAAAAAGGTACAATGTCCGTGCAATGCACAAGTCTAACAAGGAAGGAAAACCTTGCTGTTCATTCTGGCACCATGTTGGCTACAGCGCTTTTAGTGGTCATGCAAGTCCATTTACCATTTAATATATTGATAGTCTTATAAAAACAAAGACGCATGTAAACACAACGGACAATATCGAGGTCAACAAAAATGATCACGGTCATGTCCATATTTCGGACAATAAGTCAATAACGTAAAAATGGTTGAGGTCATGTCCATATATCGGACAATAAGTTGATGATCTGTGAATATCGTGACTGACCTTATTAAGGTATTGGATAAAGCCTCATTTTGGTGTTGGTAATGCGACCCATACTGGCACCGTTATCCAACCATTTTAAACGATACCCAGCCCGAGGTGAGGTTGCGTTTCGGCTGATAGGGTAGCTCTGCATAATTCTGATACTGGCTTTGACGGGATAATGCTGCCTTGTCTTACAACTAACTCAAGCGCAACTCTAACTCTTTCTGGTCTTCAAAATTGTGAAGACGGTTTGCTCACAACCGTGTGCATCTGAATGATTAAGGAATATACGTCTCTTATGGTGATGTAATATAAGAGCCATTAAAGTAATAATCCATGGCAGACAAGTAGCATTTTGTAATAGGATTCTCTACACAAAACACAAGCCGCCCTCTGATTCTCAAGACTCTTTCATTGTGTCCTGCAGTGAAACAGTGGTGGAGGGCACCCTGACCCATCCTTTTGCACTAACACTGTCTGAGGAGACCTTGTACTGGACCGACTGGCAGACCCGCTCCATCCACGCCTGTAACAAACACAGCGGAGACAAAACCAGAGAGATCCTCAGTGGGATCTACTCTCCCATGGACATCCAGGTCCTGGAGTCCCATCGGCAGCCTTACAGTAAGTCAAATGTTGGGTTTATGTTTAATATACAGTACAGCACACATGCATGAAGCTCATCATATCTTCTCCATCTCTTGTCTCTTCTTCTTTTTCTCTCTTTCTGTGTCGACGTCAATGCAGTCCAGACTCCCTGCAGTGACGACAACGGAGGCTGTAGTCATCTCTGCCTACTCTCTCCAGTCCAGCCCTTCTACAGCTGTGCCTGCCCCACGGGAGTCCAGCTGAAACCAGATGGAAAGACATGCAAACCAGGTATGGATCCTATTTACATCAGTACGACTACTAACGAAACAGCCACTGGCAATCCCTAAGAGAAGAGTTATTTTCAGACTGATTGACTTCTAGATGTTGAAACCCCAAAAGGATTCTATAAGATGCTGAAGTCAGATTTGACACATTCTATTAAAACCCAAATTACTGGAAAAGACAGAGAGAGCAAAATTAAGAACAATTTGGTGCTCAAGTCAACAATGCAATCACACTGACACAGCAAAATAGTCCCACCTACAAAGCGTGGTTAACAAGACGTGGGCTCCGTGTTTCAAGATGGGTCGGTGGGTTGCCGACAGCGCTGAAGAACCCCTCGCACTGAGGACACTCCGTTCCGGTTGAAAAGTCTTGCCGGAAGCCCCGTCCACCCCTGTAGGGAAAGAGGGCGCAGTGAGCACCAAGTCCACGGCCCCATGAAGTGATGAGATCTGGGCACGGGGTGCAGTGAAGCCGCTTTCCCGCTTTCTTAAGCCTACATACTAGAGCCGGTCTAGTCTAGTAGATCTAGTAGGTCTAGTTTATAGGTAACTAACAGGAAACAGTGGATTAGTCGGGGGAGTTTATTATTTTTTTTGTCACTGAAAATAAGTTGTAGAATGGCGTAGGGGGGTAAAGATAGATCGATCTGGATTGATGTATCGTTTCAATAATCGACGACCCAATATCATCAATGCTAAGTGAAAACATCGATACATATCATCTTTACAATAAGGCTTTTATCTTGAAATTACCAAGACATGACTTGTGTCATCATTTCCTCCTGACAACAGAGCCCAGTATTCACATTGTCAAATCATACTTTAATTGCTTTTTGTGAGTTGATATTAATGTAACTGATTGTGTTAAATAGGCAGAGGATACTGATCGCAGGCCTCTGAATGAAAATTGTATCCTGGCAGACTTTTCACATTTTTGAGTTGGGTTTTGCAGGATTATACAACATTTGTATCAAATACAAATACAACTGCCTTTTTATAATGTGTCCAAGGAAATGACGTGTCATCAGCAAGCATCCTATCGTTGTCCAAAGACTCAATGCGATATGGTATCGTGATGATTTACACCGCTAGCTCGACGTGTTTAGTTCATTTGCTGACCTGCCGATGCTGAAAGGATGCACGGTGCAGCTCGCAGTGGATTCACAGAGTATCTCATATGTGGCCATTGTACTGTCGTGTCCCAGCGTAGAGCGCATCAGCTTGAGAACAAGTAAAGAACGACCTCTCTGCTAGCAGAGTGGGGCACTGACTGACTGACCGGCCCGCCATGTTGATTCCCACGGTGCTAAAACAATAGAGCCTTCTTCTGCAAAAAACACAACACTGTGCTGGAGCGCGTCTGTGTTAGGCTGCGTTATGTGAACGTATTCAATTTGAACGAAGCATGCCAACCAATCACTTAGCCACTGTTAACAATAAAAAACTACAATGCTCTATTGTGTCAGCCTGCAGTCCGTGTCTGTGTGTGTGTGTGTCCGTGTGTGTGTGTGTGTGTGTCTTTGTGTCCGTGCTTCTTATTTGTTTTTGCTTCGCTGGTTAAATTGAAGCCGTTTGTTATTATGTTGGCAGCAGAGCGTGTGTGTGTGTGTGTGTGTGTGTGTGTGTGTGTGTGTGTGTGAGAGAGAGAGAGAGTGAGAGTGAGTGAGAGACTGTTTGTCAGAGGTCTTCAAGTGTCTCAGAATGAAGTCGCGTGAAGAGAAGAGTGGAATCACAGATGCTTTCCCTCCTTCCCTTTTCGTTCTCTCCCTTCATTTACCCCCCCCCCCCCCTCCCTCGCCTCAGTCATTTAGGTAACGACGGAACAACTTTCAATGTCAAATCCGATTGGTGCCAAGGCTGAGAGATGCCAGATTTTGATTGGTTGTGAAATTACAGCTGGAACGAGATACAGAGAAAGATTTACATGATTTGTAGAACCATGTGTTTTTTAAATATCTTGAGCTATTTGACATTATTTTAGATATTGGCAATTATGTACTATGTAGTGTATAATGAGGGCACAATTTAACTACAGATAATTTATCCTCTTTGTAGATTTTTATAAAATTGTACACCTAATTTAAATCTCTATACAGTCGCGGCTTTGTCTCTGAGATTCAGGTGAATCGGCCTTAAATGTGAGACGAGAGAGAGAGAGAGGGGGGGGGGGGGGCAGGGAATAGAAAGAGGGAGACACACTTTGAACTGCTTTAAATGGGAGCTCTTCAGAGTCAGAGGTGTGAGAGACAAAGAAGAAAAACAGTTAATTGTCTCCCATGAGGGGAGATTGGCTGTTCAATCCGAAACCAACAGCTAAAACACAGTGAGGATCCCTCAGGACAGCAGAGCCCTTTGTTTCCAGACTGGAAGGAGCAACGGAAGGGATGAACAGAAGAGCTTGGCTCACACTTCAAATCTTTTTCACCACAGACAGAATTGGTGTCTATGACTTTATTTGTCTGTTAGGCCGTTATTATTATTATTGTTATTATTAGGCTATATTGCAGCTTTTTTTTCCCACCGAGGCTGCTCGGTAATTGTTAAATGTAGTGTTCTCTCTTCTTTAGGTAGGGGTGGAAAGTAACTAAGTATGTTTACTCCAGTGCTGTACCTAAAGGTGCTAGATTCAAAATTCAGAGCATTAATATAGCAGCAAACAACTATTAGCTATGTAAACATGACATTGCTGCGCGTTCCTTTTAGTGCATCCCTCACAGCCGCCGCTATGCACTGCGCTCATACGGCTGTGCTGTGATGTATTCCCCGAGGAAACAGAATATTTTGTTTCACATGAAGAAAAGTCATTTGGATTGTGATATAAAATACAAAGACATTGTGGTTTTTTTTTGCATATATTGGTGCCATATTGTGCCATATTAAATATGGCACAATATGATCCCCGGTCATATGATGTGATCTAATAGGGTCGAAAATGCACTTTTCATTTCATTACTTAAAGTACAATTTTGATGAACTCTTACTTTTGTTGAGTTTCATTTCATGCTACTTTATACTTCTACTCCACTATCTTTCGGTAGGAAGTGTTGTACGTTCCACATTTATTTCACAGCTGTAGTTGCTACTAACTTTTCATATGAAGCTTTTACAACACATGATAAGCTCATAAAATGTTCTGAATTGTTAAAGATTAAACCACGTATCAGATCTCTATGAGTTGTTAGCTGTTCCACCAAACAGACATTTTCCCCCCTGAACCTCTCACATTGTTTGAAGCCCAAAAACGTCCAACTACTACTACTCCAACTTTTAGCATAAATATAGAAGCAAAGATTAGAGAAAAGTCGATGCGAAGCAGACCTTTGTTTTGTTTGGAAACAGATTGTTATTGGACGGTCGGGTTTGGCTCTAATCCAGATACCACATACTCAGACTTGGGTCTGCTTGGATGGTGCCTTGACATCTATACTTTAATAACACAAGCTTTGGAGAAATGAACATTTTTCCCAAATGGGAGGAAAAATGTCTGCTGTCAAGTTCATAATGATACTGACTCTCGACCCCTCAGATTTAGCTCGTGACTTTTTGGAGCTAACTGGATCTAAAGTAGTTAAAACCAGCTCCAACTTGAGCAGTTACAACAGCAACATACTGCTCCGAATTTGATACATCAATATTAACAATCTGATAATGTCTTACATACTAATATTTCAGTCACAGGGGACATTTTAATTGCATAGCCACTGCTTTGACGGCTGATACTAAGTACATTTAGTTTAAAATACTGCTACTTGTAGGGGAGTCTTTTATCGATACTTACTTTGACTTCAGTAAAGGATCTTCTACTACTGCTGTTCGGGTCTGTTTGGGTTGAACACATTTTGGATTGGGTCTAGTATCCTTGAGTACGGTCTGATGTGCCCACGTCCGATCAGGTCTTTCTATTTGTAAAAACTATTCATGCACGTCAGGTGTTAGTAGGTTTACCATGGGTCTGTTTTGAATTGTGAGGACCTCTAGTCGGACTGAGCTCATGTTAAAAAGTGCACAGCTGTCAACAATTTCGTTAGGGCTCATCAGTCTGATATCAAAACCTTGTCAGACATGATAACATGATATACATGATATATACTGTACCATCAGTTTATAAGCGCTGTTAGCACCATAAGCTGCTAGCCGCCGGCTCAGCCGTCGCCATGTTGAGAGCCGTGTTGAGACAACAGACATGTTCTGAATATCGTTTTGAGCACCTTTAAAAACAACTGAACAAAATGTCCCTTCATTTTGTTTCAAGATGGAAAAAGAAACTGTAAATATCCTCATTATTATCAATGGGAAGGATCTTAAAACTATAACTATTCTATTTTGTATTTACTTACTTTTGACAACATTGGTTTTCATATCATTTCATCGTTATCTCATCAAACTTTATAAAGCGTTTGTACGTTCATGCCACTTGCATAGATATTTGCATTGGACCATATAGATCAGGGGTGTCAAACTCATTTTCACTCTGGGGCCACATCAGCATCACGGTCGCCCTCAAAGGGCCGGTTATAAATGTAAGACGGTGTAAATGTAACTACTCCGAACATATTTAGTTTAGTTTCCCGGGATATCTGTGACTTCCTCAACACCTACTTAGCAGAAATAGAGGTTCTTTTTTCCATGGTTAATGGCGGACAGTTGAACGGCTTTCAGGGCGATAAGCCACGCCCCCTCTCCGGCGCGTCCAGTGCGAATGAACACAAAATAGCCCCTGGCGAGACTGGCGGCGCAAATGGCTCATCTCATAATTTCAACCATGGGGATATTTTTATTTTCACATCTAACTTTTAATTTTTGTAAAAAAAAAAAATAATTAAAAAAAAAAAAAGACTTTCTTTTTTTTTTTTTTTTTTGCTGGGGGATTCGCGGGCCACATAAAATGACGTGGCGGGCCGTATGTTTGACACCCCTGATATAGATCATGTGGTATTTGTGTTGGTTCTGAAAGGTTGATCCACTTGGAATTATAGCTTATCTGATCCCAGACCGTATTATATCTTTCCAAGCTGTTAAGGTTTTGCCCTGGATTATCTATCGCTCCTTGTAAGGGGGGGGGGGGGGGGGGGGGGGGTTAGTAACTGATGATGTTATCAGGGTTATTTGGGCTTTGACTTGAAGACTACTTTATAACCTGCATTTCAAGTGTGGAGTTTGAAAGACATGGCCATTGAATTAAAAAATCTTTCTCTGGCTTTTCCCAAACTTTATGGACATAGAAAACTGCATCACCACTGTTCCCATGTATATGGAAGAAATCCTTTGCACGTTAGCAAGTATATACAGCACATGGAGTCTGGTAGCTTAATTAAGGGTTTATTTAGACCAAACCAGAGCTGGTGATTGTTGGAACAGCGGAAAGATTTACCAAGATTAAGTCCAACGTGGGTAACATTGCATCACACTGGAAAAGGGTAGAAAATGAAATACTGTAGTGACTACTACAGAGTCATTTGTCCTAGGAATGAATGCCGATTGTAACCTTTACCACTAAAGACAAAAGCCAGATGTTAGTGGGTGTTAGTGAGTTTTTTGTCCAGTGGGACAGTTTTAGCAGACATACTACAAAGGGGAAAGTTGTCAGCATAGAAGCTGAACCATATAATATGTTGTGGAAACGGTGTTATTTTAAAGGGGAACACTACCTAATTAAGAATTCCAATATTTTATTTTTATTGCCGAGGAAAGTTCAATCAATCTGTGAACAAGAGCTACTCTCTCTTAAAGCCAGATACCAGAGAAGGAAGTATCTAACTTCAAAGTATTAGGTGTGGAGCTGCTCTATAGATGATAAAACAGGAGACTGATTTGTTTTATTTTTTATCCCCAAATGAGCTTTATTCTATCATCATGTTCTGAGTTGTGAAACACAAAATGCTCAGAACATTACCCTGGGTACTCTCAGTGTCATCTCGAACATCTCTCACAATCCGCTGTCTATGCAGCTGTCTGGTTATACTTGTTGACCACAAATTTGAATTTTAACTATCTAGTTCTTGGATTTGGGAGAGAGATTTTCCTTTTTACAAATATGTTTGGACTGTTTTAGGCCTCAATCACACTGAGACGTGCCGCTAGAAAGGCCTCGCGCCATTTTTTTGTCGCTTTTTCAACACACATAAAAGTTTTTCTAATAATAGAAAAAAGCTTTTCAGAGCCAGAGTCACACCTCTCTTCAATGTCACAGTTGACTCAGACAGCTAATCGAATCAAGCAAGAGGCAAGCTTTACTACCACTGACTTCCTAATTGTGATGCCGGTAGATGTGGTAGGGCTAGCTAGCTAGTTAGCTGTTGGGCTGTGAGAGAACTACGGATTATGTGAGAGGGAAGGGAGAATGCGTATCTTATGTCTGTCACAAACCCTCCTGTGACCCTTATCAATCAACCAAACGTGTCTGGTTTGTTTAGGCGCAGAGCAGGTTTTGCTGCTGGCTCGACGGACTGACCTGAGGAGAATCTCATTGGACCTGCCAGACTTCACTGACATAGTACTCCAGGTAAACACACACACGCACACACAGAGACGTATCATCCGGTCTCATTGCCCCCTCACATCTTCGTCATTGTTCCTCTGCTCATGCAGGTTGATGACATTCGCCATGCCATCGCAATAGACTATGACCCGGTCGAGGGTTACGTCTATTGGACGGACGATGAGGTTCGGGCCATCCGGCGATCCCACATCGATGGCAGCAATGCTGTGATGCTGGTTACCACTGAGATCAACCACCCGGACGGTATAGCTGTGGACTGGGTGGCCAGAAACCTATACTGGACCGACACTGGCACTGACCGGATTGAGGTACAGCTTTACATTAGGGTTCTACTACTAACTACTGCTAACAAGGTAGTTTGTAACAATACTTTCTTGAAATGAATATCTACAACACTGACTGCTGTCGTGGTGTACTTTATTATTGCTTGATAAATAGGAATGCAGTCCCAGTCAGGCCTCACTGGTTTATCCTGTGCAGCTTGACACAGAATAAAACCATCATGGGGTGACAAACAATAACAAAATCGAATTGAGACTATTTTGACTGTTGCGATATGATTAGCTTTATTCGAGGGAATGATCATTTTTTACATCATTATTCTCATTTTCATTTGCACAACATATTCCATTTACAATGGTATTTTGACACAATTTTTTCCTTTAAAGCTTGGGTTGGAATTCTCCAAAAAACCAGCAAGAATATGCTAGAATTTAAAAATTATCCATCAGAAAAACCCAACCCGGTCAGGTGTCGCTCTTTTCCAATGAAAGTAGCTAACAGCGCTAGCTCCAAAAGGGGCTCAAGCTAGCGAGGAAGCCGACAACACTGACACCCCATCTCTTCAGGCCTCCCGCAAAAGCCGCGCCCCCAAAATATTTCACTGTGAACGTAAACAACCAACATGGCTACTGTAAGTACTCAAAGCTGTCAAGCTAGCAGCTTGTGAAAGACTCCAGTGAAGAGTGCACCCAGGTAGGCCGTCTAATCCTTCCAATCGGGCCAAATTAAAAAATATATATCTTTTTTCTCAGAGCATTTGATTTATTGATTGCTGTCAGAATTTAATGATAATTTCAACAAATATAAAAAATATTTTTGTACAACATTACCAACCCTTGCTTTAAACAAATTGAAAATTGCAGTCAAAAATTTAGATCAATTGTTCAGCCCTATTCATAATAAGAAAAGAAAACAGCCAGATGTGAAAAAACAGTTCAGATGGTTATAAACAATGTTTAACTGCAAGTATGTTGTATTTTAATATTGTATCATGCTTTATTCCAGGTCACCAGGCTGAATGGAACATCTCGGAAAATTTTGATATCTGAGAACCTGGATGAACCCAGAGCCATCGTCCTGGACCCCATGAATGGGTAGGTGTTAGCATTTGTGTATGTATCAGCAAGACGGAAGCTATCACTGAGGACGGTATGGTCAAATTGTCAGAATTTTTTGGGGGGCAGGGCAATCTCGGGAGAGTTAACGTTCTACAATTCAAAACGAACCAGTAGTGAAGTACTTTTTAGACTCAGTGCATTTCATTTTGACCAAGCATTTTGACCAAAATAGAAACAAATCATTGTCCAAATTAAATAATAAATAATTGCTAATGTGGACGAGACTTTGCTGCAGCATCCAGGCCGTGGTTCCACTTGTTTTTTCAATGCGACTTTTGTCATCCGATCATGCCAGGACGCATTAACCTCAGTCTGGACACTCTGCGATCGGACCACACATTTAGTTTGCTTGTCAGTGAGGTGACAGGTAAAATGTAGGTCTCCATCGTCTCCCCCCCCCCACACACACAGGAGTTCCTCTCCAGAGACGAGCAAAGGGAAGAGAGTAGAAAAAACAGGGTTTCCTGGTTTTGCTTGTTCAAAATAAGAGCTTTTAAATAAGAAATAACGTGGGACTTTTGTTATGAAAAATTCAAAGGAAAATATTCATCACTGAATTAGTGGAGCTTTGTTAGCGGCTATTCTTTAATAGAAACAAGTCTACTAATACTTCAGGGAGGAAGAGAAAGATTCAAAAATTACTTTTATTTTTACCACAAAATGTATCTGATCACTACCCTATCCGACAGGTCACATCGAAGTGTGGACACACACATGCAGACACAGCTGAGTCCAAGTTGTGTTGAAAAGACAAATGTAACCGCGACCGCGATGTTCATGTTGGGAAATAAATGACAGACCAAAAAAATATGAAGAATTCCAAAATTTGATACATTTTAGAGACCGGCTATAGCCCGGCATAATGCCTGGCCTTATCAAGCAACAATAACAACAACAAAATGTTCAATCTCATGCATCAAAAAACTACAGGACATGACACAAAGTTTAGAACAATCCAGAAATAAAGAGCGTATTAACCTCTACTGGTATCAAGGCTCATCCACTTTAGAAAGCTGTTGGTGGAAATGCCCATCATCTGCATAAGAATATTCCGAAACTGAAATGTATAAACTCTACATGGGAAATGTTTCAAATGTATGATTGAATGACTGCAAGTAAGCTACACTCGTCTCATCGCCTCGGCCTCTTTCAGCTACATGTACTGGACCGACTGGGGCGAGCATCCCAAGATCGAGCGGGCCCACCTGGATGGAACAGAGCGGTTGGTTCTGCTCAACAGCTCTCTGGGCTGGCCCAACGGACTGGCGATCGATTACGCGGAAGGAAAGCTATACTGGGGGGATGCCAAGACCGACAAGATAGAGGTACGTCCACCGGCGGTCCATACAATGTCTATGTATGCTTTCACCAGCTCCCTCTCAGCCGGGAGACCGCTGAAAGAGCGAAAGGAAACGTGAGAAATCAGAGGTGGCATGAGGATAAATGTGGAGTTATGCAATAGCTGGACACCATTGTGTAAGATTGTTGTCATCTGGCCTGGTCTCTACTGGTCCGTTGTGATCCGGCCTGTCTGGTCCAGTTTGGTATGGTCTGTTCGGGTCTAGTCTGACCTATCATACATTTCGCGACAGATACACTGTACATACTGCAAAGTGTCAAGTCGCTGAATGTTGAACTTTTGAATCTTGAATGATCGCTTCCAACTTGGTGAGACGAAACAAAGAAGATGAGTTAGGGGCTACAATAGAAAAATCAAATAGTGATCTTTTTTTAAATAACACTTGACTTTGGACTGACAAGAAATCCCTGAAGGGGATACCATGAACGATGGATGGCTGACTTATGACAATGTCTAAACGGTGATATTCTGGCTGTGTGGCATTACTTGGATAAGTAATGCTATTTCTATGACTCCTGCCTGGCGAGTGACTGTAGGAAGAGCATGCTCAGAAATGACTGCATGCTACCAGCTGTCATCTTGTCAAGCAGGTCAATGTGCTGTATGTAAAACGGTTGAAAACACATGGAAATTGAGAAGAAAAAATAAAATGTCCTGGAAATATGATTTTACAATTATTTTATTATTAAATATTAATTTATTAATTATTTCTCCTATTTTCCTTCAGCTGATTATGAACTACAAGGCTATCTATCAGCGCTTGATCATGTTCAGGATCATAATAACATTGAAATGTTAGTTTATGTAGTATTTTGGTTATGTTGTGGAACACGTCACATGGTAGCACGTGACTTTACATCAGCGTTACTTTCTTCCGAAGTGGTGGAATAATGTAAAATTGGTTAGCACGTTTGGTTCAGTCGCTAAAGTTGACGAGCTTGTTTTGCCAGCAAAAGGTTGAAGGTTTGTGATTCATCTTTAGCTAGGAGCAATGATTTCAAAGGTGCGTGGAGAGATTTGGATAATAACTACCTGGGAGTCGGGTCAAACAATGAATGGGAGCACAAAACACCGGCTAACGGGACTTTTTCACTTTGCTAGCATTGCCTCTTCAATCGTGATGCTGCATTGTTATGGTAAAATGGACCATGACATGACATTAAATGTTTAACCTTTGTAGCGGCAGCTCACAGTGGGTGTGAACAGTCTTCTTAAACATACTTCTTATGCTGCGTTCACACCGGTCGCGTTGATTTTTTGACGCACTGCAAAATCACGTCCAACGCGCTGCCGGTCGTATTCAGACCAAACGCCGCAAAATCTCGTAGCGCCGGAGAGGGGGCGTGGTTTATAGACCTGGATCCGTTCAACTGTCCGCCATTAACCATGGAAAGAATAACCTATATTCCTACGTGTTGTGGAAGTCACAGATATCCCGGGAAACTAAACGCCGTCATGTCTGGTTCATAATATTGTTCAGAGGAGCTCCGTGGATTGTATCGAGCTGTATTCACTGTGTCTAGCAAGCCACCGGTCGCTGTTTACTACAGCTGTAGGAACACAAAATAAACTGATTTGGCTGTGATTTAACGGAAAATAAACCGACAAAAAGGGACTCCGAAATAACTACATAATGATGCCGATTTGTACTTGTCTTCTCCGACAAAAAGGGACTCCGAAATAATTACATAATGATGCCGGGAGCGGTGCTAGGCTATGCTAACATCGTAGCAGCTCCACCAGCACTCAATAACGTCACGTAGACGTAAATACGGCAGCGTCTATTCATTGTTTGTACCATATGGTTTACACACACACATGTATACACATAGTTTGGTCCGGTCTCTGTTGATATGAGGTATCGTAGAGCTCTGGGTGAACACAGACGGCTACAGGATTTATTTGTCCTCCATTGTTGTTTGCGATTCAGCACGGGCAGGAGGTACGGCACTGATGACGGGGGGAGCAACTCAACGCTGATAGGCTATCGCGCCACAGCGTCACGCGATTATGTCGCAGAAGTTGAAAAATTTCAACTCGCGGGTTGGCGATTTTGACACTGCAATGACGCGTCCAACGCGCCGCCGAATCGCAAAATCGCGGCGCGCCAGTCTCATCGCGTCTGTGCATAGACTTTGTATGTAATGTCGACGCGCGTCAAAAAAAAACGCGACCGGTGTGAACGCACCTTTAATATTAGCTTACGACTAAACGGCTAAAGTATGGTGACACAGACCGATAAGAGACAGTAACCGTTAATAATTAGAACAAACTTTTCTCTGAATTCTGTACATTTAGGTATTTAAAGTTCAGTCTGGATTCGTCAAAATTGTAGGCTGATATTTGTGTTACTGTTGTTCAGGCAGAAATGGTCAATATAACTCATAAGAACAAAGAGATTAATTAGTGCATGGGGCAATCTGTCCTGGAAAACCATCTGTAGAAGAGAGCTGGAACCCTGTCCATGAGGCCAGGACTTAAGAACGTAACTGTGACCAGGACCAGACTGTCGAAATGTGATGTTTTCACATCGCGGAATGAACAAAGGCATTAAAACGTAGCGTGGGTCTGATAGGAGAGTGGGACAACTGAACCGACTAACAGGAGAGTGATTTACATTTCTTATATGTGTACGTGAGGGGCATTGAAGACAAGACCACTTGGTCAGCTTGAAAATAGAAACCTACATATTTCCGACTCTCTGTAGATATTTTGTCAGTCAGCTGAGGAAGCAGCAACAGTGGAGGTGTCCACACCCAAGTTGTGGTTGTTGTTCTGGCTGCCCTTCCCCCCCTCTCCCCGACTTCTCTAGTTCCGTTAAAGTAGGTGTCCTCCATTCATTCTGTCAATATCACAAACTGTCTCTTGTTTTGGACATTACAAAACCCAGAAATCAGTCTCCTGCTCTTTTCTTCTCTCTGTTTTTGTGGTTTTTATTTTTTTCAACTTTCAGCTTGTTACTACTCTTTGATCAGTTTTCCATTCTCTTTCCATTTCTGTCTCCTCAGCGTTTGTATCCGATTTTTGTCTGTTCAGCGTTGTCGTCGCTACGATTTGGTGGTTGTTGTGGCGCCTGCAGAATTGGACACGTTTAACATATTTTCATAGCGGCGGAGAGGAGAAGGGTGAACGCTAGTGCAAAATAGTGAATGCCTGAGCTTTCTGGCTGAATGCTCACCAATTGAAAAGGGCTGCTCTCTCTCTCTCTCTCTATCCCCCCTCCCTCCCTCTCTCTCTCTTTGTCTGTGTGTGTGTGTGTGTGTCAGGGTAAAAGGACCCACCTCAAAGGATTTTTTTTCACGTTTCAGCCTTGTTTTCATCCCGTTGAAAAGAAATTGCTGGGTGTGAAGACATTTCTATTGTATGTCTGCCTGCGTCTCTCTATCAGTGTGTGTGTGTGTGTGTAGTCTGACTTTGTCCAGTGTTTGTTGTGACACACGTATGACGGCTCAGGATGCCCACCTTAAGATTTTTAGCCGTGCTGAATTTGCATCTCAATCACATACTGTACATTCACTGGAAGTTGACGGTAACTTCTTTATTGTTTTGTCCGTTCTTTGGTTTATTAAATTAATTGCTGAGATCTTTGAACACACTGACATTTGGCGAGGTGGGGTTAAGGAACACGGGCATTCAGAAGATTGCATTTGATTTGGTTCTAATTTCATTGGTGTTTCTGGCTGAATTCAAAATGGCTGACAAAACTCCCCGACACCGTCTGGAGTGACACGATCAACGAGGCTACTTGTGTCATCTTTGCTGTGCATGGGACTCGTTCAGGTTGCAGGTTTGTGGCTCTTGTGGCTCCTGCATTGGGTTCCAAACTTGTCATGTCAGGGCCAGACCTGTTGTTTTTGTGCATTATGTCGCTGTGAATCTACGACACTATCTAGATTCAACAACCTAAATAAGGAGGCAGCTGGATGCAGGAGATCACCGAAATGTTTCCTACTTGCTGTTGGCTACAAGTCATTTCCAGTAAATATCACCGTATAAAATGTGTAATTATAAGTACAAACGGAGGAAGACAGCAAGTACTACTCGACCCATCTTTTAAATGCTTCTGTCTCCAGTCTGATCTGGAGCTGATGGGTACACAGCTTGCTGTTAGGACGCGCTGTTACTTTGTCATTTGCAACTAATGAAGGTGACGTTACGTGATGAAGTGTTGTTTTTATCCCAAGATCAAATATCAAGATCAAATATTAATTTTACATTTGTAAACGGGGTTAATCCTATGTTGTGAAAAGCTACAAGCAACATGGTTTATTCTAATCAGATGAGGAGTGATTGAAGAGCGCTCACGCATTCTGACAATTTGACCTTGGCCTCACTTGAACTTGACTTGAGTCCGTTTACAAATCTGTCCATTAAGTTAGTTTGTGTGGGAGACACCTGACACACAGACACCTGAAATGTTTAAAAGAAAATGACTACGAATAATTGATTAATTGTTTGAAAGAAAAAGAAACGGCGACTCTTTTACCATTTAATCAAAGGTGCTTTTGATGGTTCTCAAATGTGACTTTTCTTTGTTTCTTTTCTTGGTCTTGCATTATAGTCAATTGAATATGTTTGGGTCACCTGATAGTATGAATATCTGTAACATGTCATATTATTTACTGTATGAGTGGCATGTGCAAAGCCAGCCTGCCAAGCAGCCGAAAACTGAACAGCGCCCAGCTTTTTACCTTTTGAGAGAAAGAAGAGAGAGAATGATAAATGACTGAGCCAGACCGAAGACTTTGTCCAAGAACACTGGAGGAATGCTCTCTCCCCCCCCCACCCTCTCTCTCTTTCTCCCTCTATGTTTTCAAGTCTTTTTTAAAGAAATCTGACTCCCTCTCTGAAACCTCCCACCCCTCCCCCTCCTCTGTGGAAAAAACCCTCTGAAGATGCCGCACCCCCCCAGCCACCCCTTTCTAAAAAGGAGTGTGTGTGTGTGCGTGCATGAATGTGTTTGAGAGTGTTAGCCGCTTTGACTGATGTGTTGCTTTCGCTGCACACACAGACAAAAAACGGCTGCTTTGTTGTGATTATGCAGATTGACTGTGTGTAGCGCCATTCAATCACACTGCTGAACCATATGGTAACTGTGTGTGTGTGCGTGTGCGTGTGTGTGTGTGTGTGTGTGTGTGTGTGTGAGGTGGAGCTCAGGGAGGTGTATATGGTGGAATTTCCCCTGCTTAAGGCCCTGCACCTTGATTCAATAGCTAGTCTGTGAGCCTGTGTCTTGTTTCTGTAACCGTCCAGCTCAATGTCTCTACAACACCAACTTAGACATACCAACCAGTTACATTTACTCATGTATGGTATTTCATTATAATTTTGAGGCACTTGTACTTTACTTAAGTGTTTCCATTTTATGGTATTTTTACTTTCAGAGGGGAATATTGTACTTTTTATATTATATTGATCTGACAGTTGTTTTTGTAAATACAAGAGTAAAATGCACCTCCACATGAATGCAATCAATTAATAAACTTTCTATATTGTTACTTTATTACATTTCTCTGTTAATAAGATTTAGAATGCAGGACTTTAATTTGGTGGCCCCCAGAGCTCAATGCACGGCTACTAGAGAAAACAGATATGAGGAGACAAAACACAATCAAATGAAGAAAATATTTAAAAATACATATGCACCATAACCAAACACACTGCGGATATAGAACCGTGCTGTAAATTCAAGCAACATAAAACATACTGTTTCTTTTTGTCTAAATAACTGTTTAGATAATTGTGGACAATCTACCTTTACATATTTGTACTTAATTGAATTAGTTATATGCCGCATCTATTTCCATAGAAACCGTGCTCACAATATAATCTGATTTAATCAGAACATCTTAACATATTTAATCAAAGTTATTATGAGCATTTCTGCACTGTAACTAGTATGACAATTTAAAACTTCAGGTTTTCACAGCACTGGTATTAAAGAGTTCTGACAGCAGAGAATGATGCTCTAAGGAGCTCCAACAGGACAACGAGATCCTGCACCGCGAGTACCAGACATTGGTCCAACAACCAGAAAAAGAAAAACAAGGCAGACAGGGAGGCCATGAGTCAACAAATATTAGCTCTTAAAGATCGGATTCAGGGGCTCAACTCAAAGCTTCAAGATGGAAATGCATTTAATGAAAAGTTTAATGTACTGATGGAAGAAAAAGAAGCCATGAGCTGACAAATTCCCTCCCAGCAGCAAAACACTCAAGAGCTCAAAGAAACTGTCAAAGAATTGTCTTTTAATTGTCTTTAAAGTCTTTTAATAAAAATACAAAGAAATAAAGGAAGAAAAAGAGGCCGTGAGTCAGCAGGCTGAAGCTCTGAGATAAAACATTTAGAAGCTCAACACAAAGCTCCTCTCTGCACAGAGTGTCCAGCAGGTGAAGCCCTCAGAGGCGGAGAACGAGCTTCACCAAAAGAAAGTGATGCCCAACATAAGAGAGGAGTGCGACAAGTTGATCCACACAAAACAGCAACTGCAGGAAGACGAAGCTGGGGATTTGAAACTTAAAATCCAGCACTTGGACAAAATGCTTTCGAAGGAGAAAAAAGCAGAATGTCTTGAAGCCAGAAAATGCTGCTCTGCGTCAGAACATGAAGGAGCAAGAGAAACTGGCGCTGAAACTGCTGGATCAGTACGAAAAAAACAATCAAACTTGAAAAGAGGCTCCATAAAGCTGCAGTTCAAGACTGTACCACAGGACCCAAAGCCTGGACCGAAAACTGCAACGCACTGAAGGCTGACACGGAGGCCACGAGGCAAAAATACGATACCCTGCAACGGCAAAATGAGAAGCACAAATTGAACCTCCAAAGGGAAAAATCTCTGCGAGTGCAGCTGAGGGCCTGAGAGATGGAGCAGCAACGTCTTGATCACAAAGAGCTGGCACAAAAGCTGAGGGAACGTTGCAAATGAAACAGGCGCCCCATCACAGCGCGGGAAAAGTTCCAGGCCAGGTTCAGAACAAGCTGGTGTGCCAGGAAAATTCCGCTCTGCTATGTCAGATCCTGGAGTTGAGCCCGGCACGAGGACGAGCTCCGTGATCAGGTGGACACACTCCAAGTTCTGCTACAGCTGAAGACCAGGGAGAACGAGACCCTCTGCTCCGAAATCCAGTCCCTGGACCGGACGGAAGCCAGGGAGGGTGGACATTATCTCATCTTTCTGAATGGTTGTCGCATCTGGTCAAATAGGAGCAGCATAGACCACCTAGAAAACAAGCGTTACGTGAAGATCGATAGCATCAACAGCAGTTAGCACTGCTGGCCAACATTTGGGACATATTAAGAAGCTGTGTTGTAGAATAACCTTACGAGACCTCATATAATTTGGTACTTTGATCTTAGCTTGTATAAACATGTTTAAAAGATCAACAAAACATGGTTGATCGGATTTTGCAGTACTGTGTGTTAACTTTAAACATGATGTATTCTGCATGACAGTATGACAACATGACTATCCATGCAGAATCCATGCAGAATATCATTAGAACATATACTGTAAATAGGAGAAAGGGCATGAAGGATAAGTCTTCTACAAATGTGACATAGATGTTGACTCTTGTCTTTCACGGCGTTTGTTGAAACAACGGCGAGGATCTGTGCTTTGGTTGGCTGCCTGGCAAACGGCGCGTAGCTGAATGGATCAATTAGATAACAGATGGAAACACAGTTTTGTGAGGACATCGGCCTCCGGGTGGGTCTGTGCTGCCCTGGTGCTTTATCCCCTGTGAGGGCCGTGAAAGACGATTTGAGGCGGCTTTGTGAAACGGCAGGGTGTCTCTTTAAAACACTGGCAGTGGTAATAATGGAGCGGGCAAACACACACACACACACACACACTGGCTCCGACTCCCTGACAGACAGCACGTAAACTAAGTTGTCTGTTCACTGGTTTGACCAACCACCTGAAGATGCTTGATGGATATATGAATATATATATATATATATATATATATATATATATATATATATATATATATATATATATATATATATATATATATATATATATATATATATATATATATATATATATATATACAGTATACCAGCCCTGCTATGCTTAGCTATAGTGTTCTTCGAATCTTTATTCCACTATTTCTTCCGTCCCCCTGTTTCGTCGCAACGCTTCTTCATATTTTAAGCTACAGAAACCGTTCAACTATCAAAATGTTCAGCTCTTTCAGCAGAGGGGTGCTATATCTCTTCATATTTCTAACCTTTAAACTTTTTGAATTATTAAGCTTTTAGCAACTTTTTTTTGAATGGGTTTCTATGGAGAAGATTTTCAAATCCTCTTAAACTGCTTCAACTTTCAAATCCTTCAACTTCCTCATACTTTCAGCTACAGACACCATTTCAACTTTCAAATGTTGAGAAAACCCTGAACTATTGCCGGAACATACAGCTTTCTGATATCTTTTAAACTTTTTGAACTGCAGCAATTTAACTTTTATGATTTTTCAGCCCTTTTCTGACTTTATAATGGGTGTGTATTGCGCAGCTTAGAGTGCGTGAATTTCCGAGTACCCTTAAACGCCTCATCTTAACTTCACTACGGAACAAACCAGGCCTCCCACATTGTTCTCTGAGTCATTGACCGGTAAGTAGCACAGTGTGCTTCTATACTCAACTTTAAAAATGAAGCTTCCACATTTTACAATGGCATTACAAGTGGTTTCTAACTCAAACAGGGTTCAAAATAAGCAAGAAGAGTAAACATTTTCCCGGTGAACCAAAGAAAAACTGTATTGTTGTTAGCATAGCTGCTAACGTTCGTCATACGGCTCCTTCCGGTATACTACGGGACTATAAACTGTTCATAGTCTCGCTTCGTGTTGTAGTGCGAGCTCGTAGCATGAACGGAGCCAATTATACTCCATGTGCTGTGCGCGCATTATTCTCAGAAATGCCAGAGGGCGAAAAAACTAAATGAACTGTGAAGAATTAAAAAGACGAGTGAAGAATGAAGTCATGTATTACATGCGTTGTCAGCGTCCGTGATTACGGAATTTTCTGAATGAATTACACATATGTTTGTCAATTTAAAATATTAATTCGTAAGTCAAGAAAGGAATATTTTGTTGTCAAACTGTTGAAGTCTAACACTTAAAAAAGACTGTACTTGCATGAACAACATGCCTGTTCTCTACTTCCCGGCTGATAAGAACAGTAGCAGAATAAAACACATCATGTATGATAAGGTACATGTGTGGATGGATATAGCTAAGTTACCTAGCGAGCTAGCTAGCAAGCCAAGGTAACGGCCGTGCAGCTGACGTGCATGATGCTAGACCAGAGATTAGTCCACTGATCGGTTTCACACAAAGCTAAACGATACGACAAATGTCTGACAATCTGAGACTTTCTTGACTTGCAAAATAAATATTAAATTCACAAACATATGTGTAATTCATAGCATTATTCTCAGAAACGCCAGAGGGCGAAAAAACTAAATGAACTGTGAAGAATTAAAAAGACGAGTGAAGAATGAAGTCATGTATTACATGCGTTGTCAGCGTCCGTGATTATGGAATTTTCTGAATGAATTACACATATGTTTGTCAATTTAAAATATTAATTTGTAAGTCAAGAAAGGAATATTTTGTTGTCAAACTGTTAAAGTCTAATACTTAAATTCACAAACATATGTGTAATTCATAGCACAATTCAAACTGGATGAAATAAACATTTATCTCTCGCCGTTAGCTGCTATACATAGTCATTCTTATTTATTTATTTATTATACTATATTGATCCCGGTAAGGGGGAAATTTGTCTCTGCATTTGACCCATCCCTGTATATAGGGAGTAGTGGGCAGACTATGACAGGCGTCCGGGGAGCTGTTAGGGGTTCAGTGTATTGCTCAGGGACACTTCGACACATGACACGTCCCAGCCAAGGATCGAACTGTCGAGTTATAAAGTAAAGTCCCACAGGACACTGTAAAGGGCGTGACTTCATCTCTCTATTAAACTGACAATAAACCACTAAGCTAATTAACAGGTTATTTCTAATATAAAACGAGTCTTTTTCATCAAACTATCCTGACAACAATATGTTTGCTGTGGTAACATTACAGTCAGAGTGTTTTATAACTGTTTTGTTAGTTTTACCAGCAGCTAAAGCTGTTCAATTATTATTCTGGCCACTTTATGTGTCAATGTGTAAATCTGTAACAGAAAGTGACCAATAGACATGATTATACACAAGCTTTGTGATCTTGAATTAGACCTTAATGTACAAATAACCTTTGTTCATGTAATGCTGATAGTATCGTTCTGTAGTAATCCACTAATATAATGCAGGCCCTATAGGAACATGACTTTATATATATTCAGTATACAGAGACATTAGATAATCCATTATTAGTCCACAGTGAGCCCTCACATACCAGCTTGCTTAAATCTGATATTGTTCTCTGTTGGCATTAAATAGAAAACCTGATGGGCCCTGTTCATCTCCCTTCTACATGGATTGAATGTCATGAATGTCCTGTAGATCGTCAAGCATTTACCTTCATCCTCCTCAGCTTTGCGTATGAACGACTATCATCCATCAGTTATTATGCCATATAGAATACACCTGATTTCAGCGCGCTATTGTAATACAAACGGCACGGTCCGGGCCATAGATTTGGGCAATGTGTATGACAATACACATTGTTGGATCATAGCGATTTGTGGTATTATTATATTGTTTCCAGCAAGGTGGCGATACCGTTGCTTGTCATGGAGAGTGCTGCTCAAGCTGAGGAAACAGTTGGATGATGTCACGATGACATTGGTAATACTTCTACTACAACTACAACTTCTAGTACTACTACAACAAATATCACTACCGATGGAATTCTTTTAAGCTACAGAAACAGTTCGAATATCAAAATGTTCAGCTCTTTCAGGAGAGGGGTGATATAACTTCATATTTGTAATCTTTAAACTTTTTGAATTATTAAGCTTTTTGCAATTGTTTTTGAATTGGATATCTATTTTCAGCAATGTTTTTGCAATTAATTTCAGTTTTCAGCATTCCAACGCATTTTCAGCAGGAAATGCTTTTTCTAGTTCACTCTACTGGTGTATGCTATTTGGATCGCATATGACATGGTGAGTTTATACCGTGTATGCATTATTGTAATTTAATATAATGCTCATTCCAAGGTCAAGCTTGTTGGAGTTTTTCGTGGCCCTGAATCGGTTTCTGAGGCTTTTGATTAAGACAGGCAAAGTCCCGCCCCTCCCAGTGTCCCCCCATGGGACCTTATTTCAGGAAACATGTACAGTAGCCCCTGATAATTATACACGTCAAGAAAGTCACAGTTTGTCATGGATTTGTCGTAGTATCATTTAGTTTTGTGTAAAACCAAACTACGTCTAAAAGCCACGTAAATACTGCATTCTATTAGTCGCTAGGTTTTGTATTGAAGTGCACTATGAGATCTTACAGACAGTGTCCACCCCTTGAACATGACGAACTTCATAATATATAGAGCAGTATAGTATCAGACACACCACTCCATCATAATCATGTCATATACTGTCCTCTTTCAAGCCCCATAATCATCAACCTGCATGTTTGGAGGTTTTTCATTTCTCATGATGATGACGTGATTGCTCCTCTGACGCTGCTCCGAGTCCATAAATCCTGCCCGAGCTCTCGGCCAGGTTAGAGAAATAACAGAAACACCTGCTGTTGCTCAGAGTTTCCACGGCGTCCTGCCAGCTCTCCATCCTCCCTGTTTCTTCCTTCCTGTTTCCCTCGTTCTGTCCCCCTCGCTGTTAGCAACAGTGTCTCATTTCCTCTGGGAACCTCTGGCCCACATCTGTGTGTGTATTGTGGCTGATCTCATGTCTCGTATTAGGATGGTAATATTGTGGTCTGATGTAAGCACTGTTGTGGTGAGCATGCAATAGCAGCTACTAGAGTCAACTTATTATCTGTACAACGACAGCTTTAAATGGCCTTACTGATATTTGTAGTCATTTTCATGGACTACCTATTCCTTTTTAATTACCTTTACTACATTCTGATTAATGTTTTTTTTACTTTCATTTATGTCAATATTAGTTTAATCATATTTGTCCTAGTACAATAAATGGATATAAAACTAAAAGAGGTATAAAGTGATGTCAACTTTCATTTTGTGTTGATTTTGGCGGTCCCTGTGGACAAAAGAGGTAGTGTTCACCAAGCACCAGAGTCCTTTTAGAAAAGCTGCAGCAGGGCCCGACAGTCCGCCCCGCTCAATCCTGGTTCTTCTCTCCAGCGGGCTAAACATTACCTGTACACCAGATGACATGGTGTTGAAAGAGAAACTTAACGCGCAATTTTAACTTGCATTCTGAACTCTGATACGACCCCCCACCCCCCAGTTTTATGACCAATGTAGTACTTCTAAAGCTGCTACTCTCAGTTGCATGTTTGCAGTCTTTACATACCCCATACTGTTGACAGTTGACTGCTATTTATATATCCGGTGGTTGGGGTGTGGCGTGTATAGGGACAGGTGGGTGTGAACGTGACATAGTCTTGTAATTCTGGGGCGGGGGGGTGTCATCGATTTTTTAACAGATTTTCTGTCTCGTTTTCTCTGGAAAAAGGAAAATAGCAATAGAACGCTTTATAGAATGGGACCAGGATCATAGTTAAAACATGTGACTGTACATGTGGATTTGATCTTAAGCGACTCTTTATAGATGAGATGATAGAAGAAAGAAGAAGAAGAAACCATTTTTATTGTCATATACATATACACATACACGAAATTTGACGCATCCCTGTATATAGGGAGCAGTGGGTTGCCAATGATAGGCGCCCGGGGATCAAGTCGTATGTTGGACAGGAATGTCTTGGAATTTAGGATTTTAAGAATTATTAGCATTTAAATGTTAGGAATAGATCAATGTGCAGCCACAGCCAAAAAGTAAACTGGAACTCGGTGTTGGCTGTTATGATCAACTATGGTTTCTTCTTGGATGACTTGAGTGTATCATCTGTCAGACATTGGTTACTCTCCGGTTGCACATTCCTGAGAAATTCCTCCATTATTAAACACCCACACACACAAGTAAACACTCCCAGGGGATCTTTACGTTCTCTGTTTGCTTGTGTAGGAAACCGATAACTGCACTGTTTGTTTATGGGTGTGTCGTGAATGTGTGTGTTCTCACCACGGACCAGCTTTAAGGTTTAAGGTCAGGTTACCAGTTTGATTCCTATTTGATCAACTAAAGTGTTTCATTTGCCCTGCTGATAACATGTCCACATTTTGATACAACACACATAACAGGAAAGATCTCTCAGTGTGAGTAGCTAGATGTAATACATCGGCACTTGTAATATAAGCGTCAAATTTACATTTAAACTGCTAGTAGCAAATATAGCTTCTTCTTCTTTTTCAAGTCGCAGATAGGCACACAAAGTGTTCTACATCTGTTTATAGCTGGAACGATGGCAATGAGTCTAATAGTCGTTTGACAGGAAATGAATAAGCAACAATTTTAGTAATGGGTTATTCATATTGATGGGCAGATAGACGGACGGAAGGACAGATGGATAGATGAATGTATAGTTGAATGGATGGCAGGGTGAGTGGACGGATGGATGGATGGATGAACAGAGGGACGGATGGTTGGATGGAGGAATGGATGGATGAGTGGGTGGAAAGGTGGACTGATGGACTGACGGACAAACAGGTGGATGGATGGGTGGACTGACGGACGGATGGATGGATGGATGAGTGGGTGGAAAGGTGGACAGATGGATGGACTGATGGACAGACGGATGGATGGATGGACTAATGGACAGACAGACAGACGGACGGACGGACATATGGAACGATGGATGGACTGATGGACTGACGGACAGATGGATGGATGGATGGACAGACAGACAGACGGACGGACGGACAGATAGATGGACTGACGGATGAACGGAGGGACAGATGGATAGATAGATGTACAAGTTATTGTCAGCAGGTTATCCACACATTGCATAGAAGCATATACATATTAACACTAGACAAATATAAAGAATACTCAATAAAAGGAATAGATTAGAATACACTCTGAATATACCAGTCTACAATAACTACAAAATCAAGTATTTAGGAAAACAAACTACAATATTACATTAGACACAAGTGTGCAAATTTGTTGCAGTTTTATTTAAAAAAAATTAAAATACAATTTAATTTGAGGTAGAGTGAGAGTATAACGATGTGCATATTCACCATGTCCAGGTTATTGAAGGAAATTTCCGCATTATTTAGAAAAAATTAAAATCATTCTGTGGCTTTAGCTTCTGATGTGTGAGGGTTTGCTGCTTTATATCATTGTCAACCGAAAATCCTTTGGTTCGACAAAACCTCAATGTTTTCATTTCCATTTTCTTTTACTATTTCCCCACATTTTAACGACTCAACACATCTAAAGAGTAGTTGACTTATAAAATGAATGAAAACAATCTAGTTGCATCAGTTCTCTGTAAGCGCCTCAGAGCTCCACATGATGTGCTTTATCACCGCTGAAGTCAGGTGAGAATGGAAAGAATGGGCCGAGGCAAGAGTGGAGTTTAGCATATGGACGCACAGTAAGCAGTCAAAGATTTGTGGTCGGTGCAAAGCTTTCTGGGCTTTCTGTGATGAAACACTGCGACTGTCCCGCAGGACTCCATTCATCCCGCGTGTTTCATTATGTCCATCAGAGGAAAAGCGTATGTGAACTGTCCCGCGAGGGTCTTGACTTCTCCCTGCTCCCTTTGTTACTTTTCTGTTTGCGCTCTTTTTTGTCCTTTTCTTATTTTTTGCCCCTGTGTCCTTCAAGAAATGAGACGTTCTCACACCCAAAATGAAAAAAGACTGCGGGAGAAAGAAAAATAAATCACACTCTCAGTGCATAATTCTTCCTGAAAAAAAGCCAGCGCAGAGAAAGAGGCGAGCAAAGAGAGGAGAGGGCAGAGAAAGGGAGTCTCTCTGCCATCTTTTCACTGGGATGGCCATGTCTAATTGTGTCACGGTGATAAATGAATGGGTTTTTTGTGGAGGGGTCAGGAACCTCCCTCGGATCAGAGGCCCGTCAAAATTGAATGGTTTATTTTTTTATTTTTTTATGTTTGCTCACCCCCACCCCCTGAATGGATATTTAAATGAGTATTCACTCAACAGATAGCTGGAAACACCGCTCTTCATCACAGCCACAACACTAGTACTTATTCTGCTCTTTTCACGGTCGGGATATTATCTTCGTGGATTCACAACGACTGAAGAGTGCAGAGTTTAGACTTGATGACGAAATTAAATCAAAAGCTGCGGCGTGTTTGAGCAAAACGTTTCATCTGTTGTCGCTGGAGCGCCTCCAGCCCTCCGTCTGTACAGTCACTTCCTTTTTGTTTTCTGTGGAAGCACATCGGTGTGTGTTTTTAATTGTGTTTGGCTCCGGTTTGAGGGATAAAATGGGAATTTCTTGTGTGTGTGTGTGTGTGTGTGTGTGTGTGTGTGTGTGTGTGTGTGTGTGTGTCGACAGAGGAGTCGTTGTTCGTATCCATGCATTACTGAAGATGTTCAGATACCATTTTTGTCCTTCGTGATACTGATTCCAATACCTGGACTTGCATAATGGCAGATACAGAGTACCGATCTGATAGTAGTGGTTAAATATTTATATTATTATTATTTCTTAACAGCTTTATACTACTTACCCTTTATGGATGCGATATGATCATTGTGGCTCAGGTAAAACATGAACAAATACAGACGGAGTATGAATGATATAAAACTTTTGAGTTTAAAAGTCAGGAAAATAACTTAAATAGATCAATTCGCCAGCACCTGCTCCGTCTGTACTGCACATGTGCAACTCTCAACAGAGATGAGAAAGAGGCGAGGTGGCTCACTCGTTAGCTACTACTAGCACTACTACTAGTTCTACTACTACTACTACAACTACTAGTTCTACTACTACTACGCTGTATCGGAGGCCTTTCTGATACTGGTATCAGTATCAGAACAACTTGTCTGTTGCTCGTTTTTTCTCTTTCTTCTTAAGCCTCACTATGTCAATGCACAAGTTGCAGACGAACATTGTTAACACTTTTTAAATCAAGACAGCATTGGAACTGTTCTCTTATTTTAAAAGAGGTTTGCAATAAAGGCGGGACTGTAATTACATATCATGGAACATTGTGATTTGATGGACTATGAGGCCATATCGTACATTTGCTTTTAAAAAATTCAGTTGTTGGAATCAGCTAAATAACGAAAGTATGCAGAATTTAGCCTGGTGAACTGTGGGGGGCCAGGGGCCCCTTGGACGCCCTACTGACCCATCATTTGCTGCGGAGATGGCCTCATCTGACTGAAAAAACATTTTCCCGCGCCTTTATTCCTGTTAATAATCCTTTATATAAATAAATTACCAATGTGTTCAGGAGCTAAAAACTTCCTCCAACGGGGGAAATTATGTGGTAATATCGGACTCAAATGACAATTTGCATCGGTGGTATCGGTGGCAACCGTAGCCGATCTGTTCAATTCTATTCTATGTTGACGTCTGATCAGGTCTAAAATGGCTGCGGATATTTTGTTTCAAAGCAATGTGTAAGTCCAGCCTGACGTTTCTTAACACGTACAATATTGATCTCAGTGAGGCAGACGGCTCATGATTTAACGCTGGTGTCTGATCGGTACTCGGTCCAGTCAGACCGGGCATCCCTAGCTACAGCAATGTCACAATGCCACAGTCTGCTGATCGGTCTAAAATGGTGATGTCATCTGTCGTACCTCTCGAAACAGAAGTAAAATGACGTACACACATGATCTACTCCTTCAAGTTAGACAACTCACTGCCATGTTTCTACACAGGCTTAGTGTATTGTCACCCAACGCTCACCTTGACTGATCTGTAATTCCACTCAAGTCACTCAGAGGTGAACATTTCTGACAAGTAAACCATCTGTAGATGGCTGCAAATTAGAGGCCATTTGTTTATTTCCATGGATGTAGCTCGGTAGCTGGCAAGAGGACCTCCTCTTTCTCGGGTTGCTCCATCAGATCGTCTGTCATTGAACACAACGGCGGACCTACTTGATGCCCCGAGTCGGAGATTTGCGCAGTGATTTAGAAGTCTGACACCATGCTGGGTTCACAGTAGGGGTGGGAATCACCAGAGGCCCCCACGATGTGATATTATCACGACACCTAAGTCACGACACGATACGAGGAGATTTCACCGCACACAAGACAAACTTCTAAGCAGGAATCGGGACACCATAGATCTCCTGCCTCTTCAATTCTTACGGTTATGAAACCGTGACTTAATAATCGCAGTTACGGCCAAATCTGTTAATCCCGACATCCCTCATTGCAATATTAAAAGTTTATATAATAAAAGATTGCCATGCAAAATATCGCGATACTATGGATTTTTCCCCCACCTCTACTTTACAGCTAGATAGATAATCTTTGTTGTCTCTGGCAGGAAATGCGTCTTCACAAGCTGCGAATGTTCATGTGAAGGTAGTCGGTTTACCCTCCCACCTTAATCCTTGGCTCATGAAAGCAACAGGTCATTTTTCCTGCTACACACCGCACAGCACCTAACTATTCTCCAAGTGGCCAGTTTTTAACGTACCCGTTTGTGGCACACACAGAGTGTCACAAACCGTCCAGCAGAATTCCTTTTCCCATTTGTGAAATCTCTGGCATGGCACTCTGAAGAATTTCAGGCAGCGCGTGGCAAACACACACACACACACACACACACACACACACACACACACACACACACACTCTCACAGACACACACACACAGGCGCGGGCTGCAGATGACTGTAGCAGGCTGCAGATGACTGTAGCGCGTCTAAAATAAAAGCACACGGCTATTTCAGTCGACGGTGGTCCAGTAATAGCACGGGGCGGTGAGGAGGAGGGCTGGACACCAGTTCTAATTGCAGCCTTGTCAATTGCAGCTCTCACTTTCAACTCGTAGAAACATGCACACACACAGCCACAAGCACACGTACACACACACACAGCGTGGGGTTTGCTGGCAAGGGTGGCTGTATCAGTTTTCAACGGCCTAGTAATAGATGCCCTGTGACTGATATTTACACACACACACACACACACACACACACACACACACACACACACACACATAAACACAGAACAGAGAGGCGTGTTGTGGGGAATTGTGGGTTTTGCGTTTTGTGTGTGTTGGTGTATGAGTGTAATCAGCAACAGCATTTCTGGTGGACAAAATGTTGTCTCTCCATCTGTTACTGACAATAGTTTCCATAAAATGCTTCTTTTTTTCACGAAAACACAACTTTTTATAATGGAGAATTAACAAGAAGCTCTCAGCTAGTTTTTATGGAACTTTAACTCAGAGCTGCTTTCATCCTGTCCTGGATTCATTCTGCATTTTCATCCGATCAGTTGACATCAGAGTTTCTGTCAAAGTTCCATGATTTCATCTGATTTCACCAGAATCCAACCCGGTGGCACCGATGACAAGCCTTCAAAATTATTATATAGAAATAGACAATCTTACTGCTGATGGTCTCGTTTACTTATGTGGGTCATATCGAGGCATCAGTATTCAATTGAAACAATTTTATAAGCAGTTAAAAGTTCCTCAGTGTCACTTTAAGAAAGGACACCTAAAGATAAGAAACTGAATCCTCCTCTTGTTCAATGCTCTTTAGATCTGATGGTTGACGAGGCGTATGTTAATGACCAGCATTGAAAAGGGGGCTGTTGTCGTAAAAAAATATGGAAACCAACTCAAACGTGTGGCTTCCCAGAACCTGAATTTTTAAGAAACGTTGCGAGGGCTTTAGTAGTCGCTTCCACCTTGTGTTTCCGCTGTATTTTACAAACAGCACATAACTATGTCATTGTTATGTGCTGTTCGGTGTGCGAGTGAAGCCAGCGGCTGTGGAACAGACCACAATGAGGAAGTGTTATTGGTTTTCTTTCATGTCTTTGCTGAATCCAGGAACGTGCCAAAACGGGGATTTCAGTCTGCTCCACTGTATGCACTGGGACCCTTTATTTTCCCAAAATCATATGCGTGTTTGATTTCCATTTGTGCTAAATACTCACACATCTTCTGCTCAACCATTTGGTTTGTAACTGCTGATTCTGTTGCACATTTAAGAAGCTGGAAACATCAAAGGTTTTCCATTTTTGATCATTCATTTATTATTAAACTAGTGGCCCATTAATTTCCTGTCAATCAACAACTGATTAACTGACTTAACAATTT
Source organism: Lycodopsis pacificus (assembly GCA_028022725.1). NCBI lineage: Eukaryota > Metazoa > Chordata > Actinopteri > Perciformes > Zoarcidae > Lycodopsis > Lycodopsis pacificus. Next base: position 1,766,694 of record CM051698.1, read on the forward strand.
TTGTTGTACCTCAGTTCAGTTTTTGCCTCAGTTTTCCTGTATCTGAAGAAATGTCTTCATGCCACGGATGTGTTGTCAAATTGGGGAATTTCTAAATTAGTTTGTGTTTTGCTGATTTTAGTGTTTCTTTTCATGTCTGTTTTGTCGAAGTGTTGAAGTTGTTCGGCCTTGACGAGTCAACGCACTGCAAAGTAAGAAACCTCAAGCAAATGGACGCATTGGATTCACATGTTATTGCAGATATCTGCTGTGCTTACTATCATGATAATATCTGAATCATGCGTTCACAATGTCCGAATAAGCCAAACAACACTGACAGATGGCTGTCTTTAATGACAAACCATGGCCTTGTGCGTCCCCTGTTAGTGTCCCCTGGAAGCAGTATTCGTTGCAGCGCTTTGTGTTCCTAGTGCTGCGCATGTGTTGTATCGAGCTCAGGCTAAATGTTAGCACCATCCTGGTCCTCCGGACTGTCCATTCACATGGAGACATTAAATAAAACTCAATAGGCTTTCAAATAATCAAGTTCTCAATTTCGATTCACATTTCAACTCGCTGTGCTTCTTGTGATCTGACGCAGAGAAAGAAATGTGAAAATGTCAAAGTGGGTGGAATTCCCCCCACTTTTCAGCTGGCGTTTCCATTATTTTGTCCTGCTCTGTGGATGTTTGTGGACACATTTGGACACATAACTTCCTGGGGACGTTCCCGTTTTTTCTCTTTTTGCCTCATCAGTCCGTTTCTCCCTCCATCCTGTTTCCTCCAACTCTCCTCTTCCCTTTCCAACGCTTCTTAACCCAACAACCTCTGTATCGTATGTGCTCATCTATCACTCCCTGGATGGACTCCTCCCCTGGGAGGTCAAAGGTCAGGGTCAGCTACAGAATAGCAACCAAGGACATTAAAGTAAAGTTGTCATGAGAGGAAGTGTTTTACTTTTCCATGTTTTTTTTCTCCTACAGTTGTAAAATGTAACTATTATATTCTACAGTAGCTTTGACAATGACGAATGTCACTCTAGCCTTGGAAAAAGCTCTAAAGGTGTCCCTGTCTCCCGTCTCAGGTGATCAACGTGGACGGTAGTAACAGGCAGACTCTGCTGGAGGACAAGCTGCCCCACATCTTCGGCTTCACCCTGCTGGGAGACTACATCTACTGGACAGACTGGCAGAGGCGCAGCATCGAGAGGGTCCACAAAGCCACGGCCGTGCGAGAGATCATCATCGATCAGCTGCCGGATTTGATGGGGCTGAAGGCCACCAAAGTGACAGAGACGCACGGTAAGGGGGGCAGGTTTTTCAGGGGATTTACCGAACAGCCGTGAACTGAACATGAGAAAAAAAGTTTTGTGAAATAAACGCTGACACTGTCAATCCGTTTACAGGTACAAATGACTGCGCGGAGGATAACGGCGGATGCAGCCACCTTTGTTTCTGGTGTCGACAGGCTGTCAACTGCGCCTGTCCCATGGGGATGGAGCTCCTCTCAGACCTGCAGACCTGTGTGGTGCCGGAGGCCTTCCTGCTCTTCACCAACAGGTACGCCTACCTGTCCACCTGCAGTAGAGCGGGAAGAAAACACCTGCTTGATGTTCTACTGTTTCTGTTACCCGCTTTTAGTAAAGATGACATTCATGTTGTCACAAAACATCAGTAAATCTTCTTCACTGGCCTGACTGTTTTATTTGGTTACGCATCTCAATGTATTGCATCAATGTTTCAATATAACTGCACATGCTACTTCTTCATCAATTAACACAAGCAATCGGATAAATCCAAACTCCATTTTTATTTAGAAAGTGCAATATAAAATCAGGCCATAATATAAAAAGCTGCATCTTATCTGTGTGAGCCATCAACATTACAAAAAAATAAGCTTTCCACATAGCAGCTCTAACAGGGCACTTCCTGAATGTCTATGGCTTTATACACTGCACAAATTAGCCTAGCAGCTAGCAGACTGCAGTTAGTTCGTTACTTTTCTGTACTCGTAGCTCTTGTACTCTTACTTAGTTCAAGGCACGGCATCTCTTGACAGGGTTAACAACGGCCACTGTTTTGTTTTATGTTTCTTTAACTCTTTCGTCGTCTCACTCTTGACTTGGTTTCACGCCCGTTTCAACTTCTGTTTCAGCTGAAGTGGCTTTGCCTCCAGCCCTGCCTTTTTCATGACCCCGAACAGCAATAAATGTGTGAAAACTGAATGGATTAGTGTCGGTGAGGTCCTAACGCGCATTAAATGTGCAAAATGCTATGTTTTTCCCTCAGGGATAACATCAGGAGTATCTCTCTGGGTACCAACAGCAACGACGTGCCCATTCCTCTGACAGGAGTGAAAGAGGCCTCCGCTCTCGACTTTGATGTCTCTGAAAGGAGAATATACTGGACAGACATACAGTCCAAGGTGTGCTGGAGGAATGTACTGATGTTTGAGGGGGAACTCAAGTTAAACACAAATCATTAAATTGTATTCAAAGGTCTAGTGTGTAGGATTTATGGGGATCTAATGGCAGAAATGTAATAAATATGTAGAGATTAGCTGACTTATTGGTCGTTTTAGTTTTAGACGTCTTAAGAATTCTTCAGTTTGTTTGTCCTTTTCGTTCATGCTGAATGACTTATTTGTAAGAGCATTATGAAGACATCTCTGCGAAGCTAAATATTTAAAGTGGTGCTTTGGTGTGATTCTTTGTGGGGAAACTAAATCATCTAATCGAAACAAAATTGTATAAGTGTTAGTCGACGAAGGATTTCCTTGGTCGAGGACGGCTCAATAACTTTTCATTAGTGTATAATCACCTGGAAATAGGAATTGTGTCTTCGTTGGCTTAGAATGAGCCGTTCATATCGACATCAAACACTTACTCTAAAGAGAGACATTGGCATTTTTGCGTCGGCCATCATAGCTCCTCTACACACTTGGCACACATTATTAGTTTTAGTTGGTTCCAATCGTCAAATTAGGATGTTGATTATGTTTATTTCTAGTCAAATTTATGTTTTTGGCTTATTTAGGATTTCACGACTTTGAACTGAACTCTCACTTTCTCTCAGACAATCAGCAGAGCGTATATGAACGGCAGCTCTGTAGAACATGTCATAGAGTTTGGGCTGGACTACCCAGAAGGCATGGCCGTCGACTGGATGGGTCGCAACATCTACTGGGCCGATACAGGCACGACCCGCATCGAGGTGGCCCGGCTGGACGGCCAGTACCGACAGGTTCTGGTCTGCAAGGATCTGGACAACCCGCGCTCGCTGGACAACCCTCGATCACTGGCACTGGACCCGGCCAATGGGTAAGAATGGGAACTGCAACATTTAGGGGCCATGTTGTGTTTTCTTTGTTGGGCCTTCAAATTCACGGCTGTGTCCCAATTTAAAAAATAGTCCTACTTTTGGAATGCTGCAGCATTCAACACATATCATGTGTCAGGGAACAACCAATCACAGCTGCCAGAGATATTTTCTTTCTTCTGTAAATAACAGTCTACGGTAAATAGATGGAGGAGAAGTTAATCATTTAATCGCAGGACTAACCGGAGCTCTATCTGTCCCACAGAATATTTGACTTGCTACATCTCAATAGCAACATGTGAATGGCTCATTAAAAAACTGGCAGACATATTGGTCAAATTTGCTAAATTATGCAAAACATCTACAGCCTGGTCATTCGGCTTCCCTTGTGTATTTTCAACATTCCACTTCCAACATGGACAAGTGTGTGAAGTGCAGTGTGTGGAGCAGCCCAGTGGAAGTGAGTCACTGTGAGACACCTGTATTACGCTGGAGGTCCGCATCTTTCAAGGGCACGAGTTGGTGCCAATGACTTCATGTAGCGTGTCTGTTCACTCCTTCTGAGGCAGTGATGTCACATTGTTGGTATGTACCAGCCAGCTTCCTGCCTCTTTCCCCCCCATAACCTCCAGCCGAGAGAGGGATGCTGCTAATAAACCTCTTTGTTATAATCACTGTTCATCCTCGGCCAAACCACCTCGAGACACTCTCATTCGCCTGTGTGTGTGTGTGTGTGGGTGTGTGTGTCTGTGTGTGTGTGTGTGTTTGCGTTAAGTACCTGTGCCAGCGTGTCAAATTCCCAAGCACATGTCACTCACTCGGTGGTATCTCGATGAAGTAATTGGCGCAGGACTGTCAACACGCGGGCCCGCGGGGCATCTGATGTCATTTTATGATCACATACTCATGCACACACGTTAATGAAGACAAGTTGTCTCCTTTCATAGAAGTTAACGAAACAAATTTTACAAAGTGGAAACAGGTTCCCACTCTGGAATAGATGATCCAATTAGATATTGTATCAGAAAAGAAATGATTTGAGGGAAGCGATAGTAACCCTCCCTGGACTCCCTGTGCATTCGTCCCGGGCTGAAATGGGTGATTTGTCTCCGCAGCTACATGTACTGGACAGAGTGGGGGGGTCGACCTCGTATAGCCAGAGCCTACATGGATGGCAGCACCGTCACAACCCTGGTGGACAAAGTGGGCCGGGCCAACGGACTGACCATCGACTACGTAGACCATCGCCTGTACTGGACTGACCTGGACATGTGCTTGATCGAAAGCACCAACATGCAAGGTTCAGACACACGCACCGACAACCAGTCGCCACGCACAAGCCATTGGATTGTTGCAGAAAATAATCTCTGAGGCAAACAAACGTTATGATACTTTCACGTTTTGTTCAGCGAGAGAATCTTCACAAATGAACACCTTTTATCTGATTTTTGAAGCGGGAAAGTAAAAAGCTAACGTTAGGCTATAACGGAACTACACCACGGTCACTTGACCTCACCACCACTAAGCTAGAGGAGGACGAGTGTTCGAGCGATGACGGTTTGTAGTCTCATTTAGACGCTTGTTAGGAACCGCCTTGTTTAAGACACGTAAAACAAATTCAGGAGAGTTTTATATCGTAGAACCAAACGTTAGCATCTCTTCAGCTTGTGTTAACCACAGACCTTATTTCAGGCATCCAGCCAAAACACACATTCAAACGACAGAACCAGAATTCAAACTCATTTCTGGATTTTAGGCTCACTCCTGAAGATATCAAATTGCACACTTGCACACTTATGGCACACACTTTGAGTTAACATCTGAAATGAACATGGTAGCAGAATTGATGTATGTTTCGTGTTTCCTGGAGATCCTTAACAAACCCTTCAAGAATATATTTTAACTTTAGGTCATAAAAAGTCTTCAAATGTCTTGTTTTAGTTATGATAGGTAATAATTTGGCCTCAGTTGTAACAGTGTTGAACCACCTCATCTCCTCCAAACTATATAGTGTTTAAAGCTCATCCACAAGTTTGACAGCATCACTCAGGAGTGGGCGTGGCTTACAAATACGGAGGTGCAGCAGGAAACTGTACAGGACTGTTGACGTCCATCCACAGCTCAGGAGGATCAAATGAATGAATAAGACCTCAACAAACCTTCTGCTTACTCATATCCAAACACGCACCTCTGACACAGGATTAGAAGTTAGTACACCAGAACACCGACCTGGCTATTGACTACATTGCTGAATTGAGGGTGAAAGTATATTCGAGACCTTGTAAATTGTGTTAAAAGAAAAGAGATTTAAGGGTCCAGTCTCTAGCGTTCACTTCTCACGGAGTGAACCTTGACTGAAGAATAATTGGTCGAAACAAATAATTTGTGATACACACAAAGTGGGAATCCAGTCATCAGATACATGATGGAGTTGACAATATTAGCATTATCGCGACCCATTGAATGGCTTGTGCATTTTGCACAACCACTGAATAGTTGCTGCCCACCGTGTGTCTACTAGTGAAGGTTATTTACGACCTCATCTCTTTATCTATTTGTCTGTCTTTACCAGACTAATCTCTAAAACTGATGCACGAGATTTGCAGTTCACATTCTCACAGCAGAAGAAAAGGGAAACGTACTGACTCAGGAGACTTTATGACCTTTCCTCTAGTGCCACCATCAGGCCAACTCTGTCATTTCAGTGAATCTCCTGATGATGAACACACGCCTGATCTCCATTTACTTGTATGCAAATCTGCAATGACGGTGGAGGCTTTGCTCGATGCTCAGATGATGACATGATGTTGTCATATCTCCTGCAGGCCTTCAGAGGGAGATCATTGTAGACGACCTCCCTCACCCCTTCGGTCTGACTCAGTACCGGGACTTCATCTACTGGACGGATTTTAACCTGCGCAGCATCGAGCGGGCAGACAAACGCAGCGGACTCAACCGCACGGTGGTGCTGCAGGTATGGAACCACTTCGGTTTAGGGCTGTCAGCAAATGCAATATGTTATTTTTACAGTTATTGTGATCCTAATGTGTTCTTAAAGAGATATTTATGGCTTATACATTGGCTCAAAATATCAGTCGGTAAATTCAGAGATACTGAGTCTCACTGTGTCCTCAGGGCCAGCTGGAGCTGATGCTGGACATCCTGGTGTTCCACTCCTCCCGCCAGGAGGGGACCAACGAGTGCTCCCACAACAACGGCAACTGCGCCCATCTTTGCCTGGCCACGCCCGCCGGTGCCCAGTGCCGCTGCGCCTCCCACTACACTCTGAACCCCGATGGACGAAACTGTAGCTGTAAGTACCGACCTGCTGGGAGAGAAGCACAGGGATGTCTGGGAACGGAAGGCCACTGGGTTGAATCCCAGGACTGGACCCCTCCTTTAAAAAGTAACTGCAGTACTGTAAAATACAGTACTGCTGCTCTAAAATAATAGCTGGTGTTCAAATGCTGTTCTCCAGTAAAGGACAAAACACTGAACAGAGACATGTCATACTCACCACGCTGCTGCTGTTCAAAATGAAGCCATTTAGCCAGCGGTCCAGCATCAAAGACTCATTTCCCAGCTAATGTTGAGAGGTACTGAAGATAAGTTTAAGTATCGGACACAATGAGGTAGGAAGATCACTGCACTTCTACTAACAAAGTGACTTCAGAAAGATTGTAGAAAGAGCTGGAAATAGGCTGGTTTATGTTTCCAACATATTTTGATATGTCTAAGGTTCAGCTACTTGAAACACTTCGCAGTTGAGTTGTAAAACATTAACAGTGAGATGGGTGGAATTGCCAACACAGTGTTGCACAACGACATGCAGTTGTAGCCAATTTGTTACACAAGAAAAACATGACAAAAACACAAAGAAATCGGGGTCCTGTGAGAAGCTACGGGCAGTGACGGCCGTGTGCAACGCGACATGGAGAGGAGGCTAAACAGGTTAGCATATCCAATCACCTGCCAAATCTCTCTTTGACAGTTCCTGCCCATTTCCAAACAGTTCTCAATGACGGTTTCTAAGATGATTCTGTGGAACAAACAGTCGGCTTTAGTTAAGACGAGGACAACATGAAACAAAAATGACGAATTGAAGTAAAAGGTGAAAGGATTAACCTCAGTTGCCTCTTGCTCAACAGCCAGCACACAGACTATGTGGCAATCTGCACACACACACACACACAGACTGAAATCCAGCATGCTTGTGTTGCTCCCAGACCTTCCACACATCCTAAGTCGTTGGACCATCATCCAGAGCGGTTCCAGCTGGTCTGATGTGTGTGTGCGTGTGTCTCAGGCTTCTGTGTTTTGACCCCCGTGTTTGTATTTCACAATAGGCATCGTGCAAACTTCAGCCTTCCCGTGTGAACAACCCTGTGTCCACTCATGGCGCTCACTCCTCTGCCTTTCTGTCTGCAGCTCCCTCCAGCTTCCTGCTCTTCACCCAGAAGGGGAGCATCAGCCGGATGGTGCTGGGAGGGCAGAGTCCCGACATCATCCTGCCCATCCACGTCCTCAGGAACGTCCGAGCCGTCAGCTACGACCCGCTGGACCAGCTGGTCTACTGGCTGGACGGACGGCAGAACATACGCAGGGCCAGAGACGACGGAGCCATGGTACGAAACTCACCCTGGGACACACAGTGACACCTAAACGCTGACATGTCAGATCTTGATAATGGAGTTCTTCTGTGGGACAGTAACTTGTACACGGTAGCTGAGTCCTACAAAATGATTCCCCTCAGAGTGATGAAGGTTAGGAGGTTTATCCTGATGCTCCTCCCCAAACAAAGTGGTGTACAGAGAATTATCCTCACCGGGACCAAAACTAACGGTGCAATCAGCAGGTTTTAATCAGTTGGATCACCTGGAAATCCAGATTTACTGTGTGGAAGTTGCAGTCAATCCAGTGTTAAAATACCCGCTGTGAGCAGGTTGTTACTAATCACTTCATTACGGGATAGACATTCAGTCTAATGAGTCAGAAACCATCTTTTGTAAGCGGTCTAGGACTGGTTGTTTTGTTCTGCACTAGAGTGCGTTTACTGCCTTCACAACTGTCCAAACTGACCGAATGCTGGCTTGTGAAAGCACCCTCACATTAATAACTCTAGCAGGAACCTCTGTATTGTCTTTGATAACCACCTGAACTGAAACCAGCATATTAGTTCTGCTGTGCAATCATGTTTTTCCATTTGAAAAATAAAAAAGTCAAAAATCTGAAATTTTTTATCTGCCAAGAACTTAGAAACAGTAATTCATGCAACTCACATAACTAAACCTCGATACACTTCAGCTGATACATAACCAGGCCCAACAGGAGAGAACACCTCACACTGGTTTTAAAATGCCTCCATCAGCTCCCAGTGTCTCTTAGAGTGGATTTAAAAATGTAACCGTCACTTGAGGCTTGTTATCGGGTGGGGGGAGCCTGAATGCATCCTGAGATCCTCTGGTAGGTCAGTCCTGGCCGTCAAACCTTCAAAATAAAGGTCAGCGGGCCTTTTCTGTTGTGGAATGACCAGATCAGGGAACACATCGTCTTCTTTTAAATCACTTTTGTGTTGTTTTCTTATCTTTTGTTGTATTAATCATAATATTTTATTAACTGGTTGCTTTTATATTGTATGTAAAGCTTTTTGTAACGTGTTTTTATGTGCTTTATGTATGAAGGTGTTATTTTCATTTTCTCAATGAGTCAGGATCTATAAAGCGCCACATGACTAAATATCAAATTGAGTGAAATGTTGAACTCATGACCTTTGATCCGTTTGCAGTCGTCCATGATCGTGAGCAGCAGTGTTCAGCCGGTGGACAACCAGCTCCACGACCTGAGCCTGGACCCCTACAGCCGCCACATATACTGGACCTGTGAGACAACCAACACCGTCAACGTCCAGCGGATGGACGGACACATCGTGGGCGTGGTCCTGAAGGACGACACTGACAAGCCGCGGGCCATTGTGGTCAACGCTGAGAAAGGGTGAGCTCCTTATGTTTTCACCTCCGCAAAAGGATGCACCGTGTACTGTGAACTTACTGGGGTTTCTCTGCAGCTATGAGCTATGTCCCTTATCAATGTGTCAACCACCCCTTCCTTGCAGATACATGTATTTCACCACAGTGCAGGAGCGCTCAGCTAAGATCGAGGGAGCCAGTCTGGACGGGACGGAGAGAGAGTCTCTGTTCACCACTGGTCTGATCAGACCAGTGGCTCTGGCTCTGGACAACAAACTGGGGAAACTGTTCTGGGTGGATGCCGACCTCAAACACATCGAGAGCAGTGACCTGACGGGTGAGTTACCGTAAACAGACATGAGTAAAAAAACACATATTAATGCACCTTTAAACCCTCTGAACCAGAAGTAGTTTCAGGGTGGTTTTTTGCTCTTGTCACATTTGTGTATCTCATTTAACCCCCCCCCCCCCCCAAAAAAAGTGACTGATAAAAAAAAATAGTTTTGATTGATTATTTGGCTACATTTCATTCAGGAAGTGTTCGTCACAAATGATACATTCAAGGACAATAATATCTAATTTTACTGTTTCTGGCTATGAAATTTGGCTTAATTTTGGTGTTTTTATCTCCCATTTATCTCCTGTGGTTGAGATAAATGATAAATAAACTACCAAACATAACATAAATGTACATTAAATACACAATATGTAATACACAGATTCCCCAAACTTGTTGTAAATCTGTTAAGCAACGCCCTTAAATATTGCATTTAAATATGCTGGTTAAGTTTCATTCACAACAGAGTAAAAGGAAGGAGTTCACTCCGTGGAGCAGCAGTGTCACTGGAGTAAATATCACAGTGAAGCTGCTGTACTGTGACAGAAATACACGGGACGTTAGATGGTTAAAAAAAAGTCTACCTAAAGCAAAGCGGCCCATTAGACGACAGGCGGTCGAGAGGAAGTGAAGAGAACCCTCAGTAAACTGGTAAGACATGATGATGCTGATTTAGAATATTCAGTTTGTTTTAGGTATATATTTTATATTTAATTCTTAAAGATCTGCTCATGACTCATACGTGGCTCAGTGTGGACCACTCGAAAATGTTTTGTATCTGAGATAATATTCTATGTATGTATTTACGTTCACCGACATGTTCTCTCTTCTTTGTGCATATTTTGATCATAATTCTTAAAGTTAAATAATCCTTTTCCAAATGATCAGCTGAAAGAATGACGTATCAGATATATATTGTTTTGTTTTTTGACTGAATTGGTGGGGACATACTATTTTCTTTCTTCTTATCTGATGAAATCGTTCCACCAGGAGCCAATCGCATCGTCCTCCAGGACTCCAACATTCTGCAGCCGACGGGGCTGACGGTTCTGGGCGATCATCTGTACTGGATCGACCGGCAGCAGCAGATGATCGAGAGGGTGGACAAGTTGACCGGAGACGGACGCACGCGCATACAGGGACGGATATCCTACCTGACCTCCATCCACGCTGTGGAGGAGATGGACCCACAGGAGTTTGGTACGGACCGTCAGCACTAGTTACTGCCGTGTCCTTTGCAACAGGATGCATAAGTCAGGCTTAGTTGGGTGGTGTGCAATAATTTGTTCCCTCTCTTCAGCATCCCATCCTTGTTCCCGTGACAACGGGGGCTGCTCCCACATCTGCATCGCTAAGGGCGACGGAACACCTCGCTGCTCCTGTCCTGTGCACCTGGTGCTACTGCAGAACCTGCTGCACTGTGGAGGTGAGCAAAGAAACCCCGCCTACAGGATAGCGGCCCGGTCGGACCCACAGTATTCCAATGTGGAATGAATCATATCAACCTGCTTTGCTTTGCATTACGACTTCAGAGAAGAGATGTCTGCATGATAAAATGCTGAGTAATTAATAACTTTATGCAGTGAATGTTTACAGCCCAGCCCACATTGTTTCCTGCCCCCTCTGCTTTAGGCCATATGGTGTTAAAATTGACAGGTATTTTAGATTTAGTCTTTCACTTAAGACAAAATGCTTGTTCGTTTTAGTAATTTTATCCTTCGTAGTTTTAGTTTGTTTTACTCAAGGACAACTCAAAACAATTAATTCCAGTTTTAGTGGCTAAAAAGTCATTTTCATGAACTTTTAGTCAAAATGTTTGCTCTCTTAATTTTGCCACCTATCTTGGGATTTTGACTTTGTTCTGTGTCAAATGTCCATTTTTAGTCATCAGATTAAATTGAACATTTCTGTCAGTCTAGTCCAGCTAAAAGCAAGGATTTTGTCATTTTAGGCAAACTCAAGTCAAATTTGATAGATTAGAATAGATTTGATCTTGATGACAAACACAAATTGAATGATTAAGAATACAGTTTTTCCCCCCCGAGTCTTCCTGACTGTGCTCATTAGTGATGGGCGGGTTAGTGAGTTGCACCCATCTGGTCGATTATTAGGGGTGGGAATCACCAGAGATCTCACGATACGATATTATCGCGATACTTGGGTCACGATACGATATTATCACGATACTTCGATATTATCACGATATTATCACGATACTTTCACGATAGTGCGATATTCTGGGTATTGTGATAACATATATTGCGATTTATTACTTTTTTCAACTTCAAATTATGTCCCCAAAGGAAAACTGTGACAACAACATGTTTTATCTGAGTTCTTTCTCTGATCTTTGTTTCGACCAACTTCCTACCAATCACGCACGCAGACCCGGCACCTCTGCTGACCTCACCAGAAAACAACTCAGCACCATCTAGTGGACTGAAAAAGCAATTGATTTTATTTTAATTTTATTTTTATTTTTTATAGTTTATATAATAAAAGATCGATACTTGGCGTCCGTGTATCGATATAATATCGCCACGCAAAATATCACGATACTATGCTGTATCGATTTTTCCCCCACCCCTATCGATTATGAGAGCCGATCTGCACCGTTGTGTTGTATGTGATCCAAGAAGAAAAGACACGGACTCAGCGCTGCAGTGTGTGTTGTCTGTGTTTGAAAGAGCGAGACAGAGACGGAAAGAAAAGGTGAAAAAGTGACGGAAATAAGAGATTTGGTCAACGACATTTTCGTCTCCTCTTTTTTCTGTCAACGATACTGCATGTTGATATCGTCACGCTTAATATTTAATGACGTCGGCCTCCTCATCGCTTCGTCATGGAGCCAAAGGTCATTGATGAACATATTCCCTCACAGTTTTTGTAAAACAGAACTGGCACTGCCCCACGAGTCTGAGCCGGGATGCTCCCCACGCTGAACGTCTGCTGCCCCCTCTCTGTCCCTGTCCATATCAGAGCCTCCCACCTGCTCCACGGAGCAGTTCACCTGCTCCACGGGGGAGATCGACTGCATCCCGATGGCCTGGCGCTGCGACGGCTTCCCCGAGTGCGACGACAGCAGCGACGAAGAGAACTGCCCCGTCTGCTCAGCCTTCCAGTTCCAGTGTGACAAAGGAGGCTGCATTGATGCCCAGCGGCGCTGCAACGGCGAACCGGACTGCGCCGATCACTCCGATGAGCAGGACTGCGAAAGTAGGTTCTCGCACGGGAACTGTGAATATTAGCTTTTAGATGCTACGCTAATACTGTAGAAATGAGGTTCCGAGTCAGTTAAGTGTCCTCGGAGATACAGTGCTGTAATGGATCGGGATTTTTATTTGATCCAGTTAGAAATGACAGCAGGTGGCTCTAAGAGAACCCACACATCCAGCCACGAAGGAAGTCTACAGAAACCTCTCCTGCACTTTACATTACAACAGCCAGTGTAGCTCACAGTCTCAGAGTATGTCTGGATTTGCTTGCTTGGAGGGTTCCTGTTCATCAGGTTCATCGAAAACACAATATTCTAGAAAATGCACAGTGCTGATGACACTTGGTGTTTTGTCAAAAATATAGTGATATTATATTCTCCCCATATCGACCAGCCCAGCACACCAAACAAACATCCCTGACCTGCCAAGCCGGACGAAAGCACACGCTGTACAGACGAGAAGTTTTATACCTCTAATATCTTGTTTTCATAATTCATAAAAAAGACAAAATCTTAATTGAAAAATAGAACTTAATTAGTAGCCCAGCCCTATTATAAATACATTTATGATCAACATATTGTATGAATTAAAAAAGAAAAAGCTCCTCCACCCCCACAGATGACTCTCACATGTCTGCTGCTATAGTGCTGTCATCGTCAGTAGTAAAGTAGAATGCACTTGATGGGTCCGAGACCAAAAGCCTCTTTTCTTAATAGTTGTTATACATTTATTGGGAGAGTACTATGAGTGCAAATTAATACATGTCCAGGTAATTGATCAAATGTACTAACATGTGTTTAGTATAAGACCTTCTGCAACCTTTTGACATTTAGACATAGTGGTAAATAATCAAATGAAAACAGTCTCAATTCTATTTAGATGCAGATTTTTATGAGTAATTGTTGATCAAATGAAACTGGAGGCCTGTCTTCTAACACATCTCCATACAATACAATTATTAGTAAGACAACTGACCATCTGTGTCTTGTGTCCTCCAGCCATCTGCCCTCCGAACCAGTTCCGCTGTGGTGACAACCAGTGTATCACCAAGAAACAACAGTGTGACAACTACTCTGACTGTCCCGACGGATCAGATGAGCTTGCCTGTGGTAACAACACTGAAATATACTGTAAGCACAAGTGTTGTTGTTTCTGGTCAAGTACTTGTCCCCTGACTCTGCATCCTTTGCTTCTGCTTCTAGAGTACGTGTCTCCTCCCTCCAGTGGCATCCCCAACGCCGGGCCCAACACCATCGTTCCGGTCATCGCCATCATCCTGCTGGTCTTATTCATCGGTGGAGCTTACTTAGTCTGCCAGCATCTGGTGTGTCGGCGCTACAAAGGCCCCAGTGGAACGTTTCCCCACGAGTATATCAGTGGTACGCCCCACGTGCCCCTCAACTTCATCGCCCCCAGCAGCTCGCAGCATGGCACCTTCCAAGGTAAGATCAGACAGGCAGCATGTGTTCAATATCTGGAAGGAAGAAGAGAACAGGGACAGAGCATGGAGGGAGCGAAATAAGTGAAGCGCCAGAGCAAGTTTATACGTGTTGAGTTGGGAAAACGGTGATGGAAGATTCCAGCCTCCACTTCAAAAGGGACGGTCAAACTAGCCCCTGTGTTGTTGTACTGTAGTGCAGGGGTCACTAGGCGGACCGCGGTCCGGATCCGGACCCAGACGCTGTCCTATCCGGGTCCGGACGTATAACTGATGGATAATTGAGAATTATACATTTTGGCGGAGCGCTTCTATTTTAACCTGCGCAGCTTTTCTAGCCTTTACGGCTCTCGGTCAGCAGTCCAGGAAACGCACCGACCAATTAGGCTACACGAGTTGTAAATCATCTCACGTGATGCTACTCAGCCAATCGAATATGTGTATTCCGAAATGCATCGTGAGTCGAGAGACGGGGAGAGAGAGAGCAGTAGGAGAAGCAGTCTCACACGGCGAGTGGACCTCGAAAACAGCTTTTAACAAAGAATGGACGGACACTTATTTGTTCATTCTTCCTGCTGGCGCTACTAAACCGCTCTGCCTGATGTGTCCAGATACCGTGGCCGATATTAAACGCACCGATGTGTAACGCCACCACGAGACCAAACAACTCTTTTGAGCAAACACTCCAGTCATAACTGAGGGCAAGATGTTGAGATGTGTAGATTGTTTATTATAAAGTTGTCTGAGACCGTTATGATGTGAAATGGATTTAACAAAACAGAAGAAATACGTTAACTCCAGCCAAACTCTTTCCTTTTTCATTTTCATTCATTTTTCTAAAATCAAGCACTTTCTTTTAAGATGCAAGTTTTTCAAAAGTTCTCTTTTGTGTATTTTGTTTTGAGATGGAGCCCTTATTTTACTTGAAATGAGAGAACATTATTTATAATCCATCCAGTTAAATTTGAAAACTGAGAATAATAATTGTTAAAATATAAGTGATGTGTACTTTCTTTCTATTTGATTTGGCAGTTGTTGACTACACACATACGTTGTTAATATATATATGGCACTAAATAGCACAAATTAGATATTATTGTAATGATCCGGACCTTTGCACGAGGAGATTTTCTCAATCTGCACCTTTTGGAGTTTTAATTGAATACTCCTGTGATAGACCGTCACGTCAACAGAAGTTCACATCCCAGCATAACTAAGATGGGTTGGGAGCCCCCCAGGAAGCCTGACCTCAATCGAATGAAATAAAATGAAATATCTTTGTAAGAAATTAGCGCCATGCTACGTCGTCAGAGTGAAATCTGACGGTCTGCCTCAGAGCTGTCCAGGTGTCTTCTGTGGAGTTGGGACAGGTTTAATTCAATTCAATTTATTTTTGTATAGCCCAAAATCACGAATCACAAATTTGCCTCAGAGGGCTTTACAATGTGTACACATCCTCTGTCCCAGGACCCTCACATCGGAACAGGAAAAACTCCCCAAAAAACCCTTTAACGGGCAGAAAAGAGGGAGAGACCTTAGGGAAAGCAACAGAGGAGGGATCCCTCTCCCAGGATGGACAGAAGTGCAACAGATGTAATGTGTACAGAATGAACAACATTTACAGAGTTACAACACATTAAGTGCATATGACAGAACCACGGCAGGAGGCAAGACCAGGGTCCAGGTATCACCAGGATCCATGGAAACTTGTGAGGAGAGAAAGCACAGAGACTCTGGTGAAGAAGCAAAGTTAGTAATGAGCATTATTGGTGATAAAAATAGTAATGTGAGTAATTATAAAAAAGATATTAACAGTGGTAGTCAGCAGGGCCATGGCAGGAGGAAGGTCCAGGGTCCAGTCTACCATTGTGAGGAGATGTGTAAAACCACAGGATGGGGGCAAAGTTCCTACCAAGTCCACATTCACGTGATCGAACCGAGAACTGTGCTAATGCGGTCTTTGTGTGATGGTGCACCTTGGAGCGCTGGCACACCACATAAGTCCCGGCACACCTCCGTACATCCTTTTCCAGCCCGTGCCAGACGAACTTCGCTGCCACCAACTTCTGAGATGCCCTCTTGTCAGGGTGCGATAGCTCATGAATAGCGCTGAAGACCTGTTGTCTCCATTCGTCGGGAACAACCGGCCGTGGCTGGCCTGTGGAGACGTCACACAGGAGCGTAGCGCCAGTTTTTTATTTATTTGACAGCCAGTTGTTGACTACATACAGACGGTAATACAACTGTTCGGATACTTCAATAGTTAGACATTATTGTGATGTTCCGGACCTTTGCGTGAGGAAATTCTCTCGAAGTGGACCTCGTGAATTTTAATTGAATACCCCTGCTGTAGTGTATATAATGGGCATTACGGTAACAATGCCCATATATATATATATATATATATATATATATATATATATATATATATATATATATATATATATATATATATATACTATACTATATATATATACTACTGCCTGTAAGCTGTATTTCAAAGAGAAATGGACTCAATTGTGTAAATAATTAGCCAAACTTGGTAATAAAGAATACATATAAAAATAAGAAAATTATATTTAGAAGGAAAATATGAAGATATTGAGATAATATATATTTACTATTTTCCCAGCCCTATGGTATTAGTAAAGTGTGAACTGCTGTGTGCAGGTATTTCCTGTGGGAAGTCCATGATGAGCTCAGTCAGCCTGATGGGCAGCAGCAGCAGTGGAGCTCCTCTGTATGACAGGAACCATGTGACCGGAGCCTCGTCCAGCAGCTCATCATCTACCAAGGGAGCCTTCTACCCCCAGGTCCACAAAAACACACACACACACACACACATATCCTTATTCTTGTACTTCTACGTTTATGAGGACCCTCATTAATTTAAAACATTTCCTAGCCCCTTGCCCTAACCATGAGGACTAAATGCCTGACCCCCAATCTTGCCCTCACCCTAACCTAAACCTATTTCTAATATGAATCTTAACACCAAGTCTTAACCCTTAAACGGGCCTTTGAAAAAGGGAGAACCGACCAAATTTTAAGAAATGTCCTCACTCTGTTGATACAAAACTTGTGGTCCTCACTATGTAGCAAGTACAAGTACACATACACACACAGTCTGCGTGCACACTGTTTCCTGTCCACAGTCAGATAACAGGGATAATTTCTGTCTGCAGATCCTGAACCCTCCTCCGTCCCCGGCTACTGACCGCTCTCTCTACAACACAGAGATCTTCTACTCCTCCAACAGTCCGTCCACCACCAGATCATACAGGTAACACACACACACTCTCCTGGCTCTATTGTTGTCCACTGCTGGGTCATGGCTGCAACCCATGCTGTCCAGTCAAACAATTCCACAGAACTATTCAATTGAGATCCTGGATTTTTCAAAGACCCCCAAAAAATGTGTCTAAAATGATGCACAAATTCATTTGAGCCAATTTATTCTGATTGATTTGTTCACACGAGACACTAAGATTGAGATCTTAATCATATTATCATACGATCGCTCCAGGTGAACACAGCTATAGTTGAGGTATCTTTTTGATTGCTATAGAAAAAAGAAACCTCTGAAAGGGGAGTTCAAAGACAGATGAAATGCAATAGAAGTAGAGATGCGCCGATCCCCGATTTTTCTGACCTGCCCATTATGATTTTTGCTGATTTAGATTTTTTTTTCTCAGTACTATAAGGCTCCAGGCAAACATTTTTCACCTCCGTCCTGAAAAATTACTTAAACTGTCCCAATGTCTTTATTATTAAAACACACAATGATTGATAAGAAACACGGTAAGGATGAGGAAATAAATGATTGTTTCTAATTTTTTTATATTTGCTCTGATTAAAAGAAATCTAGGCATTAGTTGTTTGAATGATGTATTATAAGCTGCTTCGAGCTAGTATCAGGAAGTTAAACACCAGAGGTCCATCTCTAATATCTATTTTATGTTGCTGTGACAACAGCTCCTTCAAACGACTTGATTTATTCAAGTTTCTTGCCCAAATTTTACTGGGTAGAGCTTGAACGCATCATAATGCAAGTCAATGTGACCTTTGTCAGCGTTACCTGTTCAGCTCTGTGCTGACGAGCCGGTCACTGAATGAATTACAGTTTAATAAGTGTCTGATGAAGTTGATTTTTCCAAATGTTTTTAAGATTGCTCCTCCATGGCTTATTTTGGATTTGGAGTTGTAACAAACTGCGAGTTTTATGTCTTCTTAACTCGCGCTGAAGATCTTTCACACCGCGTGTGTCACGTAAAAGTGAACCTGAACCGTGATCTGAACACACTGTCTCCTTCCCATCAGACCCTACCACCCGGTCCGCGGTGCCGCCCCGCCCACCACTCCCTGCAGCACCGACGTCTGCGACAGCGACTACACCCCCCACCACCCGCCGGCCGGGCCGGCGTCCTCGGCGGGCCGCTGGAAGGCCGCGGGCCACGGTGGCCACGGCAAACACAACAAGTACTACATGGATCTGAACTCGGACTCGGACCCCTACCCTCCACCCCCCACACCCCGCTCCCAGTACCTGTCGGCCGAGGAGAGCTGCCCCCCGTCTCCGTCCACCGAGCGCTCCTACTTCCACCTGTGCCCCCCGCCCCCCTCGCCCTGCACCGACTCCTCGTGACCCCTCCCAACGGCCCCCGTATCCCCGTGAGGAAGGATGCAGTCCGCACGCTACAAAGAACCGGCCTCGTCTGGCCCCCACGTTACCAGGGAAAGAACTCACGTGCCAACTTCCAGCCCTGACCGGCTCACACTCGCTGCTTTTGTTTCAGCTGGTTAGGCTCAAGTGCCTTGCTCAAGGTCCCCTACGTCCCCGCATCGGTCATCTCATCATTCCAGTCCCCTCGGAGCTCTCAGGGTGACCGGCATTGGATCAGTTCTACCGCGTGTCCTGCTCTGACTTAGTCGCGGCAGGTTGCCTCACCGCAGGGCACAAGGGAGGAGACGATGTGTGAACAGGCCAGCAGCTCCCTCTTAGATTTTCAAATCATCAAAAGAGGGAAACCTCCTTTGCCTCACTTCTCCATCAAAGGACCTCCATCTGTCCATACTCACAGTAACTGCTCCTGGCCTCCACTAAAACTCATCAGCACCAACCGAGTGAGTGACAGCGTCTCCTTCCTCACAGCGTCCTTGTTGGCAGGACTGTATATAGTTTTAAAAATGATAGATAAATCAGAGAGGAATTATTTTACGATTTTATTCACGCTGGCTGATCCACTGCTCCGCACGATAAAACCGAGGACAGACGGATGCGTGTGCGTGAACGAGTGACGATGGTACAGCTGTTGTAGGATAAAAGAGAAAATAGATGATGACCGCATTCATGTGCGGCGGTATGAATGAACGAGCGGACGGATGGAATAGGGCCAAGATCAAAGTGTGAAAACTTTTTGTATATATATGTTTTGGAATAGTGTCCCTCACATTTCAAATTGTGAATTCTTTAGTCGTTGAACACGGGGGGGGGGGGGGGGGGAGTGGTGGAGCTTTCCCCAAATCAACCAAGAGACTAATCTGCCAACAGTCCTTCCTTTTAATTTCCCAATGAAAGCACCATGTCACAACATACCAAATGAATATCAACGTGTAAAGCTATTGTACATATGTGTAATGAAGTCAATGATTGAGTTGTGAGAAGTGAATCTGAACCTCTGCCGTGGAGTCTTCTTCACCCTCATCGTCCCGTTTACCAAAAGTATGTTTGCTGCTATCGTGTACATACTCTATCAGTTATTATTATGACGTATAATTAAACCGAAAGCCCCAAATTACCACTCTCATACTGACAGTAGACCATGAAGCTATTTTACAGTTAATAACAAATTATTCTTATAGCGACTTTTGTTATTCGTATTTCTGTTTGTGTGTAGATCATCGTGTATCTGTGTCTGTCGCTGTGATTGGGGTTGAAGGAGTCCTGTGGGGGGATTCCAGCTGAGACATTTAGTTCACAGCTGTTGCAGAAATCAAACTGAAGGTCTTGGTGTGCTTCAGATGCATTTGCGGTTGTTCTGTCCTCAACACACCTGGCTGACCTGCAGAGTGCTTTGCTGGTGGAAAAGGCGAGGCACGGACATTTAGTTGCCCCGAACATAAAGAGCTTTTTTTGTATTTCGCTGTCTTTTTCCCTTATTTAATTTTTGCTAGAGCAACCCCGGAATGAGTGCTAACGTTAGCTTAGCACAAACCATGAACTGTATGTTCCCTACTAGTTGAACTTATCCCCAACGGTCCGTATGATTACTCCTCATTTTTCGTGCGTTTTCCTACGAAAGCCAGCAACACGTGTCAATGTCCGCTCGTTGCATGCATACAGTCTTTTCAAAATAAACTTCCTTCTTCACAGTTAAACACCACTTTAGGTTTAGGCAACAAAACCACTCAGTTAGGTTTAGGAAAAGATCGTCATTTAAAACAACAACGTAAGCGCTGTTACTGAAGTACGCAAGTTACCTGACGAAAACATCAACATGGCTTCTAGCGTTGTTGGACCCGCCCATTCGTGGGAAACCTACAAAGTACGTCACATTATTTTTAGTAGGTTTTGCTGCGAATGCTGGATGTGACGCAACCTGGATAGTTATTAGAACAGTTTATCAATGAAGTACTGCAGTAATTTGCCTCCTGCTGTTTGTAAGCTCCGATAATGGTCAGTAAACTCATAAAGCTCGTCGCCTCAATGAGAAGAAATGCTAATGACGTCAGGGGTGCTTTTCTGCTCTCAGTTGTTTCAACTCGAGCCAAAGACGCGAGGTGCTCAGCAACGCAATACCAGCGCGCAGAACACTTCATTGAATCATTGAAAACAATGCAAAGAGGTGCACCGGGCTGCTAAAGCACGCTGCATCTGATCCGGACCTCACTCAGTCCGACAAGCACACCGAGGCCTTGAGTTGCTCACCTCCAGTACAGTGCACCTATCTATGAAACAGCGCTGTGAAGTTTAAATGCCTTCCCAAAGAAAGAAACGTCGCCATTGCAAACATAAAGTCAAAGGTTCAATAGGCTTCAGGTCTTTTTCTCACTCCATGGTGCAGCGTGGTTTCCCCCATCATTCTATAGGTGGAGACAAACTGTGTCTTCAGGGTTAATCCAGCACTTAATATCATGTTTTAATATTAGCTGCACAAGACCTGGTATCAAAAAGTGGGAAGACGTTTTATGCACTTAGAAAAAGAAAAGAGATTATTTCCCAGGAATTAAAGGAGGACTTCCCCTGGCTGTGGAGTTACAGCAGAATATAAAAAGAGAACACACCAAGCTTCCTCTAAACTGGCCTTGCTGTCGCCTTTGGATCACAGTTTAAGTTTGAGCCCACAGGAACCTCTCATGTCATTGCATGGTGTGATGCCGTCGAGCCCTCAGACAGGGACATTCCTGAGAGGATCTCTATGTGCTCTGAACTCTGAGCAGCACTCATTTATATATTAAGGGCTATAGGCCCCGCCTCAAACCACTGTGTCAGTAAAAACTCCTTAAAACCTGTATTTGTTGTCTCAGTTAAAAATGCTTTATGTAATGTACACTTGTGACTATTTTTTTTGTATCAAAAGCATTTTTATATAATAAAGGTTCTATTTTAAGGAATTTTGTTGCGTCTGCGTTAGCTTTGAGTTGAAGGATCGATGAGCGCTGAGGTTTCCTGATGGAACCAACGACCTTCTGACCGTGAGGCTCAGCCGTCCCACAACATGCAGAGAGAACCGGTAACACAGTCACACAGACGAACTAATGATAGCAATATATATATATATATATATATATATATATATATATATATATATATATATATATATATATATATATATATATATATATATATATATAATTATAATTAGTTTGGAACACAAACAAAAGATGGGGAGTGTAGTACAGATGTAATATTTTCAAAGATGGATAGATTGAACAATTGTCACTGATTCAGCTCCTCTAACAACCTTAAATAGTTCATTTCAAATAACTCCTAGAGAACTTCTGGATTCATAATCACCAAGTATTTTAATTTAATGCATATCTACACATAATCTAACAATTTGTTTTTACCTTTTAAGTGATTTTCCAAAGTAAATACTACAATTGTCATGAGAAACAGGTAATTTCTGATTATAATATATATAAGTGTTATTAAAAGTATTTTCTCAATAATTCCAGACAATGACTGATGCATATCAATAATTTTACTGTACCAATTAAGAGATTTTCCAAATTATAAGTCCTTTATTTTATTATATTTGTATATTCTGTGTTTGTACGTTGAGAGCAACGAAAAACCCGAAGTCAAATTCCTTGTAATACATGGCCAATGAAGATGATTCTGATCTATTTAACTTAAAAATACATTTTTACTAAACACTCAGAAACAAGTACAAGGCTGTTACTGAGCAACACATTGACTTTGCTATTAATAAATCAACAGAAAACCAAAAGAAGACATTTAATGCCATTTAAGTTCGAGAACAAACAACAAGGTCAACAAGCATTGCTGAAATTGAGAAGAAAAATAAGCTACCAGCTCTTCACTGTCTGATCTGGAGGCTCACATGTTTTATAAAAGCAACATGAATGAATACTGCTGCCCATCCTCCAACACGTCCACCGCCTGGGAGTCAATCTGGGACAGAAATCATTTAACATAAGCAGCAGCATATAATACTGGTCACAAATACTCGTGGATTTAGAAGACATGAATAATATGAATACATGGACGTCTATCTTATCTTGTAGTTGTGAGCACTTAGATATTTAAAGTGTCCGAAGCAGACGTGAGATAGGAGATAATGAATAATCAATACTACGAACGTGAACATGGATGTGGCAGCTAGAAACCCTGGGGGGGAGAAGGCGGAGGGACTCTTGTTTATCAGGAGCTTGACCTTTACAGCGCTTCAGACCAAATGAATATGGCGACGTGTTGGGACATTAGTGGCCTGTAGGTGGAGTCCTCATCTGACCCGAGTGAACAGGGGAGGAGAACATGAGCCAAAAGAGACAGAGAGGAGCAGCAGCCCCCGCTTGGTGGACCGCTCCAGAATGGATCTTCTTGTCCAGTTTGGATGGCAGGCAGGCGTAGTACAGGTTGTACCTGTCTTCGATGTGTTTGAGCAGCATGTACATCAGAGAAGGGAGACAAGACAACCAGTCCGATGAGGCCAGATGTTCTCCTATTGGATGTAGTGACCTTACATCCGACATATCGATGGAACTATTTCTACCTCATCGAGCTATGTTTAGTGTCCCCTGTACTTCAATTAATTGTTGGAATGCTGTTAAGCATTCCAACTATTGTTCTTCGAATTTATTCCACTATTTCTTCCGTCCCCCGTTTCGTCGGCACGCTTCTTCTCCTTCATATTTTAAGCTACAGAAACCGTTCAACTCTCAAAATGTTCAGCTTTTTCAGCAGAGGGGTGCTATATCTCTTCATATTTCTAACCTTTAAACTTTTTGAATTATTAAGCTTTTAGCAACTTTTTTTTGAATGGGTTTCAATGGAGAAGATTTTCAAATCCTCTTAAACTGCTTCAACTTTCAAATCCTTCAACTTCCTCATACTTTCAGCTACAGACACCATTTCAACTTTCACATGTTGAGAAAACCCTGAACTATTCGCGGGACATACAGCTTTCTGATATCTTTTAAACTTTTTGAACTGCAGCAATTTAACTTTTATGATTTTTCATCCCTTTTCTGACTTTATAATGGGTGTGTATTGCGCAGCTTAGAGTGCTTGAATTTCCGAGTATCCTTAAACGCCTCATCTTACCTTCACTACGGAACAAACCAGGCCTCCCCACATTGTTATCTGAGTCATTGACCGGTAAGTAGCACAATGTGCTTCTATACTCAACTTTAAAAATGAAGCTTCCACATTTTACAATTGCGTTGCAAGTGGTTTCTAACTCAAACATGGTTCACAATAAGCAAGAAGAGTAAACATTTTCCCGGTGAACCAAAGACAAACTGTATTGTTGTTAGCATAGCTGCTAACGTTCGTCATACGGCTCCTTCCGGTTTAGTACGGGACTATAAACTGTTCATAGTCTCGCTTCGTGTTGTAGTGCGAGCTCGTAGCATGAACGGAGCCAATTATACTCCATGTGCTGTGCGCTGCATTATTCTCAGAAACGCCAGAGGGCGAAAAAACGAAATGAACTGTGAAGAATTAAAAAGACGAGTGAAGAATGAAGTCATGTAACGGCTGTGCAGCTGACGTGCATGATGCTAGACCAGAGATTAGTTCACTGATCGGTTTCACACAAAGCTAAACCATACGACAAATGTCTGACAATCTGAGACTTTCTTGACTTGCAAAATAAATATTAAATTCACAAACATATGTGTAATTCATAGCACAATTCAAACTGGATGAAATAAACATTTATCTCTCGCCGTTAAAGTAAAGTCCCACAGGACACTGTAAAGGGCGTGACTTCATCTCTCTATTAAACTGACAATAAACCACTAAGCTAATTAACAGGTTATTTCTAATGTAAAACGAGTCTTTTTCATCAAACTATCCTGACAACAATATGTTTGCTGTGGTAACATTACAGTCAGAGTGTTTTATAACTGTTTGTTAGTTTTACCAGCAGCTAAAGCTGTTCAATTATTATTCTGGCCACTTTATGTGTCAATGTGTAAATCTGTAACAGAAAGTGACCAATAGACATGATTATACACACGCTTTGTGATCTTGAATTAGACCTTAATGTACAAATAACCTTTGTTCATATAATGCTGATAGTATCGTTCTGTAGTAATCCACTAATATAATGCAGGCCCTATAGGAACATGACTTTATATATTCAGTATACAGAGACATTAGATAATCCATTATTAGTCCACAGTGAGCCCTCACATAGAGCTGAGATGGAGCTGTTTCCCTGCTGAAAATGCGTTGGAATGCTGAAAACTGAAATGAATTGCAAAAACATTGCTGAAAATAGATATCCAATTCAAAAACAAGTGCAAAAAGCTTAATAATTCAAAAAGTTTAAAGATTACAAATATGAAAAGTCATATCACACCTCTCCTGAAAGAGCTGAACATTTTGATATTTGAAGTGTTTCTGTGGCTTAAAATAATTCCATCGGTAGTGATACTATATATATGCTAATAATAGTGGTAGTGGTAGTAATAGCAGTAGTGGTAGTAATAAAATTTGATAGCAGTGATGGCAGTAGTAGTAATAGTAGCAACAGCAAAAGTTGAAAAAGACTTGAACATCGAACATTTATTGTCTGGTTGTGTGTACCAGCATATATATAGTTATATATATAGTTCATTCCACTACTTCTTCTTCTAATTACTGATACTTCGACTACAACTTCTACTACTACTACAACAAATATCACTACCGATGGAATTATTTTAAGCCACAGAAACAGTTCAAATATCAAAATGTTCAGCTCTTTCAGGAGAGGTGTGATATGACTTTTCATATTTGTAATCTTTAAACTTTTTGAATTATTAAGCTTTTTGCACTTGTTTTTGAATTGGATATCTATTTTCAGCAATGTTTTTGCAATTCATTTCAGTTTTCAGCATTCCAACGCATTTTCAGCAGGAAATGCTTTTTCTAGTTTAAGTTCAGATTTGATTAGGCGGAGGAAAGTTTTGGGGATTCAAGTATAAGAACACAATAGAAATCTTTGCATATATATTATACCTGTTTGACAAAATATTGACATTATCAATGCATATTTTTGAGGTGATTTATTTAGTTTGGAAAATTGCTAATCACAATTAGGAGAGAAAAATGGTAATGTCATCCTGATTTAAATTGAACAAATGAATGATTATATAACTAGGT
Organism: Lycodopsis pacificus; assembly: GCA_028022725.1. Lineage (NCBI taxonomy): Eukaryota > Metazoa > Chordata > Actinopteri > Perciformes > Zoarcidae > Lycodopsis > Lycodopsis pacificus. Next base: position 1,792,785 of record CM051698.1, read on the forward strand.
GATTGTAGTGTTACGGTATATCACACCGTGCCATGGGCACATTCTTCTTTGCAATCTTGACTGCATGAGTAAATCAAAATGATTGCAACTTTTGGATTCATTCTGCTGTTCTTGATATTCTTGATATTGATAGTGTTCTTGAACAATGGACTATTCACCTCATTTAAGTAGCAGATGTGCATCACATTTGCAGTGAAATGAAGTGAATCTCAAATCCTTTGATAAATACTGACCTCGGCTGGTTTACGGCTGCTAGTGCAAGCCCACTGAAACACTGCGTTTGCCCTTTAATTCATTAATAAGGCCTCGTCTCATCTGTATGTTTCTTCAAAGTAGAAACCATGAAACACATAGATAAAGAATTGTATTGTGTCAATACAACAAAAAATATATAGAATCAATTTAAACTACTCAATAAGTTAAAATCTCTTCAGCTTTAATCACAGACCTTATTTCAAGCACCACAAAAAACTGTATATTTGCAAAAATGCAAAGTCATTTCCGGGCTGATTCCTACAGCACTCTTCTAATAATTTCTAATATTACGTGTCAGAGCATATATTCCCAAAATCACTGGCATGGTAAGCCATGTGGCATGTTGATTTGTTGAAAACAATAGTTGTAGCAGTTTGGTTTCAAACTGCTACAACTATTGTTTGCTATGAAATGCAGCTGATGACCGCTCCTATCGTGTAACTGAAAGATTACACATCTCAACATAGGTACAAAAAAGAAGGGCTCGTCCGGGATTTGAACCCGGGACCTCTCGCACCCAAAGCGAGAATCATACCCCTAGACCAACGAGCCGCTGTGCCAACTCAAGGAGCGGTTAGCACTATGATGCTGCAGTGACGGATAGCTTGTTAATGAGTGATATCTACCGTCATTACATTACAGTCATTTAGCAGACGCTTTTATCCAAAGCGACTTACAATAAGTGTATTCAACATAGGTATTCAAGAGAACTATAGTCACCAGAAGGCATAAGTGCATCTCCTTTTATAACAAGCATCTAAGAGTATAAACCAGAGCAAAAGTACAGAAACAAACAAACTAATACAAATACAATAAGTGCAACAAACTAGTATGAATACAATAAGTGGTGAATGGAAGGCTCAGGGTAGTACTTCTTCAAGAGGTGAGTTTTCAGCCTGATAAAAGATGGGCAGCGACTCTGCTGTCCTGACGCAGGGACCTCTGAGCGACGGGGCAACCGATCGCCCCGAGGCGGAGTGGTCGGGCGGGGTGTAGAGAACGGAGAAGGGAAGTTGGACCAGGTAATTGCACTGTGTTGGATTTTTGCTTTAAACTCGTTTGATATACTGTACATATGTATGTAACTGTTGGCTATGTCTTGGCTATATCTTTCATGTAAATATAACTATATATGAATAAGTATATACATAGCTAACAGTAGATCCGTGAAATAAAGACCCAGGAATCTGTAGGAGAGTTTCAGGGCTTTAGTGAGAATCTTTCTTATTTTGTAAAACTGTGGAAACATAATGTGAAATATGGCTTTACAAACTGTCCACATACACATACATGAATACAAACAATGATTCAGCATATAGCCATCATGCAAGAAAAGTAAGTAGCCATTTACCATGAAACATGCTTGACTAGTTAGCGTCTACGCTAATTCTATCATTGATATCAATAGAAAAATGCTAATCACGATTAGCATATATTAATACAACCCACATATTACACTAAAACAGCAAATACACAAAGAATACATCGTAGTATATCTTTATATGCTACATACAGGAATACTTACAGACTTAGATCTTTAAAGGCTACCAAACAGTCACTGCAGCATGTCCTCTCAGTAGAAACAGGAAGTAACTACGGCAAGAGAGAGGGATAAATATGAGAACGAAAATGCAATTACATTCTACACCACTCGGTGTCTCTGATGCAACACAGAAATGTGGGGGCAGAACAATAACAGTTTTCCTTTTATTCCTTTTCTTTCGTGCTACTTTTATATACTTGTATCCCCGGTTCTATTGTTTGACGTTATTCACATTTAAAGACTGGTTTATGCATTTCTATGTGTGAAGTGCAGAGGATTCTACAACTGCATTTCATTGTATAATCCTCTCTTGTATGATGTTAATTTAGCTGAACCTTGAACACGTAATCAAATATTGTCAGTGTTGATATAAAAAACTTGATAGGAAATGTTGAAATGTCAAAACTCAATTAATTGTATTAATTATAGATGTAACCATTTCAGTTGGCCACATACTCTTCATGTGGGAAAAAAAACAGGTGTACAAAATAAGAGGAGTATATTCAGAAGCAAACCCTCCTGTTTGTCTTTTGGAGATCAGTATCTCTAATGTGTTTACTTGTTGTTTCTGTTGAATGTCAAGGCTAAACATGATGGGCCCTCGCTACAATACATCCAGGGGAGCAGGGCCCGATTAGCTGCGTCTGAAGTTTCCATGGCATGCACTTTGCAGTGTAGCTATAAACCACGTGCTTCCTCTTGGGAGTTGTTAATATGCAGAACCATATGTCATAACAACGATCAATGTCCCTCTCAAAGAAATCCACAAGAGTTTCTTTTTTTATCCATGAGAGGGTATCAAAACTGGACAGAAGTTGGACAAAGAGGTTTTAAAAATGATTTTGATTTAACTTAAAGGGAAAAACTAAAGATCAAAACACCAACTCTGTTTTCAGTGGCAGGGTGACTGTGTGGAAGGGGCGAAAAATAAATAAAAAGGGCACCAGCATGCAGAGGTTTTTCTAGCATGTAGGGCAGGCTATATTGCCCTCCATCATGCTTTCTCCATTTAATGGGACACTAGTGCACTGCATCTCATTTTCTCCACGGTAAGGGTATCCTACAGGACACTTTGTCATGTTTTCTCCCCTGGAAGGGCATCCAAGAGGAATCTTTTGCTGTGTTTCTTTCAAACAGACAAGTTATAGAGTCAGAGCGGGATCCACACAGTAGTCGCTGTTTGTAGGGCCCTTTAACAGTGCTGCCATTGTTCGGGGTCAGGATGCCCACACTCTATTTGCGCATGGACGATCACAGGCGTTAGTTCGGAAGAGAAGACATCAATGATGGGATGGTGCCTGCAAGGCTTTAGAGAGGAAAGCCATCCAGCAACGATTACAATTTTGAATCGCATGATTTTTTTGCGATTAATCGTATTGTTATGCGCAAAGTTCAATAATGAATTCAAAAGTAGTGTATTTCTCACAGTGCAATAACATTTGGTTTGCAAACACTTTAGACAAATAAGGTGCTTTTTAACAGCAGTATTCTCTTTACACAGTAGCAGTTAAAATATTTCTTGTATATTATATATATTTTATGAAATCAACACAACAACAAAAAGCAATGTGTGTTGAAATAATATTTTATGAATAATTTAAGCCACTATAATTGTATTGAAAATTTTCCCCAGATTGGACTGCTTAGTACTTGTTGTGGAAGTCCCAGATACAGTGGCGGCTGGTCAAGAGAGGGCCATGGGGCATGGCCCCACCATGAGCCACAAAAAAAAATAAAAAATAAAAAAAATAAATAAATTATAATAATCATAAATTAAACAAATTGTCAATATTTGTGTTTTTTAACTATGGAATGTACCCAGTAATGTGTGTACAATATGATATATCCGCAAAATATATGCTTTTCCTGCTCGTCCTCTCCCCCTGTGTGCTCGTCTGCTCGTGCTCTCTGTCTGTGTGCACGACACGTCTGAGAGCGCGCAGCGAGGGGGGCTTGATCGTTTTGGCCCAAAAAAGACGGGTCTATGAAGCAGTTTAGCCAATTGCTGATTCAAGATATAAATGAGTGACATACAATTGAGCCAATCAGCGCCCTCAAATCGATTCAGCTGTGGGCCAGAACGATCAGGCCCCCCGAGCTGTGCGTTCTCGTCAGGAGAAGTCTCTACAGGCGAGCACTCCTCCTCCAAGACCCGCTTGAGAGGAGAACTTTGAGGAGATTCTGCAGCCAAAGAGCTGATATCAGATCAGCCTGACCTCACAATCAGACAGCAGACTACATGCGAAGCTTCACTACTTCGTACAAGTCAGTCAATCAACTTCCTTTCTTCCTAAAAGTACGCTGATTACTTCGACATACCATACGTATCCACAGGCAGGGGCGGACTGGCCATCGGGGATACCGGGGGAATCCCCGGTAGGCCGACGGGACTATATTATATGCTTCACAGAACACGTTCAATTTACTCTAATACCGAAAGTCAATAATCAGTGAAAACTGTATCAACAGTATAAACTGACATTATACTACTCCTCGCGATCCGAGGACGCGATAGCACGGCTGGACACTACGGTGCTTTTAAAAACGTTTCTCCATAACCGCGGTCTGCGCCGTGCGGTCGTGCCGGGCGTCTGTCGGGGCGGGGCCGGCGGAGGTGCGAATGGCCGCGGTAGACCGGCGAAATACATGCCGTGTATTGAGTGGGCAGCGCGCCGTGTATTGAGTGGGCCGGTCTGACAGTAACTCCCGGGCCATTTTTTCCCCCTAAATTAACAGTGAAAACTCATCATAGCTTAATTTAACATCAGTATTCATAATTACACTTCATGTTTACTTCTCCTGATCTTTACCTCCTATAACAAGGTCCATAGGGGCATCTCAATAAATAAACATGTTATATTATATTGTATTATATAAGTGTTATTTACTGCTTTTTTCATGTTGGAATAAATGTTAAATATTTAACTGCCAAGTAATAATGCGTGTTTGATACTACATTTTTTTTGTATGAAATCATACTGGGATGTTTGTTGAAATTGATAGGATGGCCCTACCTAGAAAATGTTCCACCAGCCGCCACTGCCCAGATATCAAGAAACTAAACGCCGTCATGTCTGGGTTCATAACATAGTCCAGAGGAGCTCCGTGGATTTCATCGCGCTGTATTCACTGTCTGGCAAGCCACACGTCGGCTGTTTACTACGGCTGTATGAACACAAAATAAACTGATTAAACTGCAATAAACTGACAAAAAGGGACTCCCAAATAACTACGTAATGATGCCGATTTATAAAAAGTCTGAATTCATGTTGTGTTAGTTCTCTCCACAGGACGACTTTAAAATACTTTTACTCAATGGAGCTCGGATCGATCGGTGCAAGGCTATGCTAACATTGTAGCAGCTCCATCAACACTCAACAAAACGTCATAGGCGTAAATACGGCAGCTTCTATTCGTTGTTTGTACCGTATGGTTTATACACACACATTCATACACATAGTTTGGTCCGGTCTCCACAAATATGAGGTATCGTAGAGCTCTGGGTGAACACAGATGGATACAGTATGTGTTTCCTGATTCAACGTCAGGACGTCAGTGATGGCAGGGGGAGCATCTCAACGCTGATAGGCTATCGCGCCTCAGTGCCTACCCCAAATACTCTCATTGGTTGAGACGCGTGATGATGCCCATCCCAAGCCAATCCTGATCAACATCCCGCCCCTCCTGTGACCCATGGTCTGTCTGTATGTGTATTCAGAGCCAGTGAGCAACGGACTTTCAAAATAATAATAATTTTAAAAACTGCGATAAAATAATTGTCGCCATTAATTAATTAATGCGTTAACACGATAACGCGTTAACACACATTTATAAATTTGAATTTGTCATGGGCTCAAAAAATGTAAAAGTCATACTGTTCAACATTTCAAGACTCACGACCAATCAGAACAAATGTGGCCTTTTCTAATATGCACAAGTATTGAATGTGGGGCTGTTCAGTTGGGACCTTGCATTTGCTGGATTTTCATTTATTCATTCATGCTAATCGCTAACTGCATGTAGTGTGAGTACTGGTCATTGCTGTGGTTGTAAGAGGGTTTCTTCTCCTAATGATCTCCTGATACATTCTAATGAACAAACCTCAAAGGACTGGTCTTTTAAAAGGTGCAATGGAATCCGTAAATGATGCCCAGTTAAACAAAACTAAATTGAAAGTTCAAGCATGGGGAAACGTACTCAAGGAAGGCCTCTGTTGCCCATAGGAGAGCAAACTTGTGCAGGTGAAGTGGGAAACTTTCCAGTACAGGTTGTCCAGCTGGTGGACAGGTGCTGAGGGCAGAACAGAGGCAGCGAAGAGGTGGAGACCGGCACGACAACTTCTTCAACTTTTTGTTTTCTCTTCCCCCTTTATCCTCTCTGTGTGCCTGCCGCTCTGTAATTACACCAGCTGCCTGCAACCTGTGGGTCTTTTTCTCTCTCTCTCTCTCTGCCTCCCCTCTCACCTCTGTTTTATCTCCTTCTCTTCTCCTGAAGTTCTTTAAATGTTCCCTCTCCTCCCTCACCGCTGTTCCTCCCCCCTCACAAAAAAAGGTGTTGCACCTGCCAAGTGACCACACATATGGGCCTACGCGGAGTTGGATTGCAGCTGGACTTGAATGTGATACCTTCGATGTGTGCGCTCAGCTAAGTCCCCTGTACATCACTGTCAGTATTGGCTCTCAAAGACACATATAAGTCAAATCTTGAAATCAATGGCTGAATTCCTTTTCTTCTCAGCTTCTTCTCTCAGTTGCTGCGGGGGTTGCATTCTATCTAATGGTCATCAGTCTGGTTGTTAAAAGAAGTCTGATTGTATAGAAGTCTATGAGAAAATGACTCTACTTCTCTCTTGATTTATTACCTCAGTAAACATTGGAAACATGAGTTTATGGTCTCAATCTCTAGTTTCAAGTCTTCTTCAATACAGCATGATGTTCATTTAGTACATTATGGTCCATTTAGAGTCAACAGACCATAAAGCAGGGGATGCTTTAGGGCGGGGCTACCTTGTGACTGACCAGGGCCGTATACGGCGTCTCTACGTGACTCCTCCGCAGTCCAAATATGGTCATTTCTAATGGTTGCAAAAAAACAAGATTGACAGCTGCTCTGAGGGAAGTAGTTGCAGAACTGATGGGTCGGGAATTGTACATGGAGGAGAAATGAAGACAGGAGATGTGAATTCAACTTTCCATAACCGTGATTGTCTGTGTCAACCATGAACTGTACATAAAGATGTTAATATACAGTCTATAGTTCATACGATCACTGACCGTGTCCCCAGATATCTTAAAAACATCTCCACTGACTATATTAAGCCTGCGCAGTAAAACTGCCGTGCACGTTTCATATCCAGACGCAGATAACATTTTTGAAACTCAAATCTCAAGTAATAGAACATTCCTCATTTGATCATACATTTCTTTATAGAGATATTATGGTTAATTGTGTCTTTCTAGCTAATTAGCTAGGTGTCTCTCATGCTAACAAGCTGTGGCCGTGCTCGCTTCGCGGATGTAAGTACTTTTGTACGGTGGTGGGCCGTCAGGGCCTGCAAGGCCTTCTCTGCTGGCCTAAACAGAATCACAAAGCTATAGCTATTTTATAATTTAATAAGTTTTCTTAAATACACTACATGTATTATAATTTATAAATATATTTTTCCCATTAACTTGTTTTCTCATTGCACAGCTACTGTCTTCCTCAGTTGCTCTGCTTCCAGTGCAGCTTGTTTTAAGTAGAGCTTGTATCCAATCAGATCTCACCTCTGTGTCTCTAGGTAAGAAGAGAGGCCCGAGGCCTGCAGACTCACAAGTGAATCCATGTGCAGTTTAAGTGAATGGGGACGATATTGTTAATTGTCATAGTGTTCAACCAATCAGATCTTTAGTTTGACATGTTGGGCGTATTCTTTGACGTGTCAGAGCTGCTAGCTGGCCAACAAGTACGTCAGCATTAACACGCAGCTCAGTTTTCAGGTGCAGCTCTGCAGTGAGGTGCAGCGTGTGCCGTGATTGGTCAGTGGGCGTGCACGTGACTATTGGAAAACGAAACCTAAGCAGAGGCTTAGTCTGAGTAGTAAGAGTTCAAATTGAAATATATGGAAGAAGTTATGACATTTTTTGCATTTTGCTTGATGCAGATTTGTTTTTGTTTTTACCTAGCTTTGTTTTTTTACACTCAATGGCTGAAGGAAGAGAAACGGATTTGTGAGTTGGGATTAACCGTGTGATTAAACTCTTTATTAACAAAGAAAGGAGGATGGACTTTGTCTTTAAATAGTGAACGGCAGCTCTGGTAAGTTAAATGAGTTTGTTTTTACATCTGCAGTAGCTTTAATATGCTTGTTTATATATTATTATTTGTACAACTTGTTTTTATGAAGATGGATTTTTGTTTGGTTTTATATGTGATAGGAACCATTGTTACGTCCAATGTTGCTCTGGGGACACATTTAGCCGGTGCCAGTGTTGCCAACTTGGTGACTTTCTCGCTAAATCTGGCGACTTTCTAAACCCTCTTGGCGACTTTTTCTGTCAAAAGCTGCGAGTGACAAATCTAGCCACTTTTTCTGGTGTTGGAGACTTTTCCCGTGTTTTGACTCTGACGTGAAAGCACGTATACGTTCTGCACTGTCGTGAACGAGCAGCAGGTGCTGCCGTGAGCCGCCCCAAAGCACTCACAGGAGGCTAAAATGCACGGCCCGTCACTGCTTTTGTACAATGGGAGGAAGTGGAGACACGTGTTCCATTTATATGTACAGTAAATGGTAAATGTACTGTACTTGTATAGCGCTTTTCTAGTCCTCCGACCACTCAAAGCGCTTTAACACTACATGTCATCATTCACCCATTCACACCCATCCATAAACTGATGACAGGTTCTAACATGCAAGGTACCACCTGCCCATCGGGGCTAACTAACATTCATACACATTCACACCTATTGAGCAATTCTGGGGTTATAGGTCTTGCCCAAGGACGCATCGACATGGACTAACGGAGCCGGGGATCGAACCGCTGTACCGCTCTCCCACTGAGCCACAGTTGCCACCTGTTTGAAATAAATAATTTGTAGGTGTTTTATATTCTATATAGAGAAGGAGGAGGACTGAGAGCTGTGCAGCACAGCATAGAAGATGAGGCTTCTGTTATTTTATGTCTTTGTTTTTCAACAGATCCTATGTTATAATAACCAACAGAAATAATAGGCAAAACCATCCGGCAAGGAAATAAATTCCCTAAATTGTTCAATTGATATTTATTTCCTTTGATGTATTCCCGCTACCTGGAACGTGTGTGGTGTCAGGGAGGGAGGGAGGGCCTGACTTTATCCTGTCAAAGCAGAGAGGGAGGATGAAGGCAGATCACATGTTTCCCACAGAAGCGGGACATATGGTGGGAACTATCTGAAACTCATCATTAGGACTTTGCAAAGTCGATGGGACAGAGGGCTGCAGGAGTTTACATCACTCTCATGTTTCCCTTCTGGACAGCAGTTAAGCAGACGAGGTCATTTACAGACGATGTGCTCAAGTTTCCTAAAAGGAATGTTTCAATGGGGAAGAACACCAGGGAAAACATATGACCTTATATGAAAGTAGGTTACTCCTTTGTAGTAAGTGATAAATGCATACGCTTAACAACTTTAAAGAATCTATGAACAAAATACAGATTCCGCGTCGGCACACGGCTCTCACCTCTGAAGTCACAAGCAAACATGGAAGAGCTGAAATGGCGGCGTTCTATTTTAATGCTGTGATTGTTGTATAGAGAGCAGTAAGTAGTGAAGCCTGGATGACTCAGTGTAGAAGCCTGGATGCAGATGCTTCCCCAGGTCAGAGGGCTCAGTGAATGGTTTGATGAGGATGATGTCACTCATGTGCTAAGGCCGTCACAGTCACCAGCAGTGATGGGTATCGTTAGGATATTATCAATACTAGTACTCTTATGGATACTGCTTATTTCCTCGGTTCCTTATCGATACTCTTATTGGTTATTTTTTATTATTTTTTGAGAAAAAAAAGACAATTAATAAAAGAATCGACATTGCTTTATTATTCTTGTAGATAGATAGATAGATAGATGTAAACTTTATTTATCCCCAGTGGGAAATTCGTTTGTAGCAGCAGCAATTTACACAGTAAAATATAACATGTGGAATGCACAATATCTACAGTACAATACAATAACAGAGCAGATATTGAATTGAAGGAATAGATTCATAAAAAATAAGCTAGAATAGAATAGAAAATAGAAATGCACAGTATATACCATGAATATAGTGGTATTAATTAAATAAAATGAACAACTAGTAAACTAAACTAAACAACCTGGACAGTAGAGCCAGGATCACCAACAACAAGCAACAAGCGTGTAGCGTTGTTGTAGTCATGTGAAGGACGATGATCAGGCCCAAGGTGTTTTATTATAAAGTCTAATAGCAGAGGGCAGGAATGGTTTTCTGTATCTGTGCTTGTGACAGCGGAGCTGGATCAGTCTGTTGGAGAAAGTGCTCCGCTGTCCCTGCAGGAGGTGATGGAGAGGGTGGTCCGGGTTATCCAATATGGATAATAGTTTCTTCAGTGTCCTCCTCTCCACCACCTCTTCCAGACTGTCTTGTTTGCAGCCAATGATGTATCCTTCTTGAGCAGCAACACAGTGATTAAGACTTAAAAACTACGGCGATAATTGATGAGGCACCTTAAGTAAAAGCCAAGCAAAAAAGGTACGTTTTCGGGTTTCTTTTATGAATGTAAACTGAGGTGGAGTCCCTCAGATCATCAGGCCGACTGCTCCAGACTGTTCAGCCCAAACTTGCATTCTCTCGAATGGCCATCAGGGGGCGACTCCTCTGGCTGCAAAAAGAAGTCTGAATATATAGAAGATTGTATAGAAGCTATGTATCTTCTATTGTAGGCCTTCAATGCTCCAATGATATTGCAACTGAAGCATTATAGAGTTAAGGTGGTGTATGTATCTTTACTCATAGTGTTAACACTTAAAGGGCTTCGCTGTGTTACTTGTAGCCTAAAGTATCATTGGATAACATATTACAGGATGCTGCAGTCTACACCAGCCAGACAGACAGACAGGCAGATGTAGAGCTGAGGCGTGTGAACTATTCATTCATGTTTTAGGAGCAGGGTCCCACATTCACAATTTTACATTATTTAGGACCATTTTTATTCCTCTAGATCAGCGGTTCCCAAACTTTTTAGGCCGCGCACCCCCTTCTACATCCCGACCGGGTTCGCGCACCCCCCCCCCCCCCCCCCTTAATAAAAAAAAAGCAACAGAGCCAATGAGTTTGACAAATGACTACTATGATAGAAGCTAGAGGAAACCTCACCAAAATGTCCACATAAACACAAGAAATATAAGACACTGATACATTCATGCTCCCAATCATATAACAGTTTGCTCGCGCGTGGCGTTTGTTTACAAGATGTAGTCCGCTGTTAAATGTTGCAGTGTGAACACAAACCGAACAAAGGGGCAACTGCAACATTGTATCATATTAATCCCTGAATCAGAACAAAGCAAACAAATTGAAGGTGTGAAAACGCCTTGAAACACTGCAACAAAGTTTCAATAACTTTCAGTTACACAAGGCGTCACTTTTAAAGAGCAATGCGGATGGCGAGGACACACGCACAGGCTCAGAGGCAGATTGCGTCACATTTAATTTACAATTAATGACCGACTAATGTAGCCAGGATGTCTTCGGACAAAGCATCGATGCTGGACACCGGGAACACGTCCAACATTTTTGCTTCTTTCTCCCCAATCATACATTCCACCATCTCTCTGGCAGCTGGCAAGCACACGTCTTTGGCGATTGTGTGCGGTAGCACCTTTCTGACCAGATATGAAGCCCGTAGTGCGTCATTTATAGACCCAACACATGAATGAGACTGCAGTTGTTTTTGGCTGTTTTGTAACTCCTCCAAATATGTAAGGGGCTTTTGACTTGCACTGGCATGCTTCGTGTGCAGGTGGCGACGTAACTAAGAGGGCTTCAGACAGCTGTTAGCCAGAACCTCACTGCACACCACGCACTGTGGCTTTGGGGAATCTGCGTTGCCAATCCAAGTGAAGCCCAGTCTGATGCTCACTCTCGTTTCCTCTTTTTTCACCTTGACTCCGCGATGGGCCGATGCGCTCCCGATTTGTCTGTGCTATCCCGTTCGATTTCTTCTCCCTGTCTCTCCCCAACGCACCTCTCCATTCCCCTCGCCTCCGATTCCTCTCTCTCTCTCTCTCTCTCTCTCTCTCTCTCTCTGTCCCTCTCCTTTTTTAGGACTTATGGCTTCAGATGTCCCACCTGACAGTTTCCCCGATTTCAGCCAGTTTAGCATATTTAAATGAATGTTGCTGAACGCATGAAGTTCGCTGTTAGCTGACGTTAGCTGCACAAGCTAGGCTGGCTAGTGTGTACGACTGGCAGCAGGCGCAAGACTGCCGGAAGGAGCTCAAGTGCATTTATTAAACTGTACGTTTTTAATTTTAAATCTTTATAATTTTTATAATTCATGTTTTTATTTTGTGAAAAATCCTACTTTTTTAACCTTTTAAGCCCTAGCCCTATTTTAGGCCTCTGCTCGAAAATTGCATACCCATACTCAAAAGAGTGCATCTTTGCAAGCACAAGGTCTATTTGAATAATTTGGTGTGTTGTAATAAAGGAACACTTGTGAGATTTGTTCAGATGTGTAAATATCAGTGTATAAGTTACTGGTTAAGAGTAAATGAACATGGCACACAGCTCAAATTGAAAAGTTTCAGGTTCGCCTGAAAAAAAAGCCCCTTCATTGTTATTATTTCATTGAAATGATGCAGCCCCCAGCCTAAAACATCTCCCAAATCATAGCACATATATGTGAACAGTCTCTCTGCAAAGTTTTACTTTGATAAAGTGAAGCAGAACAAAATGAGAGAAGTGTTAGTACAGAAAGTTTAGGCGAGATTTCCAAAATGTGCATTTGGGCACCATGTGTGCCATGTGTGCCATTTGAATTTCCTCATGTACTAAACTACAAATTTCACTTATAAATTACTAATGGTGTTAAATACATCCAAATGCAGCAATTTCTGGCTTTTTTTGAAAAAAAAATAATAATAATATTTTTTTTTATATTATATTTTATATTATATTATTTTATATTATATTTGTAAGTCTTCTGTTTCGACATCTTACTAATTACCGGTAATCCTAAAAATGAACGAACGGTGAAAAGGCAGCCGAAATCTCATCTATCATCTATCTGAAACCAAGCTCAAGCTGTAATCAGCTGAGCGTAATCAGCTGTGCGTAAAAGCAGCTGGCAGCTTGCTCCTAGTTTTTATACTTACGCAGAACAATAACTCTGGCTCCCATTGGCCGACCTCCATGGTACATACCTCTCTGTATTCGTTAGCTCCAATAGAATTGAGCTCCGAGTCTCCGAAAATCTCCGAAAATAGTGACTTGCAGTCTCTGGGACCCAAAGCATGTCACGACTTCCCCTGTGGGGTGAAATGACCCCCTCCGAAGGAAAGGCGTGTCTCTGTTGCAAAGGCAGGAAGTCCATTCACTGTTTACCAGCGAAAAAATGCGGGGATTTATAGCTGTTCGGCTTGAAAACGTCAATAGTAAGTGATATTTATGATCATAAAGCGATAATATGATTTGTGTTGCTGGTGTCTGTTGGCCTCATATCTCAGCGATAGTATGACGGAGAGAAATGTTACGGATATGTCCGTAATCGTTGTGGTGTTGGGGTGATTTTGGCTATCTCGCTTTGTTGTTAGCATGTAGCTTCGAGTATTTCTGTCCAGAAACGTGCAGCGTGTGCACACCAAAATGCGAAATATGAATATGGTTTCTTGTAGTAATGCTAGTAGTTTGTGACTGAGTTGTTTGGGAGTATGTTAAACGGCTTTGATATTCTTTTAGGCCTGCTTGTGAAGTTTTACGAGGTATGCGACATCATTATATTCGTTTCAATGAATATTTTTTTTCGATGCTTTATGAAAATACAGTCTGAATTGTTCCCCCTGAGGTACTCTCGGGCCAGGAGGGTTAATTTATTACATTTGTTTTTTTATATTTTATATTATTACACCATCAGACCGCCATTACACTTTTCCTCTCGCACACCCCCTAGAGGCAGCTCGCACCACACTTTGGGAATCCCTGCTCTAGATGGCACCCCAAAAGCTAAAAGACCAAACTTGATATCGTTGAATCATAATTTTTAAATGTACACAAATCACAGTACAAACATTTAATTCTTCTGGAAATGTTTTCCCTGTAAAACTATATCCTGTAAATCAAAAGAGCAAATGCAGAAAATTTTCGAATAATGTTTCATTCATTATATTTTTTCACAAATAAATTGCATCACCCTCATTGTCACCCCCAGTGCTGTGACGTGCGTTGGCTCATCCAGATGCTCTCCACATTGTTTATATGTCCATACAGGTTATCAGGAGAGGCGCAAAAATGCTGTCGCTGCGCCGTTATGAACACCTTGTGAGAAGTGCGTCGAAGAAGCTTACCGGTGTGCAGTGGTGGGCCGTCAGGGCCAGCAAGGCCTTCTCTGCTGGCATAAATACACTACATGTATTCTAATTATTTTCCCTATTAGCTTCAGTGGGCTGGCGTCACTGTTGTGAAGCTGCATCTAGCTAGCAGAAGTTAGTAGTAGTAAGAGTTCAAGTTGAAAGATATGTAAGAAGTTATGACATTGATATGACATTTTTAGCATTTTGCTTGGTGTAGCTTTGTTTTTTTAACACCCAATGGCTGAAGGAGGAGGAGAAACGGATTTGGGAGTTACTGGCAACGCCTTTCTGGAGAAAGACATTTCCAGAAAAGCCGGACATCTTAAGAAAGGGTCGGCCAACCCCACAGCTAGCAGCCCTGACCCAGCCAGGGAAAGGATTTGTACGAACGGTATTCCTGGCTGACAGCGTCGGAGAAGCGTTGCACATTTTATGGCTAAGAATGAGTTTTATTTGCAACTGAGCGTCTTGGTGTTTGGAGCTATGCCAGATTTGCTACCAAGGCAGCAACAAGACACCATAGCACGACAGGACACTTACAAGCTACGGTGCTTTTGAAAACTTTTGCTTGTGAGTTTGTTCTTGCAATTGTGTTAATTACTTGAATGATGGTCTGGATAAATGGGGATTGTGTGCTGATTGCTTTAGCCCTGTTTGAATCAGTAGGGAACAGCTGCTTAAACGCCTGGGGAGTTTGTAGCATCTGTGCTGCTGTTGGTTTTCCAGCTAAGCTAGTTTAGCATAGTGTGCGTCCCAGAACACACGTGCCTCAGCAGAGTACAACGTTTTTCTTCCGTGGTGGGCGTGTCAGACGGCACGTTGGGTGGGTTGCCAGGTTGAGTGCAGTGGCTCCACTGAAAGAACGTTATAATTCCCACAACTTAAGCTTCTGCATTTTCCAAATGCACTAGTATTATTCAAACGTATTGTTGAGTTCGTAAGCCTCGTACCGAACGGTTTAATACGAATACGTGTATTGTTACACCCCTAGAGACAAATAATAACCCGTAGCTGTGGCGTCATCATGAGGTTATTAGGAGGTGGTTCAACTGTAGGAGGACAGCATTGAAGGCCCAGGTTTAAAATGCACGGCCCATCACTGCCAGTGAGTACTGGCACACTGGCATAACTACTTTGTGATTGACGAGTCGTGACCGCAGCATTGTCCATTCAAAAGGCTTCAAAACAGTAGTCCACCTACCAACGGGTGATGTCACGATGATTACGTCTACTTCTTACACACAGTCTACGGCTGGAAAACAACTTCCTAACAGACTGCATGTTCTGCTCTTACTTGTGGTTGATGTCATTTCCTATACTTACCGTACACACAGACTCCATCTGCGGAGGATGACCATGAGATGCAGTCGAAAGCTATTAAGTGGTGCTTGTGTTGAGACACTGATGTTGACATCTGGTAGTCACTGAGATTCTGAGTTGATACTCACCAGTATCTGCCATCCACAGACCTCCCCTTTGGCTGATGAAGCTGCTGGTGACAATGTGAGGATGCAGCAGGTCATGTAGGTCAATGAAAGATTCTTTCTTTAATCCATATCACTATTATAGTATTTATGGCAAACAAATGTGACAATATGAATTATTACAGAGTGTGAATTTCTCACTTGTATTACTGTATAACAGGATGTGTAAAATGTGTTTTGTACTGTATTAACTCTGAACGGAAAACAGAAAGCCATGCTCTTCATGTCAGGCATGAAGGACACTTGAACCTGCTGTGTGTGACAGCGCTCCTCCTTCACACCGCCTGTGGACACAAAGCTGTGATGGCAGTTGTCACTTCACCACTTCAGTGTTGATGACTGAAGTCAGGGGGAGGGGAGGTTGTCAATTAACCCCCATCAGTTCAGACAACAGAAGACTACACGGGCTAAAGCATACTTGGAAGGACAGGGGTTTCTTAAGGCCTGTTGTCCCTGAGAAAAAACAGCAAACTAAAAGGTTGAGGATATTACAGTAGAGAACAGCCCTATGTCCAGAGCATAGACTGTATATAAGAGGTGGATGTAGTCATCGTGACGTCACCCATTGGTTTGTGGACTGCCCGTTTTGAAGAATCGACTTCAGCCATTTTGCCGTCGCTATCTTGGATTGTGGCCGTCGCCATGTTGTTTTTTTTGTAACCAATGAACGGACGTGACCATATTTGGAATGCCGATGAAGAGTAATATAGATACGCCCTATACGTCTCTGGTAGCGGCAGAGACATGCCAATCACAGTAAGCCCGCCCTAAAGCATCCCCTGCTTTAAGGTCTGTTTGACTCTAAATGGACCATAAGTTACTAAATGAACATCATGCTGTATTGAAGAAGACTTGAAACTAGAGATTGAGACCATGAACTCATGTTTACAATGTTTACTGAGGTAATAAATCAAGAGAGAAGTAGAGTCATTTTCTCAGAGACTTCTATAGAATCAGACTTATTTTTGCAACCGGAGGAGTCGCCCCCTGCTGGTCAGTAGAGAGAATGTAAGTTTTAAGACACTCCCGCATTGGCTTCAGGCAGCCTGGATCACGAAACACATCTTGAGAGGTGTCAGGCAACACAACCAAAAGCTACCAAAAATCCTAATGAAGCCTTTATTCAATTAAATATTTTCATGTCAATGCATTATGTTCAGATGCCATTAAATTCATGAAAACATACAAAAAGTCGAAATGTTACGCTTAAAACAAGGTTTCAAACTTATAAATTGTCTATATGCCTGTAAAGACGAAAAGGGTGTTTCTCTTACCAAACTGAGCTTTTCTAGAATAGTTTCCAGAGTGCATGAATGTTAAAGTTTCAGTGTGTATGAGGGAAAGTGGAGGTGATTCTGTCAGGCAACGTAGTAAAACCATAAAACAACGGTTTGGTCTTTGGGGCTGTCCGTCCAGCTCTTCACCAGATGTTAGCTGTGATGCTGTTTTGTTGCTAGTGTAAGAGGACGTGGAAGAAAAGATCGAGCTGATTTTATTTTTGGTGTTTCACAGCGGACAGAGGTTGTCCTCCGGTCCCGCCCACAGCTAAACACTGCTATCTGTCAGCCCTGTTGCTGCTATTTGCACTGTTCCCTGAGTTTACATGCAGAACACATAGCAGAACACATAGTGAACACATGAACTGCATGTGTACACAACACACAAGTTAGCAATAACACTGTAACCTGACGAACGATTACTGCTTGTTCAAGTGCTGTTGTGTTGCTATTGTCTTGTTGCTGTCTTAATCCGATTTTTTGTTAAAAAAATGAATGCTCTAACTACTACTGCTGCTGCTAATATAGTATTACTACTACTGCTACTACTACTTCTACTATAACTTTTGCTGTTGCTACTATTACTACTACTGCTACTGCTATTACTGCTACCATCAATATTATTACTACCACTACTGCTATTACTACCACTACTACTATTACTTATACGACAACTGCTACTACTACTGCTATTCATGCTACTAAAAGTAGTAATACTACTACAGCTATTAGTACGACTGCTACTAGTACTACTACTACTGCTACATCTTCTACTGCCATTACTATTACTATTACTACTACTACTACTACTGTGATATTAAATACTACGACCAATACTACAGCTATTACTATGACTACTGATAGTACGTCTTCGACTACTTCTTCTAATTACTGATGCTTCTACTACAACTTCTACTACTACTACAAATATCACTACTACTACTACTAGTAGTTATTCTAATGCTACTAATACTTCTACTAATAATACTTCTACTACAACTTCTACTACTACAAATATCACCACTGATGAATTTTTTTAAGCCACAGAAACTGTTCAAATATCAAAATGTTCAGCTCTTTCAGGAGAGGTGTGATATGACTTTTCATATTGTAATCTTTAAACTTTTTGAATTATTAAGCTTTTTGCAATTTGTTTTTGAATTGGATATCTATTTTCAGCAATGTTTTTGCGATTAATTTCAGCTTTCAGCATTCCAACGCATTTTCAGCAGGAAATGCTTTTTCTAGTTCCACTATTTCTTCCGTCCCCCCTGTTTCGTCGCAACGCTTCTTCTCCTTCATATTTTAAGCTACAGAAACCGTTCAACTATCAAAATGTTCAACTCTTTCAGCAGAGGGGTGCTATATCTCTTCATATTTCTAACCTTTAAACTTTTTGAATTATTAAGCTTTTAGCAACTTTTTTTTGAATGGGTTTCTATGGAGAAGATTTTCAAATCCTCTTAAACTGCTTCAACTTTCAAATCCTTCAACTTCCTCATACTTTCAGCTGCAGACACCATTTCAACTTTCAAATGTTGAGAAAACCCTGAACTATTACTGGAACATACAGCTTTCTTATATCTTTTAAACTTTTTGAACTTTTTGCAGCAATTTAACTTTTATGATTTTTCAGCCCTTTTCTGACTTTATAATGGGTGTGTATTGCGCAGCTTAGAGTGCGTGGAATTCCGAGTACCCTTAAACGCCTCATCTGAACTTCAATACGGAACAAACCAGACCTCCCACATTGTTATCTGAGTCATTGACCGGTAAGTAGCACAGTGTGCTTCTGTACTCAACTTTAAAAATGAAGCTTCCACATTTTACAATGGCATTACAAGTGGTTTCTAACTCAAACAGGGTTCAAAATAAGCAAGGAGAGTAAACATTTTCCCGGTGAACCAAAGAAAATCTGTATTGTTGTTAGCATAGCTGCTAACGTTCGTCATACGGCTCCTTCCGGTTTACTACGGGACTATAAACTGTTCATAGTCTCGCTTCGTGTTGTAGTGCGAGCTCATAGCATGAACGGAGCCAATTATACTCCATGTGCTGTGCGCGCATTATTCTCAGAAACGCCAGAGGGCGAAAAAACTAAATGAACTGTGAAGAATTAAAAAGACGAGTGAAGAATGAAGTCATGTATTACATGCGTTGTATTTCCGTGATTACGGAATTTTCTGAATGAATTACACATATGTTTGTCAATTTAAAATATTAATTCGTAAGTCAAGAAAGGAATATTTTGTTGTCAAACTGTTGAAGTCTAATACTTAAAAAAGACTGTACTTGCATGAACAACAGGCCTTGCCTGTTCTCTACTTCCCGGCTGATAAGAACAGTAGCAGAATAAAACACATCATGTATGATAAGGTACATGTGTGGATGGATATAGCTAAGTTACCTAGCGAGCTAGCTAGCAAGCCAAGGTAACGGCCGTGCAGCTGACGTGCATGATGCTAGACCAGAGATTAGTTCACTGATCGGTTTCACACAAAGCTAAACGATACGACAAATGTCTGACAATCTGAGACTTTCTTGACTTGCAAAATAAATATTAAATTCACAAACATATGTGTAATTCATAGCATTATTCTCAGAAACGCCAGAGGGCGAAAAAACTAAATGCACTGTGAAGAATTAAAAAGACGAGTGAAGAATGAAGTCATGTATTACATGCGTTGTTATTCCGTGATTATGGAATTTTCTGAATGAATTACACATATGTTTGTCAATTTAAAATATTAATTCGTAAGTCAAGAAAGGAATATTTTGTTGTCAAACTGTTAAAGTCTAATACTTAAATTCACAAACATATGTGTAATTCATAGCACAATTCAAACTGGATGAAATAAACATTTATCTCTCGCCGTTAGCTGCTATACATAGTCGTTCTTATTTATTTATTTATTATACTATATTGATCCCGGTAAGGGGAAAATTTGTCTCTGCATTTGACCCATCCCTGTATATAGGGAGTAGTGGGCTGACTATGACAGGCGCCCGGGGAGCTGTTAGGGGTTCAGTGTATTGCTCAGGGACACTTCGACACATGACACGTCCCAGCCAAGGATCGAACTGTCGAGTTATAAAGTAAAGTCCCACAGGACACTGTAAAGGGCGTGACTTCATCTCTCTATTAAACTGACAATAAACCACTAAGCTAATTAACAGGTTATTTCTAATATAAAACTAGTCTTTTTCATCAAACTATCCTGACAACAATATGTTTGCTGTGGTAACATTACAGTCAGAGTGTTTTATAACTGTTTGTTAGTTTTACCAGCAGCTAAAGCTGTTCAATTATTATTCTGGCCACTTCATGTGTCAATGTGTAAATCTGTAACAGAAAGTGACCAATAGACACGATTATACACAAGCTTTGTGATCTTGAATTAGACCTTAATGTACAAATAACCTTTGTTCATATAATGCTGATAGTATCGTTCTGTAGTAATCCACTAATATAATGCAGGCCCTATAGGAACATGACTTTATATATTCAGTATACAGAGACATTAGATAATCCATTATTAGTCCACAGTGAGCCCTCACATACCAGCTTGCTTAAATCTGATATTGTTCTCTGTTGGCATTAAATATAAAACCTGATGGGCCCTGTTCATCTCCCTTCTACATGGATTGAATGTCATGAATGTCCTGTAGATCGTCAAGCATTTACCTTCATCCTCCTCAGCTTTGCGTATGAACGACTATCATCCATCAGTTATTATGCCATATAGAATACACCTGATTTCAGCGCGCTATTGTAATACAAACGGCACGGTCCGGGCCATAGATTTGGGCAATGTGTATGACAATACACATTGTTGGATCATAGCGATTTGTGGTATTATTATATTGTTTCCAGCAAGGTGGCGATACCGTTGCTTGTCATGGAGAGTGCTGCTCAAGCTGAGGAAACAGTTGGATGATGTCACGATGACATTGGTAATACTTCTACTACAACTACAACTTCTAGTACTACTACAACAAATATCACTACCGATGGAATTCTTTTAAGCTACAGAAACAGTTCCAATATCAAAATGTTCAACTCTTTCAGGAGAGGGGTGATATAACTTCATATTTGTAATCTTTAAACTTTTTGAATAATTCAGCTTTTTGCAATTGTTTTTGAATTGGATATCTATTTTCAGCAATGTTTTTGCAATTAATTTCAGTTTTCAGCATTCCAACGCATTTTCAGCAGGAAATGCTTTTTCTAGTTCTGTATGTTAGGCTCTCAGAGATATTTAGGGCCAACACTAACTGCCTCTTTTTTTCTTTTTGCCTGAATATGAATAAGATGGTTTCATTAGCAAAACATGCATGAATATCTATTTTTCCTGTTTTAAAGTTAATTCTCAACCTTGGAAGTAGTAGTTAATGATAAAACAAAACATATAACAAACAGAAGAAAAGATGAACTCAAAGTCCACTTACTCGCTTTTTCAGGAACCTTCGACCACATTTTACGGATCACGGTCAGGGTTTACTCAAGAAGCAGGTCAGTTGACCTTACACTTTCGTTTTGTGAATAGCTGCATTATAATTTTTACTTTCTTGTGTGGTGAATATTTTGGAGATGTACATGAATAAAATAGATTCCAGGGATAATCAAAAAGATGTCCTACAAACTTTGTCACAGGACTGTTGTCAGTCATTTATGGCTAGTCATCAACTTCAAAGGTGAAACATTTACTGTCTTTAAAATGGACTAGAAGGCTATGGAATGCAACAAGGATACAGTATTACCAAGCCTTATCATAAAAGCAGATGGGCGGAAAAAAAATAGCACAAAATAGATCTCTATTGAGATGCAAAGCAGGGAAAGATGTCCCCAATACATCCCACAATAAGCTGTCCTGGTTTACTGAATGGACCAGATGTCCCCCGTGGTGCACACTAGAGCAGCAGGTGCTTCGCCGAGACTGGAAGTGTGTCATCTTGCTGCATCTAAAATAAATAAAGCGGCTGCATGTGTTCCTCTTCCCCCATGGATTAGATGACGAAGCAGGGATACAATACAAACGTTTTGGACCGAAACATACTGATGATGTTGCTATAGTTACAGCCTTACTGGCATGTAAGTATTAAGTGTGAAGCTTGTCCTGAGGGTGGCACTAGAGGAAGTGTCATGGTGTCATCACAATCAGAGGGGGGGGGGGGGGGGCAGCTATATGATTGGGAGCATGAATGTATCAGTGTCTTATATTTCTTGTGTTTATGTGGACATTTTGGTGAGGTTTCCTCTGGCTTCTATCATAGTAGTCATTTGTTCCACATATACTGCTCCATACTTTATTTTGTCCAGCTTTGTTGTCCTTGTTCTTAGCTGTCTGTTTAAACATTTTTTTAAATCTGAGTCAAATTGCTCATATGTGCACATATACTTACATACACACATACATGCATAAAGCTGATTCTGATATGTTACAAGCAGTATAATTAATTCCTGGCCACTAGGTGCTGCAGTGCTAAATGCTTTACTAAGTTCACCAGATGGCTGTCTGATGGAACAGGGATGAGAGGGGTCAGATAACATGTTGTGGTTGCTGATACTGAAAGTAAAAGTCTTCTTATCTTACAAGTTCTCACAGTCATTATCTGGTCCGGGTTGTTCAAAAACGCCGCTGTTACTCTTTAACTCAGATAGGACTTTGCTGTCCTTAAACCTTCCAAAAGTCAGTATCAGTATGAGTTTATTATCTCTAAATATGCCAATTAAAAAAAATAACAAGGCCATCATTTTCCAGCTTTTCCCTTTTCCATAAACTATTTTGCCCTTGCTCTCAGTAAAGAGAACTAGGGGGTTGGAAATCAGGAAGTAGACAATCCTACATCATGGGTGGAGGGGGTCAAATGTACAATCTTTGGTTGTTGGGTAAAACAGTCCCCTTACTTCTAATGTCTACAATAATGATTCAGCACAGCAACTGGTCTGGACGGTAAGCTCCGGTTCTGAGTAATGAAGAGAATGCGGAAGTGCCTCAAACTTGTATTATCTCTCATGGCCAGCAGGGGGCAACTCCTCTGGTTGCAAAAGGACGTCTGATTGTATAGAAGTCTATGAGAAAATTACTCTACTTGTCACTTGATTTATTCCCTCGGTAAACATTGCAAACAGTTCATGGTCTCATTCAACAGGGTATGCTTTAGGGCTTGGCAACCTTGTTGCATAAAAATGTCTTACTTAGCGTTCGTTGTCCTTAGCTCCACCCTCTCATGTCACAAGATGGCGACTGCCAAAATGCCGAACTTGACAGTCTATGGTATTTGTTCATTCCAGACCTTTACTCCAAACCAATTCTCGATAGGCTATGTCAGTCTCAAACAGTGGTCGGTCAACATGCTTCCGGGGGGATTTTTGTTGCATCGACTCAATTTCAATTTCAGATCTTGGAAGGATATTCTGCAAGTCTGAGGAGTGTAAATACTGTACTCTCAATAATGACTCTGGCGTGACTACACAACGATGGCGCTTTAAATGGCTTTCAGTTGAACTGTTTCACCATCTAAGAAAGAAGGCAAACTGAAACTGTTCCGTTGAGTTCATGGCATATAATCCAATTGAAATGCATCCATCCATCACCAGCTAACTACTGTGTCAGTGGGACAAGTTTAAACTGATATTCACCATTCTTTGTGAGTACAACACCCTCACTTGTGAGGCTTCATCCAACTGTTTCAAATTCATCAAAAGGTAACAAAGTCCAATTGAATGTAATCAAAAAATTCAAATTCCTCAAAACTTTTACGAAACTTCCAACTTTGACATTCAGCTCTAAATCAATTAGATCCATGATGTGTGAAATGCAAATAACCATAATGCAAATAACCATAATGTGATGAACAAAGCATAATTTGGCCTACTTTATTGCAGTCTGCGGGCAGTGCGCTCTGTGTAAATGGTGTGTGTGTGTGTGAGTGTGTACACATACATCGCATACTCCATTGTTCAGTGAAATCTGTCTGGCCCATATTGTCCTTATGTGATGGTATTGTTGCTGGTATTGTTTGAGCCAGTCAGTTTGTGCCGAGTTCCTGTGCATCTCGACGGCCATTATGCTGCTGGAGGCCGGAGCCATGTCAGATCGATCGAAGCGTAGGGGAAACAAAGAGACAGCACAGCTTGGCTTGAAGCAGGGTAATGGGCTGAGAAAAAAAGGGGAAAGAAAACACACAAAAAAGATGATGGGTATGAGAAAACCAGAATGCTTAAGCTGCATGGGTAGAGGCATCATATGGGTGAGAAGGGACACAGAAAGAGTGTGCTGGGGAACACAAAGACACGCTATCTGCATGATAAAGTCCATGTAGAAGGACTTTAAATAAGACTCAGAAAATCATTTGTGATTTTTAAAATTAGATACTGACAATGAATGGAGGTAAATGGTTTTAAGCACTATGACTTGGACTGTAGTGAAAAGGTCAAATGTAAGTTTATGTAGAAGCAAAAGGTCCTCATACCTAAATGACGGAATCGATGCATGCATTATAACATGATCCTTATGCTGATCTGATGCCACTGGGTCGAACACACTTTTGTTAATGTTAGGTAACTATTTTTTATTTTTATTAATGTTGGTTGAAACAAACGCAAACGTTTTATCTGTGAGTAGGAGTGTGCAAATCTTCCACACTGGATTTAATTTCAAGTCTTTATTTGTGATAGTGTACAATGACAGAGGAGCTTTCTTTGGCCATGGAGTTCTCATTCTCAGGCTCCCTCTGACAATGCGGCAAAATGTAAAAAAAGAAAAGAAATGGACATGCAAATAAATTAAATTAGAGACATAAAACATGAAATAGTGCAGAAGTTATACAACAGACAAAAATATATAGAGAGAATAGAATGAAATACAACATAATATAAAATACAATATTGTGGTAGACTGGTGTGTAGTAGTGATAATAAAATAAAGACATAAACTGGATTCATATATATACAGTACATTGCACGCCTAACGGGTCCCCCTCATCCTGGTGCAACTGTCAACCGGTGCGTTAGCCCGTCTCGTTAGCCCGTCTCGTTAGCCATGCTTTGTGGATGTGACTTTTTTGCAGTGTCATCAACATTCATATCTAAAGCCGTCAACCACCTGTGGAGAACACGCATGATTTTTCTTTTTTTTAGAACGCGCCCTGAATATTTAAATTTCCTGTAAGGCAGACTGACTTGAGACTGAGGGGTCACTGACGGATGATTCGACTCATCAATTTTCAGGAAGCTGCTTTAAAAGTTTGCCTAAAACTCTGAAACCTATTACACCTGAGGAATACAACAAATGGAGGCCGTCTTGTGATGGGATCACACCAGCCGCAATAGCAAATTAGGCAAGGCGCGTAAAGTGTAGGGGCTGATGTTGCCTTCCCCTATTTCCTACCCCCTTACTTTCGGCGCCCTTGCTCGGACCGCACCCATCTTCTAAACTCAACCTCCAGTTTGATCTCAACCACCCACCTGTAAGGTTTCGTGACTGCAGCTTGCACGGTTGGGACCATAGACTGTACATAATAAGTGGACGTAGTCATCGTGTCGTCACGATGATTTGTGGACTGCCTTTAAGAAGCCTCGAGTTCAGCAATTTGGTCGTCCCCATCTTGGATTGTGGCTGGTGTGACATAGAGACACTGTATACGTCTCTGGTAGCAGCAGCGACCTGTCAATCACAGTCAGCCCGCCCTAAAAAGCACCTATAAAGGGTGAACCACTGGAGCGCCATAGCCATTGCAGACCCGGAACCTCAACCACGTGCCTCAAACTAACAGATAGAAAGAAAAGAAACCTTAGACGGCCAAGATGACCGCAGCCAACGATACCACCACCACCAAACCTCCAGAAATGACCACATTCGGGGTGAGTGTAACAGACGCATTCCTGAACTCCTCTGAAGCAGCACCCATTTGCGTGCCAGTGATCCGATTAACCAGCTTGGACTTTTGGGTCCTCGAAATCATATGGTTCTTCTACTGTTGCATGGGCAAATGGTCCCTAGACCAGCCGCTAAGAATAATGGCCCTAGTTGTAGGGTTACTGAAAGCAGTGATTGAAAACATCTATCGAGGATCAATGTGGCTCACCCTGTCCTGGTTCGCAACCTACCTCTTGGGAAGAATCAACATCGACTCCACCCGCTGTGGACTAGTGAAGGGAGGAATGGTGGTCCTCTGGTTGGGAATCGACGTCGCTGCAATTTTCTACAAACCACTGAAGATGGTGTCGGCAATCGTCGAGGCCATAATAGCGGTTGCAGCGCTGGCGTACCTCGTGATCATGACCATGGCTATGAAGGAAAGAGGAAGAGGGCGTTGGCTCCACAAGATCGGCGCCATTGCTCTTTGGGGCCTAGGTTGGGGCGTGACTGTCGCCATCTACTGGGCGGGTTCCGAATCATCAATCGGGATAGCAGCCTGGCTCATGATGTATGAGCCCCTGTTTCCAAGAAAGGTCGGAGCCGCAAGCCCAGGCTTCACACCCCCTCCGATGGTGTTGGCTTCTCCGTGGCTGCATTCCCTGGCTGAAAGGCGCTCCAAGAAGCGCTTCAATACTGAGAGGGGACCTTAGAAAAAATGAGAATAAGACCACCCCCAGCTAGCTAGCTTTGCTTGTAAAAACGCGCTCACATGTAATAATTAATGAAGTCTTTGTGTTCAACATCATTCCAGGAGGATGCCCGCTGTATCTGCTGTGGAATCCTCACAGATCAGATATTGCACCTATGGGAGGTAACCCCTGCCCTCTGGTGCACCCAGTGCTATCTGGGACATTTCCCAATAGGAGCAGCCAGCGGCATCTTCTGCAAGGGAAGTATCCCTTATATACCTGCAATGAACGTAATCGACTGTATGGAGGTAGAAACGAAGGCACGAGTAGTGTGGAATTCTGCTGAGAGAGCTGTACCTGAAGTCCTCCTCTACCGTAATGGGATGTACTGCCCACTATACGCTAAGCTCTGGGAATACCCAGACGGCACCCGGGTGTCCACCACCCATCTCACTGATGGCCGCTTTGTCGTCATTGGGCCACGCCTGCCGGCTGTGCTGTACCGCTCACCGACTCCAGAGGAGGACAACGATGCAGCAAGCATCATGGGTGTGGAACACCGCGACATGGCCAGCCAGACGGAGACCGCAGGGATAGTACCAAACCTGATGGGGATGTGGGGCTACGATGAGGAATGCGGAGAGCTGGTGGAGGTTATCCCTGAGGGACTGACGGGATATCGTGAGTCTGACGACGATGCATCAACCAGCCCGGTTCCAACCCCTGCCTCACTCTCTCCTAACACCATACTGGACCAGAATGTGTTGGCCTTCGCTCTAAGCATGGACGAGCAGCTGAGGGACGCCGCAGAAGACGACGCCTTCCTGAGTTTCCAACCACCAGACTTGGACGGCCTGGTGGTGATCGACAGCTGGGAGTCGGGATCGAGGCCCTCTTCACCGGAGTATGACGTGCTCGTCATCACAGCCGACGGCTACGACGAGTTCCTGGAGGACTACATCGAATATGACAAGGCAGCCTGAGACCTCAAGAAGGGGGTGTCAAAAAGAGTTGAGATCCCAG
This sequence comes from Lycodopsis pacificus, assembly GCA_028022725.1. Taxonomy (NCBI): domain Eukaryota; kingdom Metazoa; phylum Chordata; class Actinopteri; order Perciformes; family Zoarcidae; genus Lycodopsis; species Lycodopsis pacificus. The sequence continues at coordinate 1,820,468 of CM051698.1, forward strand.
AGAAAGCTGCCTTAATTGCCACATACAGATCGAGGGGAAGGTTAGAAGAAGGAAGACATAAAGAATATACTCAGAAATCAATAGATAAAATGTAACCAAACGATAAAGTTTATAATCATGATTAATAACAAATGTTTAATGCATAGAGTGATTTTAACAAATGTAAAACTGATTATAACAATGAACTGTGGTGAACTGTGTTGAGGAGTAACAAGGGTATGTGTTAGGACATGTTTTAGGGAAATGAGATCATATAGGAGTTGTCCGGAAAATGAGATCAGCACCAGATGTTCGGGCGGGGATCCGCGATGCTTCGGACTCTGTTGCAAGAACAAGGGGCGAAGGGAAATAAGGTTCTTTCCAAGCATACGCACTCACCCAGAAGGGTGGGGGCCCAAGATTGAAGGGAGATCTGGTACTTTTCCAGGCATAAGCACACACCCAAAAGGGTGGGATAAAGATCATGTGTTCAGAATAAGAGGAGGGGGGAACAGATAGCCCAAATCGACAATATAAGGAGACGTCTGCGATACGCAGGCTGGGATTCTACGCGGGAGCCGACCAAGCGCTCCGAGGAAGAAGATACGGACGACTGCGCTACAGAAGTATTTGAGGACTCCGTCTCTGCTCACGAAAAGAAAAGATAACCGTTCGTGGACAAGGATTACAAGACGGAGAGTTTCCCTCTCCCCACTGCTTGACTTTACCAACTGAACAACGGAAGAACACGGCAGCCCTAGAAAGACTTTGTACTGAGCCTTGAGGGTTGCTGATCGAACTCCGCTGTGCGAGCAGGAGGAATCCGAGGGTCCGGCCGGACCCTCGTTCCTAACACCTCCAAAAGAACTTTTCCATCGGACCTTTGAAATCCAGCTCCGACCGAGACGACGCGTCAACCTAACCCAATGAGTATAATCTAAAGAAGAAAATTAAATTACGAATCGAGTGTAGTAACTATTTTTATTATGTGAGCTGTAGCCTGAATCCCTGCTAACAAAATATATATATACATCCTGCAATAAATATCTAATCTGCATTTAAAGTAAAACTCTCAAGTGCATTCATTTGCTTAAAGTGGTAAATGTTCCTCGTGGCAAGTAAAAAGTTAAGTCTATTGTATGTCTTACAACTGAGTTCTGAAAGGTTATCCTAGTGACTGAATCCACTTAACAACCCCTTACGGTTTTAGAAGTGATCCTAGCCGTTAAAACCTAACCTGGCAATTTACCAAGAGCACGGATCCATAAGAGGAAAGCTGCCATAACCGACGCGACTGGTGGGAGCGCCCGGGGCCTGGGTGGTCCCTCGGCCGAGCGCGCACCGACCGGAGGAAGCAGGGTAGACGTCGGGAGTAACGGCAGTTAGCGGAAGCCAGGCGAGTTTCCTCGCAAGAACACCAGCTCGGAAATCTTTTAATAGAGAGCTGAGTCAGTAGGTAGCCCCGTATCGGGCCAGAGAACCCCAGGATCTAACAGTATACCCTGCTTTATGATCTATTTCATGGTTCTCAACTGGTCTGGCTGCAGGACCCACCATTACCCCTTAATGACAAGCCGCATCCCTAATTTTCAACTTCTCAAATGTATTTAATGTAAAGATGGTGCAGTTTGAACCTGAGCTGTAAATGTCCTCTGCAGTCGTAGTGTAGGAGCTCTCTAGTGCAGAGGAATTGGTCAGTTTCACGTAAACGAGTAAAACTGCTTTGTTTGTGATGTCTGTAGATTCGTCCATTTGTAATGCAAAATCACCACTTGCCTAAATTCGAGCTGTGGTCTGTTGTTTGACGTCATCCGACATGTCTTCAATTCGCCTACTTATCGTGTCATTTGACAGAGGTATAGTTTTCAGTTCATCCGCTGCTGATTGATCCAACACGTCCATGTCAATGGCTGCAGGTAAGTAAGACACTTTTGTGGTGTTCCAAATGCTGCTTCAGTTTTGACGGCTTCATGCTTTCTTGTGCCAGAATCTTGCTGCACAAAACACACCGAGGTTTTTGCCCTCTTTTGTCCTCAATGTAAGAAAATCCATATCTCATGTAGTCGGTGTTGTACTTGCGTTTCGCTCAATTAGCATGAAAACAAACTTTGTGTTTCTTCTTCTATACTGTAAAATGGCGGGTATCTATTAGCATTACAAGGCATTAACGCCAAATACTGTTAAGGAGTGTGAATAACTCCGCTGCATTGAAAAAAAACTTCAGAGAGGAGAGCAGAGGATTATTTAATTTTTTTCCGCAACCCACTTTTGGGTCACGACCCACCAGTTGAGAATCACTGGTCTGTCTGATTCTAAATGGACCATCATTTACTAAATGAACATCATGCTGTATTGAAGATGACTTGGAACTGGAGATTGAGACCATAAACTCATGTTTACAATGTTTACTGGGGGAATAAATCAAATTAGAAGTAGAGTCATTTTCTCATAGACTTCCACATCGGCTTCACTCGGCAGAACCGGAGGTTGCCGCCTGGTTATGACGCTCTGTCAAAATCACAACCAATCACAAAAACACCTGGTAAAGCATTCAAAAACTCTTTTTGTGTGGTGGTTCCTGCAGGTGTCTCCAGGACATGATGATGGTTATGAGAGCAAACAAAAAACGAAATGATTTTGATCTACAAGTTTAACTAAAATGATGTTGCTGAAGAAGGTTGTGAGAAGTGTCTATAAGAGGGAGAAGGGAGAGCTTGGCGTCAGATGATTCTGCAGCTTGTTGGGCCTCAGCGGGTGGCATGGCCTGCTTCATAGTCAGCTGAATAATGTCAAATAAAATGAATGTGTCTTATCAAGCATGTTCTTCAGCATTGTGATGGACTACAGAATTGTTTTTCCCATGCCGTTTCCTCCCCACACACACACACACACACACACACACACACACACACACACAGAGAAAGTCCTCCGCTCAAATTGACAAAAAAGGACTGAATCTGATGCTACTTTAGTAGCGTCTCCAGTACCCCCCACCCCCCATTCCTTTCCTTTCACCAGTCTGTATTATAGTATTTAGACAATCCCATTAGAACTGCCCACTGAAGCCAACATAAACTGATAAAACAAAGTCCTGTAAATATAGTTGGTGAGTTTCATTTCTCGGTTGGTGGTTTAGATTTTAGCTACTTTCTTATTACACTCCCTAAAAGGTGATGACGATCCACTTTTGGGTAGTACTTCCTGCTCCCCCCAAAATAAATTGAAAATCTTGCTGTGGAGTTTTCAGAAGTGATAGTCACTGACAAGTCAAGCACACCCATTTTGAATCTTTGTAGTTCTTTGCAGATAATTAGCATCGTAAATTCCACTACCCACAGCCGAAACTGCCTCATCGAAAGCCTTGTGTTGACAAGCACAATTTAGTCGACTCAAACTGATCTTCCATAGATTTCATCAGGTCCATCCAAAAGTGTGGTAACTCGTCACGCACATTTATTAGCATTTTCTTTTGCTGATCTGAACCTGGGTCTTTGCAGAGTTGGCCGAGTCCAGCCCGCAATACTTGCACTACCTTAAATGTAAAGCCCTTCTCGGATTTGATTTATGTAGGGCAATTTCAACATTACCTGCGCTGGTCAATGATTTTATCCGGAGCGCTTAAGTGGGTAACTTTCATGAACTGAAAACACATATTGAAAGGATCACAGTTGTAAGATGAAAACACAAGAATTCCTGGACCGGACAACGCCGTGGTAGCGATCTGTCTATCACAAGGTAGCCCCACCCTAAATCATAACCTTTTTTATGGTATGTTTTAATCTAAATGGGACCATAATTTACTGAATGAACATCATGCTGTATTGAAGAAAACTTGAAACTAGAGATTGAGACCATAAACTCATGTTTACAATGTTTTTCAAGTTAATAAATGAAGTGCGAAGTAGGGTTATTTTCTTATAGACTTCTATACAATCAGACTTATTTTTGCAACCAGAGGAGTCGCCCCCTGATGGCCATTAGAGAGAGAATGTTTGAGATTAAGACACTTCCACATTGGCTTCACGTTTGTACTGCACTCCCAGGTAACTCAAAGGATCAATGTTTCAATCTATCTTGGGGGGTATTAACTTCTTGACATTGTCTGTCCCGCAGAGATTGTAGTAGTGTGTGTGTGTGGGGGGGGGGGGGGGTTGAATGAATGCAGACCCTGTCCCTCAGATCTGTGTTGTTTCTGTGCTCAGTGACTGTGAAGGGCTGACCAGAGTTCAGCATATGGCCCGACTCAAATGAGCTGTACATTACACAGAAACAGGCGTAACATAATTGAACAGACGGCCATAGAGTTATATTCATAGATACAGGCATGGACAAATACTCGGAGTGAGGTTGCTAAGGCCATGGGGTCTACTGTATGGGATCTTTGGTGAGAGAGACAAAGGCAGCACCTGCTGTGGGGCAGCACTGAGTGGACACCCAGTTGGTGTACATCACTGGTGAACACTGTTTATCCGCCCGGAGAAAGGTTTGCCCTCTGTGTTCTAAAAAGTCTTTATTGTATCTGTACTCTCAAAACCAGCATTGATGTCTTAGTCTGTCCCTTCTTTTGTTGGGTTATGGACATGTTTTTACGTAAAAGAATGGTTCAGCATTTTGGGATACATCAATTTGCTTTCCTTCTAAGTCGAGATAAAACATAAAATACACTTTGAACATTTTAGATCACATCCCAGGTCATATCAGGCACCTATTTAAAAATATATACGTGAATACTTTGAAAAAAATAAATCTAATAATACCATACAATCTATCCATCAAACAATCTGCAACTTTTAGCGACAAGGGCGGTATCCTCTGTGGGTCCATATCGTGCTATTTTCTAGGCCCACGCCCTTTTTAGATGACAAGTCCCTCTTGTAACTGTACACCTTTACGTCACACTACAGAAGCTAAAGATGCTCTGTCTCCTTCCGTTTCACTCAGAATTTAAAAGCTGGGTTTAGGACGTGGTTAGCTTTGCTTAGCATAAAGACTAGCTGAAAGCTGGAGGAAACAGCTAGCTTAGCTCTGGCTCTGTACAAAGTTCAAATATTGTGTCTCGTGTATTTATTTGGTACATAAACAAGAATGTAGCTTGTGGTTTAATGGGGAGTTACATGCTGGAACTGTCTCTTGGTGACTGTGCAGCTTCCGAGAATCTCGCCACATTGAAGTTGTACAAGTGCACTATAGCTGGAGATGCTGCACAGTCGTACTCTTGTTCATCAAGAAATAGTCCCACCATAAAATGACGGTGTTGTTTTTACATTTCTGTAAAGCAACATTAGTGAGCTTTAGAGCTGTTGGTAGAACCTCGGACAGAGGCAGGCTAGATGTTTCCCCCTGCTTCCAGTCTTTATGCTAAGTTAGGCGAACCACATCCTGACTCCAGCTCCATACAAACTTGAGATGGATATCAATCATCTTCTCTCTTTCTCAGAAAGAATGATACCTTTACATTACATACACATAAATAAGGTAGTGTTGATAAATAGTACAGCACACATAAATCACTGTAATGGAATTGTATTTTTTTGGTGTATTTTTTTGGTCTGCTACAGCAATGTGACAACGTAAATCACTTGTTCTATGTTCACCTTTGAGAAAAATCTGAAATTTGTATTTTATATTTCTTCGTTTCCTGAAGGTATCTTGTCGTTTTTCATTAATTTGACAGGATACCATTCTGGTACAGCAGCCCCTCTAGACAACACAAGAGCCACAGACGTTTAACAAAAGACAACATTAGCTTTCCTGCTAAAGTCTACCTCTTATCCAAAGTGACAAGTTATAGTGATAGTTAAACATGATAGTTCAGCCCTGGCCCTCCTTTTTTTCCGCTTTTCATTGGCAGCACCGTGTAGTAAAAAAAAAAATCAAAGACCATTGAGATCTTAAATACATGACACACACAAGCAGAGCTTCCTGTATTAGATAGATAGATAGATAGATAGATAGATAGATAGATAGATAGATAGATAGATAGATAGATAGATAGATAGATAGATAGATAGATACTTTATTCATCCCCAGGGGGAAATTTGTACACTATGTTGCACTTTTTCAAAACTGTTCCATTCTATCGAGTCTGACGCTTTTTAATCCAACCAAACAGGTTGTTCAGAAAACCAAAATAAACACACGCACATTATTAGCGGTGAGCCTTCGCTGTTCAGCAAGGCCAACCCGTCTATGGTTCACTGGACAACTATAAAACTTTGCCTCCTCCGAATTACATGCCACAAGCCAGGCTGGTTGCCAGGCGGGCAGCTGGCATCAGCTGGCATCATTGTCTTTGATTGTGGTGAGAGGCGTAGGCTTAATCGGCTCATTCTTTCCTGTCCTCTCAGCGTTCAGCTGCTCCACGAGCCCACACTTCTGTGTTAACACGACAAAGAGAAGATGGTGGGGCGCACACAGGGAAACAGTTGGTTTGAAAAAAAGAACACTACATTCATTAGCTACTGAGCTGCTCCACAAGAGAGACGGGGGACTTGCTTCAAGGACAATTCTGGTGATACAATGACATCATGTGCATACCTTTTATACATATTCAGCTAGTCTTGCTTGGGAATAAACTATAGATTGTATAGAATAAGTGGAAATAGTCACTGTGATGCCACCCACTGGTTTGTAGACTTCCATTTTGAAGTCTCGAGTTTTGGCATTTTCACAACAGGATTTTTTTTTTGGAACCAGAAGTGACCATTTTGGATGAGAAAGTGGACCTAGGGAAGAGCGACACCCGGCAGGGCCAGGTTCCATAAGCAGTTTATGCTAGCTTGAAGTTAGCTAGCTTGGTTACCAAGTTGCATCCGTATTCACATTAACTGTGATATTAATTGGGATGCTAATCGTGGCTAGCAAAAAACAGGCTTGTTCGTAGTGTACTTATTGGAACAAATGAACAGCTGACTCTTTAGATTGTTTTCTAGTACAATCAAACGCTGAACAACATGGTGGTAGCGACCTGTCGATCACAAGGTACCCTACTTATGGTATATTATCATCTGCATTCAGTATGTTTCTACATTCATTTATTCAGATATTTCTGAAGTAACTAAACACTTAAAACATGTTTTTAAGCCAAATTATATAACTGTACTTTGATGAAACACATCAATGCTGGAGTTAATATCGTCATTCTCCCCTGACTGGCGTCAACAATCTGCTTTGGTAGACTGTATCAAGAGTGTGAAGATAAAGCATTCTCATTTGGACTGGCTAGTTAGTGAGCTAATGTTAGCTTAGTTACTCTTTCCATGGTTAATGGCGGACAGTTGAACGGATCCAGGTCTATAAACCACGCCCCCTCTCCGGCGCTACGAGATTTTGCGGCGTTTGGTCTGAACACGACCGGCGGCGCGTTGGACGTGATTTTGCAGTGCGTTGGACGCGATTTTGCAGTGCGTCAAAAAATCAACGCGACCGGTGTGACCGCAGCATCACTCTCCGCTGCTAGGAGACTACAGACGGGAGGAGAGCAGATGGCCGCACTGGAGACAGAGGTCCGAGGGCTTGCACTGGCTGAATTTGAGTTGCTACAGCTGCGACGCTCTGTTTCTGAAGCTGGCGCTCATTCTCCTCCCAGGAAAGTAGTCTCCCAGCAGCGGGGCTGCAGGGTTGTAATTCTTGTCTCATTCGTGGTCTGATAAATTTATCGAATTCAGCGCACCATGCCATTTCGCTCTTTTCCAAGCTGCCTACATAGTTGTCGACCCTGCGTCGAAGCTCCTTCCTCACTTCTTCTTCAAAAGTATGCCTTGGGTGGACTTCAGCTCAGACCTGGAGGTGACACTTAAATTTGTCACCTGTCTGAAATGCCACAGCTGTGTGAGGTTAAATTGCAACACTATATTCATCGACTTAACTGTGCATATATAAAGCGTAAAGGCTTTACAGATGACGAATATGAAAGTGAAAGAAGCAAGAGGATTCCAAGTTACAGTGACCAATATATTACAGATTTAAGTCAAAAGCTGAGTATGGTTTTACTGCAATATCCTCACACTTTTTACAGAACATTTACTGTGCACGCATTGAATCCAAGCAGGTTACTGAACTGACTGACTCTGTAACCTTGTGACTGTAGGTGAGGCCCACTTTTCCAGAACACATACTTCCACACCCACGCACTTCTCATATCTCCCCTTCCTTTGTCACACTGTGTACAAAGTATTAGCATATCTGTGCACCTGATTGTGTACACATTGAAAAACTCCTGCAGGATGTTATGTATATGTCTAATTGTAAGACATGATGCAGGGTGAGAAACATTTGTCAATAAATTCAACATAAAATACAAAAAATATACAGCATGGTTTTATCATTCACCGTCACACAAAAAATTTGCTTGTGATTTGATGGTTGATGGTTTGAGGCCCAGACTAAGAGCTATTTTTACCAACATATCTTGCAATAAACTTGGACATATCATATTGTTTGGCTCTTAGGAATTTGATGGATTTACTAACACTTTTAAATACAACACTTGTATGTAAGGGAAACTTTTAAATCGAGTATTTGCAGTATGTGGCTAAAACAACCCAATCGCCATAAAATGATTTGGCAATGTACATTTATGCGAACCCTGTATATGTTGAATGTCGACATTCTTTGGAAAGTGGTATTTTGAGCGTCACTTACGGGGTATGAATGTCTTGTGGTACAATAATAAGTGTAACATGTAAAAAAAGTCTACTAAGGGCAAGGCAAGGCAAGTTTATTTGTATAGCACATTTCAACAACAAGGTAATTCAAAGTGCTTCACATAAAACCATTAAAAGCATCAAAACATAAGGCAAAATAAAAGGAGATTTAAAAACAATTAAGAACATTCATTGCATTATAACATTAAAAAAAACTAAAAAAACAGTGTAAGAAATAAAATGCAGTAGTAAAATGCAGAAATGCAGGAAATTGATTAATATATTAATTGAATGTGGTTCAATTAAAGGCAGCAGCAAACAAAAAAGTCTTCAATCTTGATTTAAATGAGCTGAGGGTCTCAGCAGACCTGCAGCTTTCTGGGACTTTGTTCCAGATATGTGGAGCAGAAAAACTGAACGCTGCTTCTCCATGTTTAGTTCTGACTCTGGGAACAGAAAGTAGACCGGTCCCAGACGACCTGAGGGGTCGGGATGGTTCATAAGGTAGCAGCAGATCAGAGATGTATTTTGGTCCTAAACCATTCAGTGCTTTGTAAACCAACAGCAGGATTTTAAAGTCAATTCTTTGTTGGACAGGAAGCCAGTGCAAAGACCTCAGAACTGGGGTGATGTGATCCACCCTCCTGGTCTTAGTGAGGACTTTTACCTAGGAGTCTGCTGTTTGTGTCACATGTGAAACCACAAGTAAATGTTTACCTAACGCCTGTTACGTTGTTACACATGTTACATAACATTACATAAGAAAGTCCGCTATGGACGGTTATAATTTATTTACACTAGTTACCTTGTTACAAACAACCACAGGACTTTCACCCAGGAGGCCGCTGTCTGTGTTCCATGTGAAACCAAAAGTAAACTTTCACTTTACACCTGTTACGTTAACGTTGTTATGCTTGTTACATAACGTTAAGTAAGGATGTCGCAATTAAACGATTATTTATTTATTATTATTATTATTACATGGTTCAGTTTTTTATGCTACGTTGTTACGCTACCTTGTTTCGATATGTTGGTACGGCTGTTATGTTACGTTGTTATGGTTGTACGTTGCGTTATTACGTTTAAGCAGTTTTGTTACCTAAACTTAAAAAATCGTCTCAGAACGTTAACCCTGTGACATTGTGCATTTATGCAAGCATGATACGAGGCAGATATGAAACATATTTATGAAACGTATTTTAGGTTCATTCAACGTATCTGGTGTTTTGCAGAAACGTACAATGCCAACATTTTCTGGTGACTGGGTGAGGCTAAAATGTCTGTTTCCCATCTTAAACAAGTTCTCTAAGGTTACAGACAAGAAGTTATGATTTGTGTGCATTAAAAAGCAGAAGAAAGTAAAGGAACTCCATATATGGGCTTCCTGCTTGGTCTTAAGGAACCAGTAGGTTTAAAGTGTCAGTGTGTCTTTCACAATGACACACCCTAGCTCTTGTGCTCTATGTAAAACAGTTCTGTTTTATGAATAGGGTATTTACAGTGGACTGATAACATGAGATAACAAACGTTCAGAGGATACACGCCGACAGTTTTTCGCTATGTGACGCATATACCGTACTCATTCTCTCTCCCACTTATACCCATGCATCCCTCTCCAGCTTGCTTTTATCTCTGCAACTCGATGAGCAATGATTTGCAGTGCATAACAGGCCACATACAAATCCACTTCATAAAATGAAATTTAGAAAAACAGGCTGAAGCATACACCAGAGACAGGGACATAGACACATCTACAACAACAGCAGATGATCTATTTGAATGGAAGGATTGCTTTGTACTCAAATTGCACAGTTAGCTTCGTCGCACATAACTACGTTAGCTAACTAACAAAAGCTACTCGCGCCCGAGACAAACGAAAGCTCTGTATTCATTCAAAATATATTGATGGATGATTCCACTTTACATCTGGGAACACGACAACATAGCAGAAAACGACGTCTGACGGATCAAGAAACACAGGAGCAGAGGAAAGTTCAAAGGGTCACTGACAGATTAGGACCATTGATATGTCCAGACAATTATGATTGACATCAGCATCATTATTTCTTCCTCCCTCGCCTGAGCTTCTAAATGACCCACCCCCCATGTCTGCCCTTCATCTACCTCCCAGCTCCCTTCACCCATCCCTCCAGCCTTCGCTCTCTCTTCCCACAGTCCTGTGTATGTGACCTTTAGTCTGCCTATTGTTCTATAAGTGGGCCAAGAGGAACCAGTCATCTGCTTATTGAACCAGTGTTTAGGAAAATGGGGGACGTGCTCAACGCCGGTTATGGACTGTGTGTGTTTAGGATATTAACCATATGTTGTTCAGTGTTAATCCTATGAGGATATCCTATTGTTTATTTAAGGATTGTGGATAAGGAGCATATGCATGTGGACTGTTGCATAATGACATATGTAATGACATAAGTACACACTAATCTCCTGTCTGATAAAATGGTGATTTTAACGCATTGTGCCGGTGTCATCATTTCTCCAACCACTTTTATTTGACATCTGCTGTCTTGAGTAAGTGTCACTGTCACTGTCGGTGCTCATTATCTATTTGTGAACAAACTGAGGTCACTTTCACATTGATGTCAAGTGTAGATCTTTTATGCGTTTCATTGAAACTGTCAGTGGTCTTGTATTGACTTGACGCTTTGGCAATATTGTCTGTAACACTTGTGCTAATAAAACATATTAAAACTGATTGTCTATGAGAGCGTGAACCAGATGTTCTAAATTTCTGGATGCCCAAAATAACTCGTGACAGTAACAAAAGCACAACTTCACAAGCAAAATGTGTGAAGTTAGAATAAATCATACTGAATAGAGGCCAACTCTCTGGCATCCCTGTAGCACTATCTGGCAGCAACCAGCACTCAAACTGGTAACAAAAAAAAAAGAAAGACAAAAGAAGGAAATAGCTGGAATCCAAAGGAAAAAAACAGAATGGAAGAAAGTGCCCCCCCCCCAAAAAAACAGGGAAATAATGGAAGAAACCCAGAGCAACTGAGGGATGCCTCTCACAGGATGGACAGACATGCAATAGACAGAAGTATAGAGAGATTGTATCATGTATGAAGAATGAATCCAAGAGGACATTGAGTAACTTCAGGTGTTGCCAAACTGGTAGGACCTGAGCCACACAGCCTCCCCTCCACCATGGAGACCTGAACGATGACACACCATTCACACACATAGGAGGCGAGAACAAACACAGAGAGGGTGAGAGAGAGAGGGTGAGAGAGGGTGAGAGAGAGAGGGTGAGAGAGAGGGAGAGAGAGAGGGTGAGAGAGAGAGAGAGAGAGAGAGAGGCGAAATTAGAGATGTATTTAAGTTCAAATTGTTTGTCATATGCACCATGCAAAACACACACATTGTTAGTTCATGAGTACAGTTGGTTCAATCAATGGGATATCAAGGTCACAAGGAGTACATTCTTACAATTGTTTGTCTTTTCAAAATAAACTTCCGTTTTTGCGCATGTCAATTTTAACTCTGCCTTTTCAAATGGCAGCAACAAAAGTAAATGGTTAGGTTTGGGAAAACATTTTGGATGGGTTAAAAACAAGTGTGTTTGTTACGTAGTTAACTACGTTACGCTGAGTACCAAACGTCCACGGGGTAAGTTAAGTGCACCATGTAACTTCAAATAAGTCAACGTTGATTTATGGTTTCACGTGGGAACAAAGTCCCGTGTTTTTTGACCCATCCACTCCAACTCTCGTGCCTACACGGACTTCATGTTTTTTTTATACTGCATCATCTGGCTTCCTCCTTTACTCCCACCATAACTACAGCCAGATTTCGGCGCCTAGGGCTGCTGAACACACTTCCGTATTTGCGACTTGGGAGTGAGAATGCGCTGCTCAGGGACGTCGCCAACAACCCAAGGACCTCTCGGAGAAGAATTACAGAGCTCTGCTGGATGAACATTAGTGTGGTGCGTAAATTCACAAATAGAGCAATACTGAGTTTGTTAGTTAGCTAAATTGGTTAGCCTAGCTTAGCACAAAGACAGGAAGCCGGTGTAGCTGCTATAGGCTAGCTCTGTAGAAAGCAGAAAATTGCAAGGTCCAGCAATTCCAAAGCCTTTTTTTTACTTGTTCTAGCTTTTTCAAGTAATAGTCACCAAAACACGAATGAATCACCCTTTTCTTCACAGTGTACTCTTGATTTAAAGGAGTCAAATCAAGATCTCAGTGGTCCCTGCGCCTGAAACAGCTGTTACACTGTGTTGGGATCTGACTATATGGCTTCTACATGTGCTGTGGAACAAAGAATCAGGTCTTCCCTTTTGCAAGCAAAGGTTTCATCCTGATTGTAGTTTGATGAGCACCAAACCCCCTCTGAAGGAATTTCACATTAGGGTGTGAGTTTCCTCCCCCCCCCAAAAACTATGCGTTCCTGAAGTCACCTGAAAGCACCGCTGCAATCTCATTGGCCAAGGGCCAAGACACCCCAGGACCCCTGTTCAGCCACTGTTCAACAAAACTACCTGCAGCCCCCACCTCACTGTGTCACGGGAGTTCACCGGTAGGACCCAAACGCAAGACCACAGGAGACAGAAGTTAGCAGGGTTTATTTAGAAGGTGCTTGAAGGTGCGGAGCCCATGGTCCGACACCGGAGGGCAGGTGGATGGCCGGTGTGAGTCCCGTGGCTCGACACCGGGGGAATGGTAGCTCGACGGTGTGATGTCCCGTGGCTCGACACCAGAGAATGCGTAGATCGACCAGTACTCTACACCCGTAGCAGAGAGGAGAGAGATTAGCACAGGACGATACAACGGGGTTCAACTCACGGAACAGCGGCGGCGGAGGCTACCGAGGCAGAAGACAATACGGACTGACAACCCAGGCCTGCAAGACCAGGGCTGATAAGCTGCCGGGTAACGAGCCAGATTGTCCGCAGCTGTGCATCCATCAGGGCGGTGGCAGTGGGAGGAGTCTGGAGGCAGGTCCGAGAAAACACCAAACACATGGCATAACAAAACAAACAGGGGAATGACAGACACATGAGGAGAGGAGATTGGGGGGGAAACAGAGGTTAACACACAATGGGTCAGACAGGGATCCTGACACAATGCTTTTTCCACTGATCCCCTCCGGGGTAGAAGGAGGCACATCCAACGTTGTTCCTCTTTTTAACCAAAATCCTAGGTTTCACAGTTATATTCGCTGGCCGAATTCACCAAACTGTCTATTTTATCTTTGTTCGCATCCACGAAGCGAACCCGTTTAATCCTGCAGAAGTGAAGACGCAGACTTCTTCAGAACGAGAGACCGAGAACTTCCACTCTCCACTCTCCCCCAAGCACCTCGTCTGCTCCGGCCATAACGACGCGAAACTCCCTTATCCAGACGACAGCGATTCTCCCCCACCGAGAGAAACACGGCTTCCGCAGCCGCTGCACGAGCCCACTGAAGTAGAATAGATTCTGGGTAGAGTTAGAGAGAGTTCATTTGTGTTTATTTTGTCTTGTTTACGTGCTTAAAGTACTGTTAATTTTTATAACGAGGTGTATGCTTAATAATCGCCGACACTAACGATCGCTGAGATCGTTGGGGTTGTGTAGAAGTAGCGTGTATTCCATGCTACTGTGATCTGTGTTGAGCGAGCCGCCTAGTGAGATCGAAGCTGCTTCTCATCAGTTCAGGAGGTTAAGACCGCCGACTGAGACAAAGAGTCGCTGCTCTTGCTCCCCTGGCTGAGAGAGCAATCTTCAGTACTCCTGCGCGGCGCAGAGGATCGTAATCGCTTGTTTTATTTCATTTTGTTTGGGTTCCTTTCCCTTCTCTTTTACTGACCCACACACACACATATAGCTTTGAGCTAATCTAGCTACGTGCTGAACAGCTGCTACCACATGTAGACGCCGGGTCCCCTGTTGGCTATCCGCCATTTTGGGTCTCACGCATGAGAGACGTCACCACGTCCCAACTACGTCACACGTCACTGAGCTGTTCCCTCGCCCCCCCCCCCTTTGCTCACACACACACACACACACACACACACACACCCCCTCCCCCTCTTTTCAATAGTCTGTTGATTTTAGATAGCGTGCTCATGAATGTATAGTTGTTGTTAGTTTAGATATTAGGTGACTAGATCATTAGTATTAGAACTTAATAAACTATATTTTAAAGAGCAGCTGTCTCTGATTACTTTGTGCATGCGTATTGTGATAATAACTGTATTTGTGGTCTGTGCTCGAATTCAAACCTTCACTCTCACTCTGAATGTGTAATAGTACTCAGACTACTGACATTATGAGTGAACACTAATTATGAGACTTAGTTTTATCGTTTGGTTATTGGTCCCTGTTCGCAGGGTGGTGCCCCATTATTATTAATAATCATTAATAATTGTTACTTACATCAATAATTCTGTTGATGTCAAGAATTTAGTTTCTTAGATGCTGATAACCCAAACACGCTTCTTTACGTTCCCAACATAATGGTGCCCCGTGTGAGGCTACATTATACCAGTTTTATCACAGTGTTTAGTCCAGAATTGACTTTGAATAATTTTTGAGAAATTAATATTTTTTCAAAATTTTATTTTTTTCCTTTCCTCCCTTTGATTTTGTAAGTTAAATTACTCGTTTAATTTCCTAAACAAACACTCAGCTGTTGTGATAAATTTGATCGTTTAATTGTAACACAAACTCATTTCATTTTTTTTGAATCCTCATAGATCCAACACACAGCTGTCACCAGCCAGAAGTGCTAAGCCCACTTCAGTAGCATCCCAATTGCAAGGCAGTAGAGCAGTAGAAATCGTAAGTCACAGAACTAAGTGTTTCACTGTATACCTCAAAACAGCAATTAGCATATAGCAGTCAAACTTGTCAGTCACAGACTAGGCAGTTCACTGTGCACCCGTTAATAACCGTAACAGTCCTTTGCTCGCATTAAGTAAATAACACCACTGGGTGTCGCCACTTACTAAAAGTAAAGCATGCAACCAGAAACCCAGGTTAGGAGCATGAAGCTCAACAGGAGCCAGACAACCCTGCATTACAAGATGCAGTTGCTGGCCCCCTCAGTCGCTACCATGTTGTGCAGCAGGACACAACTGCCCTGCCACAAGAAGCCCGGGTCGCTCGAACAGAGCCAGACCAGCTGCAGAAGAGCTATTAAGCTCATCATGGTCCCTGTAGGAAATTTGAGCGTAGAACTGTCTGTTATTTAGTAATAATAAGTGTTTCATATTTCATAATTAATAATTCATATTTAGGCATAATCATAAGGGTTTGGGAAATGCATAATTAAGATAAGCATAAAGTGTTGTAAGATTAGTAGCTAAAAGTAAAATTAAAAACATAAAGCTCGTGTCTAAGTTACCGAAGCTTAGCTTTATATTGAAGGGAGATTTGTGTTTCAAACAGGAAGTGGGTGGTTTATTTTGAAAGTCTTTTTCTCACGTGGGAGGAGTCAGCTCGTGTGGCTCGCTCTCTCTGTTCTGGCTCTCAGCCAAGAGGCTGTGTTTTTTACCTGAGAGCTGTGTGAGTTTTTTGCAATTGGGTTTTATTGTTTTAATATTTCATGGGAATGATGTACTTCAGTGTATAATCGTATGCTTACTGTTGGGATTAAATTCCTTATAATTGTAAATCAGTCTTGGTAGAGTTATTATTAGAGCAGCGTGTCGACTGTAAACACAGCAGCTGGGCCATGTGCTATGGTCTCCTCGGTGGGCTGAGATTCAGCCCCCCACAAATTTGGAAACCACAGAAGGGACACGCTCGCCTGGCTCGAGCGGCGTGGACTGGTGGCAGCGGTGGTCAATCACTTATCCCGGGCCCAACCATCGGTACATACAGAACCGTTTCATGAATCTGTAAGTTAGCTTTAAGACATTTAGGGAAGGAGTGTTTGACTGGCGTTGCTAACAGTAAGCGTTGCTGGTTGCCGGTGAGGAGCGGACCCTGAGGAGATCACATTCAACTGAGGTGAGCTGCGATTTTACAGTGAAGTATTATTATTTGCATGGTACACTTAATAGACCGGTCTAGAGAATACAAAGGATCCAGAGAAGATAAGAAATGAAAGAACAGACAGCGCTGTAATAAAGTCACCACATTGGAATCCAAACAGTCGTTTGCTGGGCTTACTAGCGTGCTTATTTTGAGAGTCCCTCTGGCTCAGAGTGTGCATTGCTGGGCCTTGTAGATAACGTGTTTAAAAGCAGTTTTTGTGGCTCGGCTAACTGAGATATCGTGGCTTTGAGAGGCTGAGGTGTGCAAACCTCGGTAGGCTCGGTCCGCGGTTTTTTGGGTTGAGACCACAGTTAGCTGCATTGAGAGGCTAAGGCTAGCGGGAGTTAGCTTATAGCTAGTGGGTCACATGTGGTGGCTCCGGTCTACAGGGCTCTCCCGTGGGCTTTTGCTGTGCATAAAAATAAGTGATCGTGTGGGTGATACGAAGGAATAAGTAGAATAATGAGCGTTTAGTGGAACTTGGCGGACTGATGTGAGTATTTGCTCAACTGCTAGAAGTGAGTAACTCGTAGAAAGGCAATTACGATGATCGTCGGGTCTCGGGAAGCTAAATAGCCGTTAAACCAGAGGATTTAAGGTTAAATAAAACCGGACAATAAGTCCATTAATACGTGTGACTGGTCTGTGTTTTAACAGAGTGGAAATGCGTTTAAAGGGTGATTAAACATTGCATGATCTGTTGCTGCGTGTGTGAAGCTAGCGTTAGCTACGACGTAGCTCCGGGCTTTGCGGTACTGTATTTGTAAATAAAAGTGCTTATAAAAGAAAATAACCGGTGGAGTGTGAGAGGAGACAGAAGGCGTATGAGTGGAATTAAAGTGTGGGATTTTGGTGAAACGTGTGTGTGCATATGTTACAAAATAAGCTCCGTTTTTGCCGTTAGCACAGCTGTAGCATATCTGTGAACCAAAACATCCGGTTGTAGAGACGTAACTTCCTGTCGGCAAAAGTTGTACAAGGGACAAAAAATCCAGGAGAGCAACTAGCGGAGAGGAGGTGTAACTCCTAGTGTTTAGAACCTGTGATTTATAGAGACACATTCATTGTCTATGAGCTTCAAGCTTACAGCCTGACTTTAGTTTTAATTAAGCATTTTAACTTTAGTTGTTGACTTTGGTTTTAATTCAGCATTCTAACAAACATTAATGGTTTCAGTTGTGCTTCTTCAATTCTTGAACTTAATTGAGATTTATTAATGTGCAGAGTGGATTGTAATTGTAGTTCAACAGTTTGACTTGCAGTGGTATTTCTGATTGAATATTTGTGAATACAGTTATCGATGTTTGAATTTGATTTATGAATTTCGATTTTAAACCTTTTGAGTTCTGATTTGAATTTTGATTTAGATGTTGAGTTTGATTTAAGAGTTCTCACTACAATTTTGGTTCAAGATTTCCTCACATATCCTGTATTGACTAATTTTGGTACAATTTGTGTATTTTACACGATAATCAATTTTGACGCGAACAGCGCTAAAATAGATGAGAGATCGTTGATCTCTCATACACTACAGACGTATGCTAACATTTACTGCCGAACTTTGGGCAGGTTTGTGTTTGTTTCAGTCAAGGTGGTCTAGTGAATTCAGATCTGGAAGGCGCGGTGGATCCCAGTTTGAACTCAAAGGCCGCCCACGATACAGCACAGAGGGTAAGTTGACTTCATGAGATGACAAGCGTGTACATTTAATACATACATTTGAATACTCCTAGGCTGCATAATGTTTACATTAAAGAGGCAGAGAAGGGAAGTAGAAGAATTAGTAGGAAAACTAAAATGTGAGAGAAGGGAAGTAGGAGAACTAGTAGGGAAACTAAAATGTGAATTAAGTGAAGTAGAACGCATCAGAAAAGATTTGCAACAGCAGATAGAGGAAAGACGAAGAGAAAGTAAAGAAGATGAAGATATAATGAGAATGCAACGGCGCTTGCTGAAGCTTCAAGTAGCAGAGGTCGACAGAGAATTAACTAGAAAACATCTGGCCAAGAAGCAGATGACAGGAGCAGAAGCTCAGCCTCCTACAGCAGCACCTCCCGCTCCATGTCAACAAACTCCAGTAGTACCAGCTCCCATGGTGGTGTCCCACCAGCCTCCACCACAGTACAGAGGCAGAGGTGGTGCATCTGACAGAAGACGTGCACGAGCATCCAACAGAGGGGGCGGTAACCATGAAGGTCTTGTAAGTAGAGGAGAGTGCTACGTATGTGGTAGAGAAGGACATTGGGCGAGAGATTGCCCTCATAAAAGAACAGGACCGTTCAGCGCAGCACCACAACATGCTCCATTCCCACCACAACATCAACAGATGCCCATGTGGTCACAAGGACCATGGGAAGGTTCAGTGTATAGCCAAGATACATAGATGATTGCAACGTGATCTCTTATAGCAGAGATAACGTGGCAAAGGGGGGAAATGGAAATGGTAATAAAATTTTTTTTGTAGATCCACATTTAGAACAGTTTTTAGTATAGGTGCTACTCACAATTTTTGAGATTTAATAACGTCATGATAAACCACAACTTTTGAATTTAAATACAGCAAAATCCAAGTCTTCTAACTCAGTGATAGGTTCTAGTCTAGACTTGTTAACCTAGAAATTGAGGAATATACGAGAGCTCTAACTAACATGAGCCGAGGTTTGTTTTCTCAGGTGACAAACGCAGAAGCAGCAGCTGACGAAAGGAAGCAGGCTCCTGTCGTGTCACCAGGCAGTCTGGTGTGGATCGAAGTCCACAAACGCAAGTGAAGTGAACCAAGGTGGACAGGTCCATGGGAGGTAGTATTGGCAACCTCACATGCAGTAAAGGTAAAAGGTAAACCAGGAGCTACTTGACACCACCTCACTCACTGTGCAGCAGCGAAGGTAACTAGTAAGACACTAGCAGAGACAGGATTGAATATCAAACAGGACAAATTTGAAGCTAAAGATATCCCAAAGGGGGGGCTAGACAGTACTGACAATGATGTTTCCCCCACAGTTTAAGCGATGGCTTCCATTAGGGGACTCTAGGTTCAGCCAGTTATGGAAGTCGGTAATTATTTTCTTCCTGATTTCAGTAGTTTCCCTCTTAGTATGGGGAATTAAACACAGACAGGAACCAGAACAGGTGCATGACTACATCAAGATTCGAAATGTAGCCTCAGTAACTAAACAAACTGATCCCAGACCACGTAGAGAGGCTTCTCTGACGACACTCACCTATGAAAATGTAACTCTCACTCTTACGTTCAAAGAAGGTACAACATCAATGGTCCAGTTAGACTTCTGTGAAGTAGTTTCCTGTCCCAAGTATGAATACAACTACGGTTGGATGACTAAAACCTTGTGCATCATAACTGACCAATGTGGGCCCGCCACAAATAGGTATGGTAAGCTGGTATCATATTATAATTGTGATTGTGAAGATTGGGGATGGGCAACGTTTAACACAGGAGGCGAGGGTTTAGGAAAAGACCCCAACCCAGGCCGTAAAGACCGACTGAAGATGTTAAATGCCCCAGCTTCTTATCATATGTGTAGAAAGGGGTTGGGTAGGTGTAATCCTTTAAGACTGACCTTAACAGACCCAAAATTGACTGATGGAGGACTTTACGTAGTACAGGGTAAGGCAACTACTGATAGTCCCGCCCCACAAGGGCTCATTAGGATTGTTGTTAAGCCTGCAGAAAAGATCAGGGACGATCAGGTTCGACATACGACTGACTCAGGGAATGAGATACCGGGGGTGGAAACAGGAATGGCAGATGGGAACTTATGGCTTAGGTGGGTACAATATACGGCTTCAAGTCAGAAGAGTACAGATTGTATTGTGTGTACAGAACCTAAACCCCTAGCAACACCAGTTCCTTCCAGATTTAGACCCTTAAAGCCCTGAATATAGTTGTATTTTAACTCTGTTCACTGAGGAAGCTTTGCCCCTTCATCACACTTGTCAGGGGTTGCACTGGAATTATCCACCTGTAGAATATAATACTCCACCTCTGTTCAAGGTTTCAGAGGGTCCATTTGATTGTATAGTCTCAGATACAGCTAAGGGACCCAATGTAGGCAGTATTATTGAAGCAAATTGTAGCAACACTCACAATGCTAATGACTATCTATATAACAGCGTGTTAAGACAGACAACACCCAGAGCTGATTTATGGTGGTGGTGTGGAGGAAGAATCATATTTCCAATCATGCCTAGAGATTGGACAGGTAGATGCGCATCAGTGCAACTTATCTTGCCATTCTATATCTTGCCTGTCAATGACGCAACTTATAAGGAACTAATTTCTCCACACACACATGCTAACAGAAGAACCAAAAGAGGAGCCGACAGCCCGAAGGGAGCTTTTGATGACCAAGTGTACATAGATGGCATAGGAGTCCCAAGGGGGGTGCCAAATGAATTCAAAGCGAGAAATCAAGTGGTTGCCGGTTTTGAATCAATATTTTTCTGGAGGTTAACTATTAGTAAAACTGTCGATTGGATCAACTACATTTACTATAACCAACAGCGTTTTGTAAACTTCACCAGGGACGCCATATCAGGACTGCATGCACAGCTGGCGAAGACTAGTTTAATGGCTTTGCAGAACAGAATAGCATTAGATATGATTTTAGCAGAGAAAGGTGGCGTTTGCCAGATGTTTGGGTCTGCTTGCTGTACATTCATTCCAAATAACACAGCTCCTGATGGTTCGGTGTCCATGGCGATGGCAGGATTGACAGCACTCCGCCAAGAGTTAGCAGAGAACTCTGGTGTCACTAATTCATTCACCGACTGGTTGGAAAGTATGTTTGGCAATTGGAAAAATACATTTTTGTCAGTCGTAATTACTGTGTGTGTTGTCGTTGTAGGCCTCGTGGCAGTTTGTGGATGTGGGTTCCCTTGCATCCGTGGACTTCTACAGGGGTTTATTGCTTCAACGATGAGCCAGACGCGAATCCAGGGCAATCAGTTATGTGTCGAGGATGAGGAAGAATTGGAGCTTCTGATGGCCACAGTCTAGATGAGGCCACCAGTGGTGCCATAGAGGGACTTCACAAGCAGTTCCTGACCATCCTCTCGGAGATCCAGAAGGACCTGATAAGGCCCAGATGGACTTCGAATACATCCGGTGAGATATTGGAAATTTGGGAAATAGCTGGATTGTTTTGGATGAGTATTTTGAGTATTCTGTTTTTATGGTTTTTTGATTAATTGGGTTATAAGGGGATTTTAGGGTGTAAGTATTAAGAAATGTAATTTTGTCATGTGTAAAAGAACAGTCAAGGCTTCTCAGTATGTGTTCTCTAGTCTACAGATTGTATCCTGATCCTGACAGCCCCAAGACATGGACGACAACGGACGCGATTGTTTTTGAGTTGGCGAGGGTGTTTCAGATCGGATAGGAATACTTGAATTGATATCTGTATGCATGACTTGTTTGACACTGTTTAGATTGATAAGGTGCCTCTTCTTGGATCGAGCAGGGGAGAGGTCTCCAGGGAACATTGAGTTAGTTACTTAACTCACAGTGAACTGAGAGTTAGGGGGGAATTGTAGGAAATTTGAGCGTAGAACTGTCTGTTATTTAGTAATAATAAAAGTGTTTCATATTTCATAATTAATAATTCATATTTAGGCATAATCATAAGGGTTTGGGAAATGCATAATTAAGATAAGCATAAAGTGTTGTAAGATTAGTAGCTAAAAGTAAAATTAAAAACATAAAGCTTGTGTCTAAGTTACCGAAGCTTAGCTTTATATTGAAGGGAGATTTGTGTTTCAAACAGGAAGTGGGTGGTTTATTTTGAAAGTCTTTTTCTCACGTGGGAGGAGTCAGCTCGTGTGGCTCGCTCTCTCTGTTCTGGCTCTCAGCCAAGAGGCTGTGTTTTTTACCTGAGAGCTGTGTGAGTTTTTTGCAATTGGGTTTTATTGTTTTAATATTTCATGGGAATGATGTACTTCAGTGTATAATCGTATGCTTACTGTTGGGATTAAATTCCTTATAATTGTAAATCAGTCTTGGTAGAGTTATTATTAGAGCAGCGTGTCGACTGTAAACACAGCAGCTGGGCCATGTGCTATGGTCTCCTCGGTGGGCTGAGATTCAGCCCCCCACATCCCCAAAGCGAAAACCTCTAAAGTTTTAGAGAGTAACACCCTGAGTGCACAACTCCAGGCTGCTCAGAGAAGCACTAAGACCTGGCATGAAGAACCTCAGGGGGGTCAGGCAAGTATTGCTGTCGCAATCCCCGACCCCATGATAGGCCTCCTCCCTGACATAGTCAAACGAGCCCTGCCCCAAAGGCTTGATTAGCCTCGACTGAGTGGACAAGCCACTACAGTCACCTTGAAGACCAGCTGCAGAAGAGCTATTAAGCTCATCATGGTCCCCAAAGCGAAAACCTCTAAAGTTTTAGAGAGTAACACCCTGAGTGCACAACTCCAGGCTGCTCAGAGAAGCACTAAGACCTGGCATGAAGAACCTCAGGGGGGTCAGGTAAGTATTGCTGTCGGAATCCCCGACCCCATGATAGGCCTCCTCCCTGACATAGTCAGACAAGCCCAAAGGCTTGATGAGGCTCGACTGAGTGGACAAGCCACTACAGTCACCTTGAAGACCACTGCTAAGAGCTTAGCAGCGTCTAGTGGTGTAGTTCTTCATCACACCACCAGGGACAGCGACCGAGCACCCCAGTCTGCTCGCGTGCTTGATCCAGGTGTCCCACTCCCCACTTTGCTTTTTGACAGAAGGAGGGAGGGCTACTCCCAGGCCCCGAGTGGCATTAGTGGTTCCAAACACACATCCACAGGTGAACAAAACGTCCCGTGTAGTCCATGCATGCACCTGAAATGGAGCCCCTCCTCCACACGTCGAAAGGTTAGTCGTCCTCACCGCTATGTCATCTTAAATGACTATGCTAATTCAGACCACTCTGATGATCCAGGCCCTCCCCGCGCAGAGGGTCTGCGTATCGATCAAATTGAGTCTCTTGCGAACGACATAGAACGCTTTGATCCAGAAAATCACGAGTCATGGCATCAGAAGACATTTCACCCTAAAAAGAGAATTAGGTTCAAACTAAATCTTAAATCCCAAACCCACTCCGGAAGAGCAAGTTTAGACCCAGAGATCAAGAGTCTTATACACCAACGTGTGACGGAGGCAGTAAAGCGCTTTACCACACTCCAGACACTGGTGGACGACCCGAAGCCACTAAACCTTGCCAGCCATGGGCCAGTTCCAGACGGACAAGTCGCCGTCACCCAGGAACATAGACAACCGATGCCAATGCCCCTCCCAGAGCCTGCTCCTGACTCTCGTCCACCCAGTCCGCCTGCATGCTCACAACCGCCAACATCTGCCACCCAAAACCATGTCCCAAACCAGAAGTCTTCCCTTTATTCGCTGAAAAATGCTCGGAAAAAAAAGACGCACGACACTCTGACCTCTCCCTTGCAGTCAACCAGCCTGCAAAGGAACAGGGGACACCCTGGGTACCCCAGAACAATTGGCACCCAATTTCACAACCTTGCGCGGTGAGTAATAATAGTGCAGATTTGACCGCCCAGCAAGCACGAGATCTAGCCCGTCCAACCATTCGACAGCCGAAGTTGAAACCCACGCGAAAAGGGTCCCGACAACTACCGCTGTTCGAATCGGAAGAGCTGCGAGCTCGCCATTATGTACAACCAAACTGTAAAATGAAAAAGGGTTTTTTGGTACACACCTCTAGAGGACAGGAACTGGTCCGTTGGGCCATCCCAGCAGACCCAGGGGGGTGATAGGTAAATCCAAATCTAGAGTTAGGTAGACCATGACACAACCATCACACTAACCTACCTAACCACCTTTCCATTTTGTTTTGTTTGTTTCATTTCTCTGCTTTCATTTCGTTTTTGTTTTTCACATACTATGCTACAGTGCAGACGTTATCACAAGATCATGATGTAGCAATTGAGTGTATTAGAAATAATGCCTTGCTTACCAATGATTTGTGTATATGTTTAATGTAGTTAGTTAGTCATCTGCCCAGATGCCGCCTTAGTGTCTGCCCAGACATCTTGAGCCTCTATGAACTATGAACACTGACTGTTAAACCATCCCTTTCTTCCCAAAACTACATGGACTGTTTAACCCTTTGTGCTCTCAGAACTACATGGACTGTATGACACCACATGGAAGCCCACGTCAGTCCTTGGTTTGCCCTAAAGACCGTGGCCAGCACCTCGCTCTTCAGGCCAAAGGGGGGATGTTGGGATCTGACTATATGGCTTCTACATGTGCTGTGGAACAAAGAATCAGGTCTTCCCTTTTGCAAGCAAAGGTTTCATCCTGATTGTGGTTTGATGAGCACCAAACCCCCTCTGAAGGAATTTCACAGTTTCCTCCCCCCCCAAAAACTATGCGTTCCTGAAGTCACCTGAAAGCACCGCTGCAATCTCATTGGCCAAGGGCCAAGACACCCCAGGACCCCTGTTGTTCAGCCACTGTTCAACAAAACTACCTGCAGCCCCCACCTCAATGCTTTTTCCACTGATCCCCTCCGGGGTAGAAGGAGGCACATCCAACGTTGTTCCTCTTTTTAATCAAAATCCTAGGTTTCACAGTTATATTCGCTGGCCGAATTCACCAAACTGTCTATTTTATCTTTGTTCGCATCCACGAAGCGAACCCGTTTAATCCTGCAGAAGTGAAGAAGCAGACTTCTTCAGAACGAGAGACCGATAACTTCCACTCTCCACTCTCCCCCAAGCGCCTCGTCTACTCCGGCCATAAGGACGCAAAACTCCCTTATCCAGACGACAGCGATTCTCCCCCACCGAGAGAAACACGGCTTCCGCAGCCGCTGCACGAGCCCACTGAAGCTCCGAAGGAACCCCTCAGAAGAACTCCCCTCAATCACCATGATTGCATCGTACCGTAAGGCAAATAGATTCTGGTCAGAGTTAGAGAGAGTTCATTTGTGTTTATTTTGTCTTGTTTACGTGCTTAAAGTACTGTTCATTTTTATAACGAGGTGTATGCTTAATAATCGCAGACACTAACGATCGCTGAGATCGTTGGGGTTGTGTAGAAGTAGCGTGTATTCCATGCTACTGTGATCTGTGTTGAGCGAGCCGCCTAGTGAGATCGAAGCTGCTTCTCATCAGTTCAGGAGGTTAAGACCGCCGACTGAGACAAAGAGTCACTGTTCTTGCTCCCCTGGCTGAGAGAGCAATCTTCAGTACTCCTGCACAGCGCAGAGGATTGTAATCGCTTCTTTTATTTCATTTTGTTTGGGTTCCTTTCCCTTCTCTTTTACTAACCCACACACACACATATAGCTTTGAGCTAATCTAGCTACGTGCTGAACAGCTGCTACCACATGTAGACGCCGGGTCCCCTGTTGGCTATCCGCCATTTTGGGTCTCACGCATGAGAGACGTCACCACGTCCCAACTACGTCACACGTCACTGAGCTGTTCCCTCGCTCCCCCCCCCTTTGCTCACACACACACACACACACACCCCCCCTCCCCCTCTTTTCAATAGTCTGTTGATTTTAGATAGCGTGCTCATGAATGTATAGTTGTTGTTAGTTTAGATATTAGGTGACTAGATCATTAGTATTAGAACTTAATAAACTCTGTTATATTTTAAAGAGCAGCTGTCTGTGATTACTTTGTGCATGCGTATTGTGATAATAACTGTATTTGTGGTCTGTGCTCGAATTCAAACCTTCACTCTCACTCTGAATGTGTAATAGTACTCAGACTACTGACATTATGAGTGAACACTAATTATGAGACTTAGTTTTATCGTTTGGTTATTGGTCCCTGTTTGCAGGGTGGTGCCCCGTTATTATTAATAATCATTAATAATTGTTACTTACATCAATAATTCTGTTGATGTCAAGAATTTAGTTTCTTAGATGCTGATAACCCAAACACGCTCCTTTACGTTCCCAACAACTGTGAGAGTTTTAATGTCCCATGATACTTTGAGCACTGATTTATACGGGAATCGAAATCTCATTAATTCAAAACCCAGTGCAGGCAAACTCAGCCAGATGCTCTAACTGGGAAAAGAGAAGGAGAGGGGCAGGGGGGTTGTTGGGAGGTTATGGCAGGGGAGAAAGAGGGGGAAGTAATGGGTCATGGGAGGGGTGTGGGGGGAGCAGAAAGAGGAAGGAGAGGAGTAAAGAGAGTGCAGCGGAGGGCTGAAGGGGGTTTCCAGCCATGCATCTCTCTCAGCTCCTAGATTCATGGCTGTCAAGGATTAGACAGACAGAGAGAGACAAAAGTTCAGAGGTCACCCCCCCCTCTCCTGTCCTGGCCTACCATTTGCTGCTGGGTTAAACTGCAGCTTGGGAGGAGAGAGACTCCTTCACACACTTTATCAAAAAATATTAATCCCAGGGGGAACAAAATAAAACAGACACTGACTAAAGAAAAACTCCAGCTTTCATATTTGCTGAACATTTTTCACCCAACAAACTTTACCTGAAGTACCACACCAACACACATGTAACTAATTCATTTTAATATCAATAGACCTGCGTGTGCAGAGTAACCTCGACTTAAATGAAGCATTGGAGTACATATTTTAGCATTTTTTCCTTCCTCCCCTTCTCGCTACATACATTTTTACAGTATCACGACGAGAAGCAGTAATGATATTAGCAGCAATAGTAATAGTAAAAGCAGTGGTAATGAAAAAAACAAACATTTAAATGATATATTATTACATTATTATATTTATGTTATAATTTACAGTATATACCCCAATTATTAATATGTACAGCATTAGACAACCTCAGAACAACATAAGCATTAATTTGGAGTTGCGTTGTGTCCACCTGATGAATGTAAATTCAATATTCAATCTCTTCTAACTCTGTTTTTGGTCTCAACCAACAACCTGAGGGAACTACCTATATGTCTCTCTTTAACCGTTAAGGTTACGGGCCAAAACAATACACAACAATGAACTGAAAGACTGCAGCTCTTGTGCATTTCTCAATAACAAATCTGATTAGTGGTGGTTTAAAGGGGCAGTGTGTGAGATATGGCTATAATTTTAGTTTAAAACATTCAAAAAATATTGTCAACAGAACGTTAAGAGAATACAGCGTTGACGTCATGTCAAAGATGTCTGTGTGTTGTGTTGCAGAGATATCTACTGAAATGCTAACCATGCTAACCAGCTAGCCTCGGCCCGTCCTGTCTTGTAATACCTTTTTCCTTGAGAATTTGACTGGCTGTAACAAATTAAGTTATCCTTCTATGTAGATGGTATTCTGTAGAATTAATGCAAAGCTAAACCAAAGCTAAACCTTCATAAAAAATATAAAATATAAAGTCTTCCTCAAAGTGATTTACAGAGCAGACAGGTGTTTAAGGGACTTTCCAACCCTGACGAGTAAAATCTTGGGAGCCATGTTTTTATTGGGTGTTTTAACAATAGTTACACTTTACATAATGTCAGCTGTCACAAATAAAGTCAAATTTGTCAGTAGTTTCAAACTTTGAATACACATATCGATCTCAAATCTCTAATTAATGTAACTTTTTCTTTTTAACTGCCATATTTTGTCATTAAAAATCTGTCTTCAAGAGATCAACTTGGTGCGAAACTGAAACACTTTCTTGTGTCCAATTTGTTTTCTGTATTTAGTCCCTGAGGAACAACGAGGTGAGGAAAGACGAAATCCAACAGAAATGTGAGTGGTTGAAGTTCCTGAGAATCCAGTGATAGTATCTTTCCTTCTTCAAAAGCCCTGATGGTGGTTCACACTGGTGTCATCATCCGTTACACACACACACACACACACACACACGGTGAGGACAGCAGGAAGTACTTTTTGTTTGACATGAGAAGGAATCCTGAAACCGTGGAAAGAAGCAAAATGAGGTCGAAGATCATTAAAGTTGAACAAGTTGTTCGTTCAAGCATTCCTCTCCCTATAGAGTCTCCCTCACTGCAGTCACTGCGGCCATTGCATTGTACTCGTGTGTTAGACTAACCTGAGGATTTGTTTTGTCTGATCGTCTGACGGCTTGTGGCCTGTCAGACTACTTTGTAGTGAGGTTGCCGTGTTCCAAGATGTCTGTTAACCTATTATCCGGGTTTAGAACCTGATTCATGCAGAACTCCACAAACATATCGATACAATTTGGTAAATCAATACCTTCCTGAACCGTGTCAATTAAATTGAACATTAATATCTTCAAGCAGAATTTATGGCTGAGCTGTCGTATTGGATCACATTAGACTCTGCATGTGTACCTTATAAACTGGTCACTGAGTGTAGAATCAATTGAGACAAAATTCCGTAGTGCTGATCTTTCCCAGAACAGTGATTCTCAACTGGCGTTTTCAGTGGGTCAGTTAGCCTAACAGTTAGGCTAACAGTTAGCCTAACAGTTAGCCTAACAGTTAGCCTAACTGTTAAAACAGGCTAACAGTTAAAAACTAACAGTTAAAAACTGTTAAAAAAGGCTAACAGTTAGCCTTTGCCTGACAAAAAAAAAAAGTAATTTTATTTTGAAGGGCATTTTTTATGCAGTGGAATTACGCCAGCAGTTACGGCACTTGTTCAGCGGTGCAGGAAAAACACAGACCAATGCGTTGTGAATCACATCACGTGATGAAGCTCAGCCAATCAAATATGGGTATTCTGACAAGTTTCCTGATTTGAGTGAGATGTACACACACCGTGACAAACGGGGAGAGACGAGGATACAGAGAGCAGAGCAGGACTGTTGAAGTCTGAAAGTCAAATCATAGGACGATCTCCAAAAGAGAGAAATGTCCAGAGAGACCAGAGTCATTAGACTCTGACTGGACAGACTCATAGAGGTGAATTCTTCACTAATTTCTCTTTTTGGAAGATGAGAAAAATATAATATTGTGGATTTTTCACTTCACACTGAATGAACTGAATTTAAAGCTGCAGGGCAATTCAGTGAAAATATTTTTTCTAAATTGAATTTCATTACATAATTTATTTTTCAATCCAGCTGTTCTTTTACTTGAAATGAGAAGAACATGTATTCATGTATTTCTATGTATTTATAATCCATCCAGTTAAATTTGAAAAATGAGAATAATATTTGTTAAAATATAATTGATGTGTGCTTTCTTTATTTGATTTGACAGTTGTTTACTACACAGACGTTACTACTACTAGACATCTTGAATATATATGTAATTTGGGTCGTGGGTCCCGGTTGTCATTAAGGGGTGATGGTGGGTCCCGCAGCCAGACCAGTTGAGAACCACTGTCCTAGAACATAGGCTAATCAGTGAAACAGATCACAGTATACTTGGTAGACCACACTGACTGCAGATGAGGAATAAGTACAGATCCTGGTTTCCTGGTATCCAAACCCTCCTTCTCTATGTCTTTTGGTGGGTAGAGACAGAGTGAGGGGCACCCACTGAGGGGTGTATTGTCTTGGGGTTTTCCTCTTGTTAGCACCCTTGGCCTCTCAGAGTGCTGTGTCACACAAACACACACACACACACACACATACACTTGCACACACCCCGCCGTCCACTCCACCCCCTCCCTGCCCTGTCTTTTCGGATCACTTAACAGGACAATTACTCTATCCATCTTTTCATCGTGGTCCATTGTGTTTGTACCCTCGGTTTAGAAAGCTTTTATGGGGAAACCATCTCTTTCTTTTCTTTCAACTCTTTCTTCTTGGCTACATTCACATTGTACCATTTATAACAGTGATGCTACTGCTTTAGGTTCAGGGTCAGTAGCAGACTTGTCAAGATTTAGAAGTGTGTTAAAGGCTTTAATGATTTGAAAGTGTACTGGTTTTATACCCTTATATGAGACAAAATAAATATTGTATACCCTTATCTTCCATATATTGTTAGCATTTCTTGAGTAAAGCAGTTGCTGCAGCTAAGAACATGCGAACAAGTTTAGCTTAAAAACAGAGCAAACTGAAACTGAGAAGGACTGTGGGAGAAAGGGCAAAATGCTGTGTTAGTAAAAGGATCTCCCACAAACGTCAAAGCAGTTTGAGTTCCACTTTAAACAATCTCTTGTTATGTAGAAATTAAAAAAATGAGACATAATGTTTTTAGGCATAGTACACACATGCTAACTGCTAATAAAAACAACTGACTTTTAATAGAGATTTAATAGACAATTATTAAAGCATTGTTGGAGCGTGTCCTCGAATCCACATTGTACAAGTAGAAACATAATGTTTTAGAAAACTAACGTTTGATGAAAAGTAATGTGTTAGAAATGTATATCTCCCTCCTAGCTTGAAATACAAAAAACAAGCTTGAAAATTTAAAAAATCTGAAATGACTGCATGAGAGTCTATGACGCAGATTTGACTATTTTTCACGAATACTATTTAAATACTCTTGTTTTGAAATACGACAAAAAATCCCCCAAATCCTTTTGAATAGTGACTACATTATGGGTTTCCCACAGCATCGTCCTAATAGCTAATAAATGGCTAGAGTTAACGGCAGTAACTCCCACCTTAAATTCATTAGGGCAAGTAGGAAAGCCTACTCTGTTTTTTGGGGGATAACTTACAATATAATTATGAGAAGTAGAGGTTTTCTTTTCGGTGTGATCTGCATAGCTTAATCTCAAAGACATAAAGCCGTGCAGTTTCAGTGTGAGTGTGTGAACACAATGATTGGTGGTGGATCCGACTCAAGGTGCACCAGCTAAAATCTTGCCGAGTGCACCAAGTGGATCGGGAACGGCTCTGCATAAATATCATGGTAAACAGGGCCAAGGCACCATGGATTTAGATTCTTAATTAAGAATGTTTCTCCTCATATTGTCTTACACTTCTAGATTAAGAAAAAAAAGTGTATATGTAGTGGGTGATACAAGGTTTTACAACACACATTTTTACAACCAATAAGAATACAGCCATCACACTGCCTATTTCAAATTAAATCATGACGCACTTGAAAAAGCACCCTTTAAAAAAAAGAGAGAGAATGTTAGTGCTGTCAATTGTTCCTAACATGTTGCAGTACATTCTTTGGTTTCAATTCCCCCCGTTAGGAATTAAGTTGGGGGCTGGTGGTGGGGGATGAAGGGGAGATTCTTTGAGAAGAAGCCCTGGTCCGTTCTCTGTGCTGGTGTCCAGAATTGATAGCCGTGATACCAGACCATTCATGGACTTAAAAGGTGCTGACGCACTTGAGGACCCACTGGGAGAGTCTTTCCTTCCTTTGACACACACACATACAGGGGGTGTGAGACGCTGTCTGTTGTGTAGCACTTCTACTTCATTAGGAGCTGATTCTACTATCAGATCGAATCTTTGTGCTTAGCCATTTGGCCAACGCTATTAAGGTTTGATCAGGATTTAGGGAAAGACCACGGTCATAATTAACAGAAGCCCAAGCTGACACGCGGTAGGAAACTAGAATCAAATTGAAAAGAACAATGTTTTGTTGACCCATTGCTCCAACCCAGCGCCCTCCTTCTACCGACTCTATAATGGCGTCACTTGACTTCCTTCTTTGCTCCAGATGAACAAGAGTCATGATTTAAATTGCAACTCGATCAACAATATTTGTCATTTTGAGGCACTTGCTGAAATGACTGATTCTATAATTTTTTGGAGGACTGTCTCCTTTTGCATTATGTTCCAGTTTTCTATTATTTTCCTTGCTCTAATCTGCTTTGATATGCTCCAGCAAAACAATTCTCATGAAGGAAACATGAGACTTCCATCTACCCAGCAATAACAATGACATTTTACAGTGTTTACTCCAGTCACCTGTTTAATTTTTACCAGAATAAATAAATGTAAATGTATTTGTCAATTTATATATTATATCTATAGACTGTATACGTAAGTGTAAGTGGACGTAGTCACCGTGACGGTACCTATTTGGTTTGTGGACTACTATTTTGACGTCTCGAGTTCAGCATTTTTGTCGGGCACCATCTTGGTTTTTTGGAACCAGAAGTGACAGGAGAGGTTGGAGCTCAGTGCAACCAAACACTGGCAATAACATTATAAGGCACACAACTCCCAGACAGGACAACACCATGGCCGTCAATCACAATGTAGCCCCGCCCTAAAGCATACTCTGCTTTATGGTCTATTTGGCTCTAAATGGACCATCATTTACTAAATGAACATCATGCTGTATTGAAGAAGACTTGAAACTAGAGATTGAGACCATAAACTCGTATTTACAATGTTTACTGAGGGAATAAATCAAGAGAGAAGTAGAGTCATTTTCACATAGACTTCTATACAATCAGAGGAGTGGCCATTAGATAGAATGCAAATTGAAGGCACTTCCTCGTTGGCTTTACTTTTTAGAGATTGCCGCCTGATTATATCCTGGTTTCCAGGCACGACATAGTTTTGGCTGGTCACCTTGCTGAATAGACTTTTAGTGTTCAATTAAGTAACTAGGTTGGAGGACGAATTAATACTTGTCTTTGTTTGCATGTAACTCATGTCAATTTAATGGCAATGCTCATTTGCGAAAAAAACATAAAAGACATGTTAGTCAACAGCTTTAATTTAAAAGATCCAGCACCAGTGAGCTGCTATTTTTGTCCATTACTCTCCCTTTCTGCCTCTGTGAAGTCAATCTGTCAGGTCCATTTCTTTTCATTTATCTCCAGTGAAGGATGGTAAGGTTAGATTCCTCAGCATGGAGACCTCTGTGTGCTCTCTGTAGCTGCCACCACATTCATCAGCCCCGTCTCTTTCATTCCACACCTGCTCTGATCTTAGTTTGCATCTTTGTGAAGCTGTGAATGCATGTTTATTTAGATGATAAGTGGAATGCAATACAGAACATTTATATATTTTGGATAAAAGAAACAGATAAGCATTTCGGATGGTAAATACAACCATTAACTCATCAAAATCTTGTCAGCAAGTGTGCATACACGGTATGGTAGAAACTAGAACCTGTCTATTCCTGGATGCTTATTGCCTGAAGCGAGAACTATTGGTACCATTGTAATATTTTCACTGAGCTGACGCTCTGCAGACCAAAGGCCCGTCCTGCAGCGTTAGTGGACGACGTACCAGAAGGCTATAGCGAAGCTGATCACGGCGGATCAGTCTCCATTGTAAGAGGGATCAATCACGATGAATCAATAGAAGCTATAGGCCACCATTGTGTGCGGTGTCCAGAGTATGACCCTGGACCCGGCCACCCCGAGGAACTGAGGTTAGAGGCCACACACACAGACAGGGAGAGACATTGCTACGTAGAATTCTGTCTCCGTCTCTGTCAGACCAGCAACACGCTGTTATTCAATTGGATTGTGGTCTTCAGACTAGATCTGTGCGAGGCAGGACATGTGATATAGTCTGTGAATTTTCTATCCTTTTCTACCGGTGTTAGACTCATGGGTTGCTGGAGCATATCCCAGCATGCATTGTGTGAGAGGAATTGTCCATCCTGGGGAGGTTGCCAGTCTAACAGATGCAGACAGACAATATATTTCCACATGTTTTTGAGGTGCGTTCAGTTCCAACACAAAAAATAATTCTTTGCCTTGCGTGGTTGAGAGAATTTCAGCCCTGAGTGTTTCGTTACCTAATATACCCAATGTTTACATGATAAGGCTTGTGATATTATTCTTTTTTTCATTTATTATCAACAAATCACATAAAAAGACCATAACCAACAATGGGTTAGTCCATCTCTCCATACTGACTCCCCTAACTAGCTCCTCTAAGTCCTATTGGTTCCAATGGAGTTGAAAAGTAGGAGAAATTATTTTGTTATTTAAATGTCACTTAAATTTTTCCTTAGACAATGACCATACAGCTTGGATGATAAAAAGTTTAAGGTACAAGCTTATGTATGTAAAAAGGTTGGGGGGAGAAGAACTTTTGGAAAGAACCATTCAATTCCCAAGCTCATCCTCCAGCCAGGAACAGAGCTTCGCCTCGGTGCTCCACCAACACAGACACCACGCTGGCCGTATTGCTGGGCCCAATGGAGAGAAGGGAGGCCCTTGAGAACCAGAACCAGGACTGAGGAGGGCAGACTGTCAGACCCCTGCTGCAGTAAAATTATACTTTTTTTAAAGTGACTCTGGTGCTTGATAAACACTACCACTTTTGTCCACAGGAACCGCCAAAATTAACACAAAATGAAAGTACCTGGAAATAACTTTAAGTATTGTGCAATTCTGAAAAGATTGCACTTTACTTGAGTATTTCCAACTGATGCAACATTATACTTCTACTACACTATACTTCAAGCACAGTTTGCTGGTACTACTTATGCACTTCTCCTCAAGAACAACTGTGAATACATAGACTTTAACTAGTTTGTCTTGTAGACCCATCCCCCATGCCAAAATGATGGGCAAAACTTGATTTCTCAGAAACGACTTTGACAGAATTAAAACGTATGATACTGTAACCTATTGGACCTGGGAGAGTCCTGTGTTTTCATGTTAACTGACACTGAGGATATATTTTCGAGAAAACATTGAAACAGGCGGACAGAATGGAGAAACACTCTCCCAAGAGACAGTGGCTCCTCACACTACCCAGCTGCATTTTAGATTGGCTCAGAAACTTGTAGTTTTTGTGCATTTACCTTGTCTTTGGACTGTGGAGATAACCAGAGGAAACCCACACAGAGACAAGAAGAACATGCAAACACCCTGAAAGAGCTGGCCAGGAGCTTCTCAGCAAAATGACACATGCATATATATGAATAATGAAATATATGTATATATATTCTATACATATATTTTATATATATTTCATCAGCAGCCAAGTTCACAGATGGTGAAGTTCCTCAAGAGAGCTTTCATGGCCTTATTATTATTTGTCTTTACACAAGTTCACTTACCAACATTGTCTCACCAACCTCAATGTTTAAGGGATTAAAACATTTTTAAACTAAATGAAACCGTAAAAATCAGTAATCTACCATGTATGTTTTATTTATGTAAGATTTTTTTCATGCTACCTCTGAGTCTAGTAGTGTACATCCACACTATACTTATTCATATAGCTAAAATAATCAAGCCTTATATAATGGAATCTTGGAGTATCAGGCAAAGATTCCATTAGAAGAGTTCTCCATTAATGAAATGGCTGCTTTCTGCACCTAAACTGTGAAATATCCTCCCTCTTGATCTCTCTCTCTCTCTCTCTCTCTCTCTCTCTCTCTCTCTCTCTCTCTCTCTCTCTCTCTCTCTCTCTCTCTCTCTCTCTCTCTCTCTCTCTCTCTCTCTCTCTCTCTCTCTCTCTCCGTTTGTGCGTGTGTTTCAGAATCAAGCTAGACAGTCTTAACTCTGACACCGGAAGTAACTTACTACTTTAGATAAGATAAGATAATCCTTTATTAGTCCCTCAGTGGGGAAATTACAGGATTACAGCAGCAGCTTTAAATTAAAAGTAGAACATTTGCTAGTTTACAACAATAATTTCAAAAAAATCCAAAGAGTTTAACTCTTGACAAACCTACTTCGTATCATATCCACGTCTTATTTATCCACATTTGCCACACATACAATGATACTATGATACTACTGAACTTCATCAAACCAAGGTGAGTGTAAACAGCGTACATTTAATCATCGACAGTCACCAGTATGATCCTTATGACATAGTCCAAACTTTTTCAATGTCATTTCTAACAATGGATATTTTAAAAGGATCATCTCAATGCACATAAATCTTCTGCATGGCTAGATTTCACAAGAAAGGTAACTGGAAATGCATGTGTTTTTGTGGACTAATGTGGTGGGTTAGCTGACCTTTTAAATATGGTGTATGAATGATGTGATTTTCAACGATTGTTGAAAGACTGAAAATGTTCTTTTATTGTGACATTTCTTGACCGGAAACTCGTCATTTTATGCAAATTACCTCGACGCGGTCCAGCGATAAAGCGGCGCAGCAGGTAAACTCGTTCCACATGGCCGGTGGGAAGGGAGCTGTACCGCCGTACCGTCCCGTAGGTCTGTCCTGTGAAACAAAAGATAGTACCTCAAAGGCTGACGGGAAAGGAATAAACGGAGACGAGGGCGACAAATAAGGACTCATTTTATTGACTAAATTTGACACAAATAGCTATTCCAACCTGTAACTAACGTCTGTATTATTCTCCCACGAGTTAAAAAGCCAGTTGTAAGACGATTTTGTCTGCAACATGTGGCGCGGCTAACAATACGTTGTTGTTCGCTAAGTATAAGCTAGTTTTAAGGTTCGTCACCACTGTGACCCAAAGGAAATAGCTAGAAAACAGACACAAAGTGCTGCAGGCAGGCTAAATGGATCACCGGTTGTTGTGCTGCGAGGGGGACAGGCCCGCGATCCGAAGGGCCTACCGGGACTCCAACCTGTTGAATGACCGCGTCCTGCACGCGCTGTTGCGGGCAGAGGACAAGTACCTCCCCGCTGCCAACTACTTCAAATGCGTCCAGAGAGAAATAGCTCCGTACATGAGGAGGATAGTGGCTACCTGGATGTTGGAGGTAAGTTAAACACCGATATAATATTACGTGTTGTGCGAAGAGAACCACGTCCAAAATACGGAGATTTCAAAGTTCCTCTGATTAAGTGTAAAGTTCTATGTTACTTGGTACAGGAAGCTCTTTCTTGTGAGTCATTGAGGGACTGTGGTAAATTCGGCGTTTAAGCTACAATGTAACTTTACTAACAATTATCAACTAAAGGAGTACATTCAGACTGCTCTCTAGCACATTGTAGATACTGTGGAAGGGAAAAGAAGAGGAAGACAAGGTGTGTATCTACTTTTTTTTTTTGTCCAAAGGTGACCTAAATTGATGTCGACTTTAAGTTCAAAATAGTCCTAAAGACGCAGAAGTGCCTCGAAAAGTTACGTAATGTAGTCTTGCCGAAAAACAATAATTTTCTGTGGTGTTTCTTAGCGGAGTGTTCGCTTCTGTTGTCAGTTGGAGTAACTTACTGGAGTTGCTATGAAATACATTAACGTTACACAGGTTCACCATGGCATGATGCTGGTCCATACTGTATGTTGAAGTACGTGTAGCCTGTAAGAGTGGCAAAATGCCGCTGCTTTTAAAAAGTGAATAGAGTTTAAAAGAGTACTAATGCCTTTAACAAACGCGTTCTTTTACTTGACGTTGCAATTAAATACCGGTTTCCACGTGCCAGTTTAACTTGTATGTGAGGGGAAAACATCCACCACATAGAATGCAAACATAACTTATGGTTAAACAATTATTTTTATTGTCGCGAGCAGTGCATGCAGACCACGCGATGCCTTTGTGTCTGGACTGAACGTGAGGAACTTTTAAAGTTCTCCAGTTTGACCTCCATTAAGGCTCTCTGTCTTTCCAATTAAACTGCATTAAACATGTTCTTACACTGTATATCATATTACTGGGACATCTACTGTTTATGAGCGTTCTTTTTTAGCACGAGGCCGTTCAGCCTAGAGGTTAGTGATGTAATGACAAACCACACCACTAATCTGAGAGTGACACGGTTTCTAGTGCTTATCTTACTGACTGCTTCTGTAATTTTGCTTCCTACTGAACAATGGCCATGTCACCTTTTTAGGTTTCTGGATTTATCGACAAGGAATGCATAGAAAAAAATCGAATGTAATGGAACTATCTTGACTTTGTCGCCATGCCTTGTTTTTACTTTTGCTGAGAGGTTTTCAGTTGGTGGCATAAAAACAGATTGTAGTGAAGCTGCAACCAGCAATTTGAGTTGGTAATTGACTCAAACTGTTAATTATGTCAATGAAATTTTATCCGTTATTTAGTTGGTACATATTGTATGTACATTTCTTGTTGTCATGACTTAAATAGCCATATTCAGTGTGGTTGTAAAGCTGACTTCGTTTTTTGCAGTATAGCCTACTAATGAAAACTCCTTAAAACAGGATTCCTTAAATATTTAACAGAGTTCACACTGCCTTGTGACCTCATTTGCATGTGCAGTAAAAACGCTTTTATTGTATAGCATGAATTATTTTCCCCCTCTCTATTCAGAACTCTTGGTATGTGCCAAAACTAGTGCTCTAATCTCTAGATTTAAAACCTGTACAGCTCACTTATTGGCATCATTGTAAATGGGGGAGGGTAACCCAAGGCCAGGGATTTCTGTGATGCTCTCTGATTTCTTTATTTTTTTATTTTTTTTATCTGGATCTTTGATACTTCAATTTTTTTTTTTTTTTCTTTTCTTTTTTTACAGCAAAGGGAAACAAATCCCAAACTAATCCTAATAATAAATCACGCACCTGGCAAAGAAAGACCAGGAAGAAAAACAAATCAAACATAAATGGATAAATAAGAGAAAAACAAATGCATCAAAGCAACCATGCAACATGCCAACAATGTTGGTCACTCGTGTCAACCGTAATTTCAGCCCAACAGCAGATATCAAAAAATATATTCGAAGGGTTGTGTATATACAGCATTATTTATGTTTTGGATCTAGATTTACACAGATGAAGTAGCATCCTGTTGGAAGAGCGTACTTGTCTTCTAAAGAGATAATGAGCATCAACACTAAACGGAGTCAAAAAACCTGTGTGAGGTAAGTTTCTTGTTCTGACAAATACTTGATCCGTTTTGTCCATCTTGCTATGCATGTGTCTTTTCCTAGTCTCAAAAGGAAAGTCAGCCTTTTCATATTTGCATCTGGTTTGTGTGCGTGCAGGTGTGCGAGGAGCAGAAATGCGAGGAGGAGGTCTTCCCCCTGGCCATGAACTACATGGACCGCTTCCTGTCCGTGGAGCCCACCAAGAAGAGCCACCTGCAGGTACTGGGAGCCGCCTGCATGTTCCTGGCGTCCAAGCTGAAAGAGACGATCCCACTCACCGCGGAGAAGCTCTGCATCTACACAGACAACTCCGTCACACCCTCCCAGCTGCTGGTAGGTCGTGACGTCTTAGCGGGGATGCAACAATTCTGAGCTCATAAGTAGGAGACTCCTTTGTTCAGATCAAGGTATCTCTGGTTAGTGGCTGTATTGGTATGGATTTTATGGTCCCCAGAGGAGTCCTTTTAATAGTTTTTGTAATCTCCAGACCATTTCCACCACATCGACCCAACAGTCGAGGCCACGACTAAAGGCCCAAACGCACTGAAAGCGCCTGATGCATGTGGTTTAAAGAACACTCTTTCATATATATCACATCAATAATTTACTCTCATCCACTTTATAGTTTTGAACCAGGACCGTTTATTATTTAGACCAAGTTATAAGACTAAGGGGTATCTCTAATATACAAAAATGTTGCGTATGCAGACTTTTTCCTAAAATACTGCCGGTTCTGTGGCATTTGTATTTAAAATCTGATGGCCCTCCAGGGCCCTCTAGGAGCATCAATTGAGGCATGTTGTTTTCCGGTTTCAGTGCGTTTGGGGCTATAAGTATCTTTAAAAAAAGTCTGCATTGTCGTGAACTTCATTGTGGACATTCCTGGTCCCCAGAGGAGGCCTCCTAATGGGTTTTGATGACCCCCTGACCTTTCCTGCTGTGCCAGTTTAAAGCCCAAAATCCCCACAAATGGACAAAAACACACCCTCCATCCCCATCTTAATCCCTGCATCTGTCTGTTCAATCACACTTGAACCTGTTCTTCTGCCCCCCCTCCACTCTCTCTGTCCACGCAGCAAATGGAGCTGCTGGTTTTGAACAAGCTGAAGTGGGACCTGGCCTCGGTGACCCCCCTCGACTTCATCGACCACTTTCTGTCTCGGCTGCCTGTCAGGAGAGAGAACAGGCCCATACTCAGGAAGCACGCTCAGACCTTCGTGGCTCTGTGTGCCACAGGTAAGCGCGGGACTGCATCACGTACAAGATGCGTTTTAGTTTTTAATTACATTTTTATATACATTAGTGCTGGGCAATGATTACAATTTTTAATCGCATGATTTTTTTGCGATTAATCACATTGTTATGCGCAAAGTTCAATAATGAATTCAGAAGTAGTGTATTGTGCACTTAATAACATTTGGTTTGCAAACACTTTAAACAAATAAGGTGCTTTTTAACAGCAGTATTCCCTCTACACAGAAGCAGTTATAATACAGTTATCATGATTCTGATAATAGATATTCAGCCGGTGTTCACATCTTTATATTAGTGTGTAAGAGATGCAATTTGAAATATACACCTTGAAAACTGCAAACCTATCTACGTCATGTTTTTAAGTTTGTTAAAGTCTCAGTAGCGATAACTAAATGATATGCTTATTATGCATATTACAAACATAAAAACTCAAAAAAAAAAAAAATTATTTCCACTTAAGAATAAAAAAACTGTTTTCCTAATATATTTATATTAGTGCTGGGCAAGTTCACGCGATAATAACGCATTAATTAATTAATGGCGACAATTATTTTATCGCGCGTTTAACACAAGAAGCGGGCAGCGAGCGGTGAACAGCTGTTTGTGGCGTCACTTCCTGCTGCTAAAAATAAATGATTAATTAGGGCCCGAGCACAGACTTAGTCGGAGCGGAGGACCTATTGTATTTCTAATGTTTTTTCTTATTATTATTTTTCCACTTTCATGGCAAAAAGGAGGTGCTTGGGATATTAGGAATTTTGTGAAATTTGGCACGTAAGCCAGAATTTGCAAAAATTGCAGTCTGATTGGGGTGTCCAGCTGCGGTATGAAATATTGGCTCGCTAGTGCCCCCTATTGAGTAGCCCCAACATCAGGTTTCACCTA
The DNA here is from genome assembly GCA_028022725.1 of Lycodopsis pacificus. Lineage (NCBI taxonomy): Eukaryota > Metazoa > Chordata > Actinopteri > Perciformes > Zoarcidae > Lycodopsis > Lycodopsis pacificus. Next base: position 1,861,755 of record CM051698.1, read on the forward strand.
GCTGTATGAAATTTGGTGGGAATATGGATCGTGATGAGGTGCACAAAAAAATCCTCTTGGAAGGTTTCTCTAAACCAAACAGGAAGTCAGACATTTTTACTTTTATGACGTTTTTTGACCGTTTCAAGGCGTCATACTTTGACGAACTCCTCCCAGAGATTTGACCCGATTGACTTCAGATTCGGCTAGTCTGCTCTTGAGACCTTGGCAGTGAAAAGTTACTCAAAGATCAAAAAGTTATCGAACTATGTGGCCGTGGCGTGGCGTCAAAAAAACACCATTCGCCACAAAACAGGAAGTTGTTGTAACTCGGCCGTACATTGTCGAATGTGCTCCAAATCTCTCATATGTCATAACATCCTGACCCGGAACACATCTATATGATAATTTAGAATCATAGTGATAGCGCCACCTAGTGGCAACCGGATGTTGTACGTTGTGTACTTTGACATCCTGCTCCTCACAGATTAATCAGATCTCTCTCAAATGTTGTCAGAACAGCCTTAAGACCTTGATAATGCTTCATTGTGAAGATTGTAAAAAGTTACTGAAGGGCGGCGACGTGGCGGCTCGGCGAATTTCGATCCTTCGCCATGAACGAATAAACTGATGTATCTCGACTCCACATCATCAGATCTTTACCAGATTTCACATGCTTGATTAGACTCCAGGCCTGAAGAAATCTACAGGCCAATTTTGAATCATAGTCATAGCGCCACCTACTGGTAACTGGAAGTTAAAGTCTTTATACTTTGGCTTGTTTCTCTTAGTAGGTAAATCAAATCAATATCAAATTTGTTCCACACAAATACAAGAAGTTCATAATGCCAGATCATGAAGCTTTTGATGTTTCGTCGAATGCCGTTGCCGTGGCGATGCAGTCTTCGCCGTGAACAACGAAGGTCATTTTGAGAGGCTAAAAATGCTCGAAACATAAGCAAACTTGGCAAGCAGATTATAAGCCCGAAATGTAGTTATAGAATATGATTTTATTGGTTCAGAGTGGCAAATCGGCTCAATAGCGCCCCCTACAAACTTTCGACGAAGCAGCCCTCGCAGTATGTTTCACCTAGATGTATGAAATTTGGTAGGAACATGTATCACATATGGACTTCAATAAAAGTCTCTTGGGGCCATGCTCTAAACCCAACCGGAAGTCAGCCATTTTGAATTTTCAATGAATTTCTAGTGTCGTTTTTGTCATTTCCAGGCGCTGCACTTTAACGAACTCCTCCTAGGGAATTAATCAGATCAACTTCAAATTTGGTCGGTACAGTCTAAAGACTTTTGTGATGAAAAGTTACTCAAAGCTTGTTGTTTCGTCGAACGCCGTTGCCGTGGCGATGCAGTCTTCGCCGTTAACAACGAAGGTCATTTTGAGAGGCTAAAAATGCTCCAAACATAAGCAAACTTGGCATACACATTTAAAGCCCAAAATGTAGTTATATAATATGATTTTATTGGTTCAGAGTGGCAAATCGGCTCAATAGCGCCCCCTACAAAATTTCAACGAAGCAGCCCTCGCAGTACGTTTCACCTAGATGTATGAAATTTGGTAGGAACATGTATCACATATGGAATTAAATAAAAGTATATTGGGGCCATGCTCTAAACCTGCATGCAGTGTCTGACGATCACAGAACTGAATGGCAGCATCAACCAGAGTCCTCGCGCCGTCCGACGGTCGCGGACGTTCTCGGCCGCGCAGGCCGGAGTCCCGCCGGCACCCCGACGTGCACATGGCGAGGGCCCGGTCATCGCTGCTCGCAGCTTTAATTTTAATTATTTTTTTAAAGTTTTGTTTGTAATATGTATAATAACCATATCATTTAGTTATCGCTACTGAGAATTTAACAAACATAAAAAAAGGAATAAAACATGACGTTTGCCGTTTTCAAGGGGTATATTTCAAATTGCATTTATTACACACATGAAGTTGTGAACACCGGCTGAATATCTCTTATCAGAATCATTATAACTCAATATAACTGCTACTGTGTAAACGGAATACTGCTGTTAAAAAGCACCTTATTTGTTTAAAGTGTTTGCAAACCAAATATTGCACTTTTGTTCATATAGCAGTACTTTTAAAATAAAAGTGCACAATACACTACTTTTGAATTCATTATTAAACTTTGCGTATAACAATGCGATTAATTGCAAAAAATCATGCAACTTGTGTGTGTGTGTGTGTGTGTGTGTGTGTGTGTGTGTGTGTGTGTGTGTGTGTGTGTGTGTGTGTGTGTGTGTGTGTGTGTGTGTGTGTGTGTGTGTGTGTGTGTGTATACACACACACACACAAAGGGGTGGAAGTTCCCACGAGGTTTGTTTATAAAGACGGCGCCTCTTAAACTGAGCCAGCTGTTAAGGCAGGAAGACATCCTGAGGTGGCAATGAAACATGTGCAAAATCAACAAAGTCCCTTGCGTTTCAAAGTGCGCCATATTAACATTGCGTTCCGTCTCGATGCGCTGCAGATGTGAAATTTATTGCAAGCCCTCCATCCATGGTGGCAGCAGGCAGCATGGTGGCAGCAGTGGAGGGCCTGCAGACCAGAATGGCGGGCAATGCCGCGACATCTCAGAAGCTGACGGAGCAGCTGGCACAGACCATCCGGAGTGACCCGGTAGGTGTACCTGTCCATGGTTGGTGCGCATAGATGCATAATCTCTGATTTACAAACGTGTGTGTGTGTGTTTCTTTCAGGACTGTCTCAGGGCATGTCAGGAGCAAATCGAGGCGCTGCTGGAAACCAGTCTCCGACGGGCACAACAACCGCAACATTCGGTTACCATGGAAGCTAAGAACATCAGCGACGGGCAGGATCTCTCAACTACACCCACAGATGTCCGGGACATCAACATCTGATTGAGTGCCGCAGGTCGAACGGACAGAGTGGACGGTCGTCCTTTGACAAATACACACGTGGCTGTGTTTCTACACGATGGGCTGCGTAACTTGGAGCGCTCACAAGTAACTGGACTCGACAGCGTATCAGGAACTGTTCATATGAAGTCCAGAGTAAACTGTGGCGGGCGACCAGTAAATGCAGACACCATTGCGCGTCCAGGATATTGACAACCTTAAGACTGGCATTCAGCCGACAACGAAAGAACGGCTGAAAGAGTAATGCTGTCTGTTAAGTGGGCTTCTTACCCGTGGGTAATGGGTAAGAAGCCACCAAGGGGTTGTTTCAGGGCCTAGAGGGCCTGCCTGAACCCCACGCATCTGAGACTGAAACGTCTTGTTCCGTGGCCCGTATTTATCAAAGAATTGCATATAAAAAAGTAAAATATTTGCGAAAGTGGAAAAATATGACAGATTTTATCCAGCAAACCACTTCTACTTAAGTGTTGCAGCACACTGAGCATCAAATCAAATGGAAACAGAACATGGTGTAACATCCTATTAAATGTGCGTTTGGACCGGTAACTGAAAGGCAGCAGTTTAAAACTTTTCTTTGTATGCTTTCCTTCGCATGACATGTTATACCTCTAATGCATTCTACAGTCATGTTGTTTTCTTATAACGGGCTCTTAGGTTGGGTCAGGGCATTTTTAAGTCATAATCTGAAAAATAGCTTGTATTCGTAAGTTTTTATTGGTCCTTCACTTTTAGCGGTTTGATTAACACTGGCTCCGGTCAACATGTAAAGTAAGAAATCGATTACCAGTCCTGTCACGAAAAACCAAATGGTTAAAAAATACATAGGGTGTGATATATTTTACATTATGAGTTGTAATGTTATGCTTGAAGACATGATGGACAACAGGCAAAAAAAAAAGACCACAACATCATCTGGCACAAAGCGTTTGAACTGCCAAACTGAAACCGCTCTTCCGATGGGATGCAATGTAGTGCACATGTTGCACCACTAGAGGGAAGTCGAGTATTTGGGATGCAGTAGCCACCAAACATATTCAGTTTTTGGGTTTACAGAGGGACACCCAGCACCCACAAAAATTGGAAAAGCTGTAACCTAAATGTGGAATATCAGCTTTCAAGTTGAACAAAACCGCCGGCCCAAGAGCAAGAACGTCTGACGTCAATAACCATTGGGCTTGTGTCAACGCTGCACGGTGCATTCACCGTGTGCATCGGAAGCAAACCAGGTGCCTTTTCACCCACAGCAGAAGTTGGAAAAACACAATGCTATTGCCTCATTTATCTGTGTATTGTTCAACCATGCACAGCAAGTCTGTGCTCAAAGGGATAAAGCTATCTGCATTTTATAGAATAAGAGATCAGCTGTTCTACTTTTATTTATTGTATCACTTGGCCTTACAGCTAAAGGTTGAGTTGTTCTGAAAGAGAAAATCTGTTTATGGATTCAGCTGCTTTATTTACTTAAAGGTACAACTATTCTGATTCTTGAATAGGGAAGCCTCAAGTAATTGATTTTCCTACATAATGGTATGATGAATTAATTTAGTTATTTTGTATTAAGGGCAAGCTCATGACAAGCTTGTATCAGGTTAAGCCCCATGTTGGTGCTTTGTCTGTGTAAAGATGAATTAAAGGAAAACTGATCACTCTGATACAACCTGTTGGTTATGTTTCTATAATTTCACTCTGAAGGTTACAAAAACACTTTGTTTTCAGTGAATTATACACTCAAAACACACTTCTTAATAAAAAAAAATATATAGATAGATTTTTACCCAATAGACCTCACGAAATGCTTCAGTAGAAGTCTCTATTCGCTGAGCGAGCACATCCACTTGGTCAAAGTTGAACAGATCTCTGACCTGCGAATTCACCTGAGCCGGCAGGAGATCACACAAACTGAAAACGCAGGCTTGAATTTGTCCTTCATTCGGTCATCAACAGAAGTGACAGACGGATGCAGTATTCTGTACGAATAATAGCCTCACTACTGTGCTGTGATATAACTGAGCAAGTTATGTTGGCTTGTTTTTTAATGATGGCTGAAGAGCTTCTATGAGTAAGTACTTAATGGCCAGACAGTTACACACACACCTGATGTGTAAAGAAACCATGCATGCATGCAAAGCAAAGAGTAACTCGGGGCGTATCAGTTTTTGAATGCTTACACTGCAAAGACGGACTTATCCAAAAGAGTCTTGCAATAACAGCAAAGCATTTCAGAGATGGAGAGAAAGTGTTTCTAATAGTTAAGCTTTTTGATAACTGAAGCCAAAACCTCATGGCTAGCAGAAGGCTAAACTATTAGAAACATTTTCTCTCATAGTTTAGCCTGTTAGCAACATTTTCTCTCATCCCTCTAATAGTTTAGCTTATTAGCAACATTTTCTCTCATCCCTCTAATAGTTTAGCCTTCTGCTTGACCATTAAGTTCACAGTTGAGGTGCAGCAGCTCTGATGGCTACAGTTAGCAAAGGCTAAACTATTAGTAATATATTCTCATCGATATTGTAATACTTTGCAGTATAATGTAGTCCCATACACTGCAATTGGAATTTCATTAAACTCAATTCATTTAAAACAAATCAGGTGATGGAACAGAAATCCAAGTTCAATGAAATTCAATTTCAGAGCTTGATGCATGACTAGAAATGTCAATTAGTGCAAAAAAAATAAAACAAATGCAGGGTTATCTGACAAAAACCTGGCTCAACTTTTGTAACTTTAGCTGCAACGCAATCTGCTACCATCCAGTAAAGTCTTGGGCAATCAAATTTGTGCAGATGACATCCTTGGCAGATTACTTTGTATCGTTAAAACAATATTTCTGTTGTTAAACTGGTGCTCATGGGGACAGGATAAACTGATCACCACTCCTACGACTTTCCAGACTGCCTTCCAGAACTACACATATAAAGCGTATCTGACACCCCTATCAGCAGGATTCCCACGTCATTACAGACCTTTGTTACTTCAACCTTGACGTAATGGTTGGACTTTTTTCTTGGGAGAACAGTCTCAAAATCTTCATTTTTTTTCCTGGATCACTCAAACCGAGTAAAGAGATGGCAGAAGTAATCCACAGTCTGACTTAGACAAATAAAGTGTCTGTTTCCCAAATGAATATAAAAGAAGAAGTAGTTTTGACCTCATAGCATCTTCATCAGACCAGAAAATACACACGGATTAAACCTAAACCTGGTTAGACAACACACCGGAAGTACACTTTATTCCACCACATAATTAAATGACTAACAAAGAAAGCAACGAGTACACTGTCACAATGACATCAAGATACTAATATCATAGAAAAACAATAATAACCACAGCAATCATATCACACAGTATGATGTTTTCTCATCAAAAGCTACAATTAAGAATGTTGGGCTTTTGATTTGTGTCTTTGTTCAGAATCTGATAGCAAGGCACTGTTTTAGCTCAAGACGCCACTAACCTTGAACAAACAGGGACTTTGTTCCTTCTTGTCAGAGAGAATGGACAGTAAAATCAAGGTTTCACTTTAAAGATGAAGAGTTTACGTCTCAGCTGTCTGGAATTTTGTGGTAGTAAATAAAAGCGATCCGTCTGACTTATTGTGAAGTCAAAGTAGTGTAAAATACTGTAGCTGAATGAAATGACTGACATGGTGTATGTGGTGACTTGTGAAAGGACAGTTCTGAATCACTGGCTGCAGTTATCTGGGAAATAAGTCAAACTGTCTTATAAACCTGCATGCAACTGTCATAAAGAAATGTCTTCTCATAAATCATTTATAATTACAATATTGATTGTAAACCACAAAGACTATGAAGGCTATTGTAATGTAACATATCAACTGGTTGGTCTCGAAAGTTGAAACATTATCGCAACATTCTGATAATGTATTTATCACATTGGAAACACATGGTGACAATGACTTGAATGAACTCTTAACACTTGGATGAACTTCAACACTTTAACTTCTGAAGCCTCACTGATTGTGCTGCTGGGTCAAAGCACAAACTCAGACATTCTGCAGACAAATCTTGGGAGATATGGGAAGATGGGAAAATTTCGAGGAGAGCCCTGTTTCCAAAGATAGCAATTTATTTTCCGAATACCAACATTTCGGGGGAAATGTGTATAAAATGTTTCCATTGCAAACTAACCTGGGGTGATATTGATTGTTAGCAAACCCTCTTTAAAAAGGGAAACGGAGTCATGGCTTGTGAAAAACTTAAGATTTTGATTGAACGCATGAAGTTGATAAGACTGCAACCTGTTGCTGTTGTTTTACACATCCAGCAGACACTAGCATTATATAGAGTCATGTTTGTGTCCACCTGTCCTCTCTTTCAGCTCTGTTTTTGGTCTCCACCATCTCCGTCCCTTTACCAGCTAAATACTCCCTTATGTCCACCAGCTGGTCTCTAACTTTGTCTGTCTGCTGTCTGCTGCCGAGCAGGTAGTGTACAGTGGGTTTATCAGAGCTTTCAAGCTTTTTGTTGTGGTCTGTAAAACCAAAACAACAAGCTAAAAGAGGCTAAATGGCACCATAGGGTTGATTCTCTGTGGGTTCGTCACTATGAGCAATAACATTACCACACACTCATTTGTCTGTTGTTGAAATTACAAAAGTGACAGCTTTAAATAACTTCAGTAAGTACATTAAAGTAATACAAGTGAATTGCAGCCTGCTTAACTGCTCAAATAATAGTCCATTTAGATGCAACTCATTTTCTGATCTAGGTCAAAAATAAATTGCAACAACCAAGCATTTCGTTTGATAAGATCGCTGCTCTTTCCTCTGCTGGCTTGTTGTGTGAAGCAGCGTCATTCTGTCCATCTGTCTGTCTGTCCTAAGTTAGACAGGAAGAGGCAGAATTCTTTAGCTTCTGTCAGTGTGGTAACTTCATGTTCCTGGAGCTGCGGTGAACCCCACGCTGTTCACATATTCTCCGTCTTGACATCACAGATTTACCAATTGTCTCTCACTGGTGTGCGGTAGATGGAATCTTGCGCACCTTGAATGACCACATTTTTTAAATGATTGCTTAACTGAACAGGAACTGGCGAAAGGCCAGGCAAAAACCAACGTTGTGGAAGAGGCAAGAGAAGGCTGGCAGCTTTTGGTTTGAATGAATCTTTCTTGAAAGTCAGACAGAAACTAGTGCTGGAGTCTGGAGTCACTACAAGTCAAACAGGGACAAAATGTAGTCCACATGTTTAAAAAGGTGAAAAAATACACGTGTGTATACACAAGGGTAAGAGTCCTGCCTCCTGGTGCAGGACACACCTATGAAGTGCATGACGCACTAGCATTACAGCAGCACTGTGCTCTCACACATGTTCAGTTACTGTCGAGAGAGCGAGAGAGAGAGAGAGCGAGAGAGTAGTCAGACAGCTCTAGTGTGACAGTTAATCGGCAAACATGTCAGAGAAGCTGAAGGGCAACATTTTAGTGACCGGGGCCAACAGAGGCATTGGTTTGGAGCTGGTCAAACAGCTGGCAGGAGATGAGGCTCACATCTATGCCTGCTGCAGAGCGCCTGAGGGAAGCGGGGCTGAGGTGAGACATTTACATATAAATGCTTGTCATACTGCTCGGATTCACTGTTAACACACACACACACACACACACATACACACACACACACACACACACATGCTGCAACTAACAGAAGAGCATTGGAATTGATTTATAGCTTCTCCTTGAGGTATTGACCCTGGACCCACACAGACGAAAATTACTTTTTAATATGCCCAATTATTAACCATAATCTATCTCTATGGTGTTGAAGGGATTGTTGATCAATAGGAATGACTCTACTTGGAAAAACAACTTATCCAAGTGGTAAGACACTTTTATCCCAAAATATTGTGTCAAAGTTTCTCAAAGTTTGAAAGTTGTATCTCGTACAATTCTACTGATACACAAAGTTCTGTTTGTTTCACCCAATATTGAAGGCTGTATGATGCTTACTCTGAGAGGTATATTGACTTTGTTTGATCAATGTTTGTTTTCAGCTGCATCTTATGTCAATCTTATGTTATAATCATTACTTACAAACTGTACCAATAATTACCCTGGAAACCCTCTCGCCACACAATTCGGTTCTACTACTACTACATGATTTTACTAGGAGGTTTTGGGGGCAAAGTTAGTTCTATGTGGCTTGTGATCAGGGGCAATGTTTTTGTCCACAAAATCATTGCATTGTCAGGCTGCACAGAAGTTGTAGGGAGGGGTTCGGGTCAAAACACACTGGTTTGGTTAATAATTGACAAAGTAAGCAGGCTCTAACTCATTCTTCAAGACACATTTGACTTTTATTTTTTTTTAATCAAGTGCTTTGAGTCAATAACCACAAACGTTTGGTTAGGTTTAGGGAATCATCATGATTAATAAGTACTTTGTTAAGGTTACAGAAACATTGCTTTGGAGCTGAAGTGACTGACGCTGTCGTTGGGATAACACATGAAGTTCACCGTCAGTCTTCATTTTGTTGATACATCCAGTACGAACACTTGGTTTACATAAAGATAATCTTTAGGAGATTGTATGCACATTGATAATTCAAATATATACTGTATATATGGTTATAAATGTTAACTTTCATATAACAAACTGAAAGCATGGTGTTTGGGTCAATACATCTGTTAAAAGCAGAGCCAGATCTGAATCTCCTGATTGTCCCTGTTGAGCAACTCAAGAGACTGAACTTGTGGGTGTAACCTTGGATGGTTTTACAGTTCAAGCATATTAAAAACTGTGAGAAACAATGCAAGAGGTCCCTCAGTGACCCCCAACAACTTGACATGTTTTCACACAGAGGAGGAAAGAGCAGGCCTGCTAGAATATTGTATCCAACTAAAAGTGCTGTTACATTAGAGACATTTTTCTCAAGTAAAAGTGAAAAAATACTTCAATAAAAGTAAAAAGTAGATCAGTCAAATTGTACTCTGAGAAACCTTCGTGTGACACACAAAGTCTGTGAGAAAATGACTCTACTTCTCTCTTTATTTATTCCCTCAGTAAACATTGTAAACATGAGTTTATGGTCTCAATCTCTAGTTGCAAGTCTTTAATTCAGCATGATGTTCATTTTGTAAATGATGGTCCATTTAGAGTCAAATAAAGAGCATTCGTCTTATAACTTCCGTTCACGAATGTTGATTGTAACCTTTTTGGTCGCCTCAAATGCCTTATTTAGAGTTCGGTTGTACTTAGTTCTTCCTTCTCGTGTCACTTTTGGTTCCAAAACACCAAGATGGCGGCGGCTAAAATCCAAGATGGAGACCGATAAAATGCCAAACTCGAGGCTTCAAAACCGTAGTCCCCAAACCATTGGGTGACGTCACGGTGAATATGTCCACTTCTTTTGTACAGCCTACGTTTTCACCTCTGCAACTTCACTGTAGCGTTAATGGAGCAGTCCGTCATCTTATCCAGGTGATTGGCAGATGCCAGTTACATCCGTGCGCTCAGTACAGAGTTAGGTCCAGGACACCTAGCTTAGCAAAAATACTGGAAGCAGGGGTGAACTGCAAGCCTTGCTCTGTAAGAAGCTAAAGGTACCCTGTGGTTTCTGTACACAAACATAATACGTTTAACATTTATTGTTTCTCCCTAAAACATATTGTGCACCTTTCTTTGTGTCTTGCAGTGTTATTGACACCAATTGTTGATATGTAGAATAGTGTGAATCCATTGGCAGGAATGTGGCAGAGCAGGAAATACAAACAAAAGAGGGACCCACTCACCAAACATTGCTCCATAGCACCACTAGTGGTCAAAAGATCCACGCATATAAAAAACATGGACTTAAAATATATGTATTATACAATTTTCTACTGTAATATGTGTATTTGTATGCATGTTGTATGTATTATATATAATTGTTCCTGTCGTATGTATTCTGTATAGCCATATGTTTCTTGTCTGCAACTCAGAATCAGAATCAGCTTTATTGGCCATGTACGCATACGCATACAAGGAATTTGACTCCTCGTTGCTCTCAACGTACATACACAGAATTTGCAAATAAACAGGAAAAAAAATTTAAATATATAAAAAACAAAACAAGGACAACAAAAAAAAGAAAAGAAAGTAGAACAGAGGTAAGCTTAAACATTTAACGACTGTGTACAATATAAATATATATTCAAAAGTATATATATATATGAAGATAACCCTATACAACAATACAACAGCACAACAACAGTGTCAATGGAATTAAGGTGATAGTGCAGAATGGAGGTAATAGTGCAGTATGAGTGCAGCATATCATTGCTTGCATTATATTAGTATATTCTAAAAGAAAATGCAAAAGGAAATATCTGTTGTGTTTTCATCCGAGACCAAGTCATTGTCAATTGTATGTTTGGGCTACTTGCTCTCTTTGTCTGACTCTGCCAATCTCGCCTTTTCATCTATCTTTCATTCTTCATGTCTCCCTCCATATATGTGTTCCCTTCAGGCCCTGAGAGACCTCACAAATCAATATCCCGGAAAGATCTCGATAATCCAACTAGGTAAACACAACACATGCTCATATATCTGTGTACATACACAGAGTTGATATATTACAAAGCCCAGGAGGTGACATTGAGAAGGACAAACTGAGGAAAACCTTCCCTTGTGTAATTTCATGATAACTTTAGCAGCCCAGTGTTCAGGAAGACATTTCTGCAAACCAGGGATAGGTTATGTTTCTTGCAGTCAGTCAGAGCAAGTGACGTAGTAAATCAAAGCAAACATTGGTAGAAGTTACCTGGTATTAAAATTGGGTGGTATAATGACGAGTATAACATTCCAGAACGTCCACTATCTCTGGGCAGGTCAAACAAACACCGGACTTTCATCCAAAGTATCGCAGTTTGTGTCCAGTAAGAAACCAAAAACATCAACGCTTGTTGCGTAATGTTGCATATGAAAGTTAGCTACGGATGGCTTTAAGATCAAGGTTGATATTTAATGTTGTTACGTTATAACACAAACACATGATATTTTTTTTCAAACCTTAACCAAGTCGTTTTTTTGTCTAAACCTAACCAATCGTTATGCAACATTAACAGTGTGGCATTAAACTTTTCTGCTAGCACGATACGGGACTGATATGAAGTGAAACAGATTTTGGGTTCAGAAACGTTGACATTCAAGTATACCGTGGTTTGCAGAAATGTACTATGACAACATTCTTTTCTGGTAGGTAGTTTCCAAAGGGGACAAATCCTGTGAATATTTTACTTCCCGCGCTCATTGCCTACAAAGTGTTTCAAAGAAGTTGATTTGTACAGTCAGATTTCAGTTTGTCTTGAATGCGTCTTGGCTGCATTTACACTTAGCTTTTCGATAAGATATGTATGCAGTTCACCCAAAACACATGAAGTGACTAAGACCCTACTATCGGATTTCAAAATGTAAGTGTAAATGCATGCAAGAAACAATTTGTACGAATTTTCATCCAATTACTGAAATGCGACAAATGGGTTTCCATCAAGGCAGCAGAGAAACATGAAGCATAGAATACAAAAACAGTTATGTACTGTTGTTGCTAATTCAGTTAGACAGTCGTACCAAATGCAGTTCAATTAAAGCAGTTATATGAACATAAAAGTCCACACTTCTGCAGCACACCCTCTGAATTGCCAAGCCTGTGTTTAACCAGCATATCAGCACATCCACCTTTTGTAAACTAGCCTATGCACTGCATGACTCAACCAACCAAAGCTGGGCCTCATGCAAGAACATTTGTGAATCATTATCCTAAACCTCTTACTTTTTCTGTGAGGCTTTGGTGAATCCAACTTCACCAAACTTCTTGCAAAACACAAATTTTAACTTCACCTGTTCGTCAAGAGGTGCGCCTCGGTGAGATTTCTTCATTAGCATAATTGTTGATCCTGTTTAAATGGTGCCATGAATTACACATAGGATGTTTATCAATTTAAAAGATAATGTCAAGAAAGCCGCAAGAGTGTCGTAGATTTGTCGTAGTAGCATTTAGTTTTGTGTGAAACCGATCATTGAAGACTGAACTAGATCTCTTGCACCAGCACAGCCATTGCCTTGGCTTGCTAGCTCACTTGCTAAGTAAGCTATATCCATGCACAAATATAACGTTATCGTACCGGATGTGTTTCATCCAGCGAATGAGCAAATACTGTTGTTGGTGTGAGTACATCCTGGTAGGAAACTCATCGTAGCTTCAGAGAAAGACGTCACTTACACGACTTTTGGGCATATCGTCTTTCTAGTCACGTATTCATGTATTCATGTCTTAAACGTCAACAATTTTACAACAAAATGTGACTTTCTTTAACAGTCTTTCTTTCAAATTATCTTTTCAATTGGCAAACATCACATGTGTAATTCATGGTACAATTCAAACGGAAGATGATTTGTCTCCATGCTGATTGTTGTGGACTGAATACTCGTTTCACATTCTGCAGACACGTCGGATGAGGACAGCATCTCGGCTGCTGTCGAGGCTGTTAACAAGCAGATCGGGGCCGGTGGGTTGAACCTCCTCATCAACAACGCCGCCATCAACAAACCGGGCACACCGGCACCGCTCTCTGCCAGCGGGAAAAAGGACATGATGGAGGTGTACGAAATCAATGTGGTCGGACCATTTCTCATTGCCAAGGTTGGTTTCGTCTTGCTCCACTCCGTGCTTTTAGCCTGAATGTTTTTGTGGCGTAACTTTGGAAACTGATGGACCTGTCGGCTTCTGACAGAGGGGGAATGATTGAAAGAGTCTGTGTCCAGGGTGGAAGTGGTAAGCCAAGATCTTTCCTGCTCGACATAGGGTCCTGGGCACTGGTGGAATGTCACACACAGGGTGATGGGGGTGGGTGGGGCTTCTGAAATGCACAATCGTCAGAGCTTTGAGCATTAAATTGTTTTGTCCGCATCACAACATCAGTGTATCAATCTCCCAACCTGTAGGTGGACTCATCCCCACCAGAGATGAGTCACAGAACAGATGCAGGGATGTAGACAGAGTGAAATATCAGCATCTCTTGCAACATCTGACCACAAAGGTTGACTGTTAAATATGGAGAAACACTCTCACGCATGTCTGGTGTTGGCAGCCATCATGTATACGACACTGCTGAGGTGTCACTTCCGTCTCAACATGGCGGAGTATGAAAACATAATTTGGGACAAATAGGAGGTCATGGTGGAGTTCAAGGTTTTTTTCTTTAATTTACAAACAATTGTTTTACATACTGTAGCAACAGAATGTAAAGACAAAAAAAATGAAGACAGGAAAAGATGACCAGCTAGTTGCCAGAACGTCAAAGTTTTAAAAGGAATACATAAAATATACACAACATATGTACATGTACATATAGTACATGTGTGCATCATAGAAAAGTGAATACATATGGTCTGTAAATTCAATCGGTAAATTCAGGACAAGGCAAAAATAGAAGTTCTTTTCTTGTTTTAGCCAATTACATCCAATGAAGAACTTGCTGTTGTGACAGTTTCTTTATTGGATGTAATCCAATCTGTGTTATGCACATATCTTGGTCCTCTCATGCTGGACTGAGGACAGACTGGACGCTGCAGCGACTCACTATCGCCTCTCCAGGTACAAGTGGTATTACAAGACAGGAGCCGGGGATAGCTGGTTAGCATGCTCATTTCTTTAGACATCTCTGCAACACAACACATAGACGTCTTTGACATAACATCAACGCTGTGACCTCTTCACATTCTGTTTTCATAATGTTCGTGGATTTGTTTACGTTTTGAACTCAATTTGTGTCCAGATCTTACTGCTTGCACCTTTAACACAAGTAGTTGTATCAGTTACAGCATGTCATGCACTGTACTGACACACACACACCACATCACCTGCCTCTCTCTTCAGATGCTTCTTCCACTCCTCCAGAGAGCAGCAGAGATGGACTCAACTGTAAAGGACGAGGGTAATGAAGTGGAAACATATGAGACATGCATTATATCACATTGCAAATTACCAGTAATATATATTTATATCAAATTAAAATGATTATTGTTATTAGCAGTAGTATTAGTATTGTCATTCATATGTCATGATGCTAGTCTATTTGTCTCTCAATGTGTCTCAGGTGATAAAATGTCCTGCAGGAGGTCGGCCATTATCAACATCTCCTCGCTCGCCGGATCCATAAAGATATGTCCGGAGAACTTTGCCAGGGCGCAGATGTACCCTTATAGGGCCAGCAAGGTACCGCTCACTATCACAAAATATGAATTCGATTTTTTAAATAAAACAATTGAAAATAATAGCACTTTATCCTAACTTGTTTTTGTTGATTTTTAATCCGGAAGATTCTTTTTTTTTTTTTCATGAGATAAGATCATCCCCAAAACCGAGGCCCCTAAATTAAAGAGAGACAAAGTCACAGCTGCGGTTCAATTGACCCTATATTAGAACCTTTTCACATATTTACTTTGTGTGCTCTCATGAATGTAAAGGATAACACTGACATTTGTCTTTTGTCAACAAATCTCATGAAAAGAGAAAAACCCAAATCGTGTTAGTCCGTCTCTCAAAACCTTCTGACTTCCTTGTCTCTGTCACTCAGCTCCAAGCCCATTGGTTCCTTCTTAAATCTTAAAAAAAAAAAAAAAAAAATCATCACAATAGGCAATATGGTTTCTTTAAAAACAATAAAAAAGAAACTCAGGAAGGTTAGGAGGGAGGCTACAGTGAAAACATGACTGTACCCAGTGAGCATTTTTTGGTTGAATAGTCGTCTAAAAGACGTCTACGCCCGTCGTTGAAACAACGTTCAGAATTGGTTCAAATGTGAAAGTTTTTTCGCCGACTATTTGTAGACGTTGATTCAACGTTGAAGCTTAGACCAGATTTAAACGTGATTTGCAATGCTATAATTTTTCGTCCTCTACATTGTGCTAATACTAATTATATCATGATTTAAAGGCTTACTAAGAAACCACATCCACATTTATCAGTGTATTCAACCTCACCGTGTTTTAACCGTGGATTCAACGCCGAAATGCTTACAGTGCTTCACACATAACACACCAACAGTTTCCACTTACAGGACAAAAGACCAAGTGACACAGCAACAGTTCATTTGTATTTATTAAAGCACAATATAACTATAAACAATGTTCTTTATAAAAAAACATTATCTCCTTTTCCTTCTTTAAATGTCGTTTTCAAAGCCACACAGGAGCCGGTTTCAGGAGACCTGCCATATTTTCAAGCTGGACATCTGTAAATACAACAAGTATTAAAAAACATATTGACTTTTAGACCAGTTTTGAATGTCTCTACACCGGAGACCATAGACGTGTCTTCAACAGAACGATGCTGACCTGGATATTACACAATAATGTTTATATATTGCCATAACCCAAACAACAATGATTTGACCACCCAGTGAGCACTAACCCGGATTTCAACGTTGATATCTGGTTGATAAAGCGTTGATATGGGGTCTGAACGTCTTAGACGCGTTTTAACCGTGTTTTGAACCGGCTAAATTACGGTTACAATATCAACCTGTCACAAAACACCAATTTCTTTTAAAATATTGATGTTTTGTTCAGTTGTAGGTTGAAAGAGACGCGATTTTGGTTACTTTAAATGCATTTGTCCAAAATCATATTACGCTATCCGTTCATATGTGGTCTACACGAAGACGTTATTTCAACCCATTCAATGTCTCATATAAAACGTGGTAAATATGGAACTATAGACTGTGTGCTGTCAACAAGAAGCTCCCAGGACATCATAATGAGAGCAGAGCACATTATGTCTGTATGTTCACTAAAATACAACTCAGTGTTTACTGCTGGAATACGCATGCGCACGGACTCTGTTTCCAGACAGCCGCTATCTTCGCAGAACATTGCACAAACACGGCACTATTTGAGCTAGCAAGCTCGAGCTTACTGAGTTCATGAGCGAAGTGAACGAGCTGACGGAATAAACGAGGCTTCACGCTAACGACGTACTCTGTAAGTACTTGAACTACTTCATTCCAGTATTGCAAACCGAAATATCATTACCATACCATTAATATCATGTTGCTCATCATGCGGGCGAGGCTGCTAGCTTGTTAGCATGTTACGAACAGTAAACTTAAACAGCAGACACGTGTGTTAGTTAATGTACTGTACTACCGTTAATACGGTCCGATCATGGTCAAAACATTGTTGTTTGGGTTATGGCAATATATAAACATTATTGTGTAATATCCAGGTCAGCATCGTTCTGTTGAAGACACGTCTATGGTCTCCGGTGTAGAGACATTCAAAACTGGTCTAAAAGTCAATATGTTTTTTAATACTTGTTGTATTTACAGATGTCCAGCTTGAAAATATGGCATCTCTCCTGAAACCGGCTCCTGTGTGGCTTTGAAAACGACATTTAAAGAAGGAAAAGGAGATAATGTTTTTTTATAAAGAACATTGTTTATAGTTATATTGTGCTTTAATAAATACAAATTAACTGTTGCTGTGTCACTTGGTCTTTTGTCCTGTAAGTGGAAACTGTTGATGTGTTATATACCCAGAAGCACTGTAAGCATTTCGGCGTTGAATCCACGGTTAAAACACGGTGAGGTTGAATACACTGATAAATGTGGATGTGGTTTCTTAGTAAGCCTTTAAATCATGATATATTAGTATTAGCACAATGTAGAGGACGAAAAATTATAGTATTGCAAATCACGTTTAAATCTGGTCTAAGCTTCAACGTTGAATCAACGTCTACAAATAGTCGGCGAAAAAACTTTCACTTTTGAACCAATTCTGAACGTTGTTTCAACGACGGGCGTAGACGTCTTTTAGACGACTATTCAACCAAAAAATGCTCACTGGGCATGATCGGATCGTATTAACGGTAGTACAGTACATTAACTAACACACGTGTCTACCGTTTACTGTTTAGGTTTACTGTTCGTAACATGCTAACGCTAACAAGCTAGCAGCCTCGCCCGCATGATGAGCATAACATGATATTAATGGTATGGTAATGATATTTCGGTTTGCAATACTGGAATGAAGTAGTTCAAGTACTTACAGAGTACGTCGTTAGCGTGAAGCCTCGTTTATTCCGTCAGCTCGTTCACTTCGCTCATGAACTCAGTAAACTCGAGCTAGCTAGCTCAAATAGTGCCGTGTTTGTTTCCAGCCAGCCTCGAGCTTAGCACATTGCACAGAGTCCGTGCGCATGCGTATTCCAGCAGTAAACACTGAGTCCGTGCGCATGCGTATTCCAGCAGTAAACACTGAGTTGTATTTTAGTGAACATACAGACATAATGTGCTCTGCTCTCATTATGATGTCCTGGGAGCTTCTTGTTGACAGCACACAGTCTATAGTTCCATATTTACCACGTTTTATATGAGACATTGAATGGGTTGAAATAACGTCTTCGTGTAGACCACATATGAACGGATAGCGTAATATGATTTTGGAGAAATACGTTTAAAGTAACCAAAATCGCGTCTCTTTCAACCTACAACTGAACAAAACATCAATATTTTAAAAGAAATTGGTGTTTTGTGACAGGTTGATATTGTAACCGTAATTTAGCCGGTTCAAAACACGGTTAAAACGCGTCTAAGACGTTCAGACCCCATATCAACGCTTTATCAACCAGATATCAACGTTGAAATCCGGGTTAGTGCTCACTATACCCAGTGAGCACTAACCCGGATTTCAACGTTGATATCTGGTTGATAACGAGTTGGTGTCTGTTGGGAGACCTGATCCAGACCAGACAGTCTTCAGAAACCTGTATTTAGTGTCATCTTTAACAACAAAGCTTCTGTCCTCTGCTGTTGGTTGCCAGGCAGCACTGAACATGGTGACTCGCTGTCAATCGGAGGACTTCAAGAGACACAACATACTGGTGACAGCGATCCACCCTGGCTGGGTCCGCACTGAGATGGGAGGACAAGAGGTGAGGCGATGGAGAGTTTAATGAGAGCCACTGCACACCTTTTTAATACGTTATGATCCTTTCAGCAGGTTTGTATGAACAAAAAAATAAGCACACTTGCTTTGACAAACTACGTCTGTTCTCTGCTTCAGATTCCTTTATGTGAACACGCTTTACTGGTTGAACTGGCCCAACTCTTTACGTGGTGGCTCCCAGTATCAATCAGTAAGTATATTTACTTAAATACTGTAGGCAACTAAAGTACAAGGGTGCTCTTACTCCGCAGAATGTATCTGATGCCTGCATTTACTTTCGGGATTCATATTTTAAAAACATTTTTGACAATTTCGGACATAAAAGTCGGTGTTGCCTTTAGTCTTAATCTTGCTAGATAATGTTTGTAGTTTTTAGGAGCATCAAAGTCGCTGCAAGTCCTCTGATTGCCCTCTTAACAACCAGTCATACAAACTTTCTAAAAACTTTATTAAAATTTGTTCGAGTCGTCACTATACATTTTTTACATATACATGATATTTGGCCTCTGCATTGAACCCATCCCTAGCATATTGGGAGCAGCGGGCTGCTGAGAAGCCCCCGGGGAGCAGTTAGGGGTTTCGTGTCTTGCTTAGGGACACTTCGGCACAGGACTCGTAGCGGGACCCTCTCTACCCAATGAGCCACGGCCGCCCCAGCCCACTGAAGAGTGGAGTCAGAGAGCAGACAGGGTTAATAAACTGCATTGTTTGCTGTGATGATTCACTTTTTCTCTGTTACGAACTTGGCAAGTATTTCCTGTGACCTAGCACAGTCAACAGTGCTGGGTCACAGTAAAAACAACACAGCCACCACTACTATAGTACAGAATGTAATGTACAAAACTTAGAAATGAAAGAACCATATCAACTAGGAAGGGTGTAGCGCACATTCCATTTGACTTCCCTCTTTTTTGTGTTTGTTTGTCTCGCCTCCCACAGGCTACTTTATCCACCCAGGATAGCGTGCACGGCATGCTCGCCATGATGTCGTCACTCAGCAACAAAGACTGCGGGATGCTTCTGGACTGGGAGGGCAACACGATCCCCTGGTAGCAGTCGCTGTGTCAACCACTCCAGGGCTTTTTATAATTGTGAACCGTATGCACCCTAGAGCACATTAAAGGCCATAATATGCATGTTATTGTGTTGAGAGTCATCATTGCCCATACTGGCCATGAAGCCTTCATAGAGTGACTCATGATATGAATTGGTTGCTGTTGTTAAACGCGGCCCCCATTTACTTATATTCGCCAAGACTTTTCTTCATTTTCCGTTCACCGTGGAGGCATTCGAGAAAAACCTTTTCTTCAAGAATTCAAGGTTACACGGGCTGAGAAACTGATATACAAATGGTCATTTTGGGGGGTGAAGTATTCCTTTAAATTGGGTGTATCCTCCTGCTGAGGTAACTCAGTCAGCACAGAATTGAATGTCACATCTGCGGTCAATCAGAAACCTATATACCGGTAGTTACGATCATGTAAACAGGGAGCTGAATAAATAATGCACATGTACTGTATTGACAAATTTCCCTTTGGGGATGAATGAAGTATATTTCTATTCTATTCTATTTTTCTAAAATGCATGCAATGTAGCTGCTATTTTGAACTACAGCTGTTGTGTTTTAGACTGTATGATGTTGTGAACGAGGACGCTAGAAGGAAAGGCTATACTGCACTATACACATGCAGCAGTCCATGCTTTAGACACGCTCCATTCCACAGAGGATTCGCACTAAAGTCCTCCAGCCTGCACGGGTGCCAGGAAAATCCACCGAGATCAAAATCAATCACCGTTGGAATTTCCTGATGTGGAAAAAGTGTAATGTGCTTTACATCTTAAGGTTTCTTTGGTAAATACCACTCACTAGAGGCCACTTGGGGAAATTACACTATAATCACGAAGCTCCACCGTCACACTCCCCTAGTGGTGAGACAAAGTTTTAGTATTTCAGTAATTTCACATCGGTAACAGCCTTTGTGCACCTCAACCTTTTGATAAAATATTCCTAACTTAATTATAATACACTGTCATTTTGTTTTAATATTATGTTTATCTATGTGCTTTTTTGTCTAAAATTTGACAAACGTCGATGCGTGATTTGAAGTTTGAGCAGTTTGCTCTCTAACTGAATCAGTGATTACGATCAGCTGGGATACCGACCCCAGCTGCACTTCCATGGAGATTGCCTCTCTACTATAAACAACGGTTATTGTGGGAAATGTTTCAGTATATAGTATATAACATTTAAGATAATGTTCTTTAAGGGTCCTTTGTAGAGTCGCCGTGTTGAGCTAACGTTAGCTCGCTAACAACAACGAGTCAGGCTAAAAAGCTAATTGAGTAAGGCTTACGAAACCAGAAGTCTCCGTTCTACAGTTCGGCGCTGCAAACCTGGAAAGCTAACAAAACTGTAATATTGTGTAATACTGTATTAGTTTACTCTGTGATTTAGATATTTGTGGATATTGATAGTTTCTACAGTGACGTGTTAACCCCGTCTGGTTGTTAACCCATTTCATTTAACTGTATTAAATGTTATTAATGACGGTTAGCTAATTATCAACAAATGAATGCAACGCTAAATGAAATGGAAACATTTCATGCTGCTGTTCTCCACTTTCCATTGTCGTCATCTTCTTTCTGTTTTTAGCGGATTGCAATTGCAACTTTAAGGTGTACCGCTGCCTATCGTACCAGAATATGTAGAACAGCATGTTTACAATAGTCTGTAAAGCACTTTCCAGTGCCAATGCTTACTATAAATATAACTTCTATAAATGTGAATTATTATATTGGTCACACATTTCTATATGCAGCCCCAATGGATGACATCTTGGAAGAAGAGGAATGTTATACGTAGGATGTTCTTTCTCATTACCAGCTGTGTTGCGTTTAATGTGTTAAATATTGAAAGCATCCATCATATTTTGAATTTAGCGGCCTCTTTAATTGTTACGCACTTCTTGAATAATCCTGAAGTGCTAGGATATATTCTGTAATAGACATGGACATTCAGATATCAGTGGGATTTACACTTCCTGAGAATATCATTGGTTCTGATGTCCAGAACTTCAGAATACCTGAAGCTGTAATTATAGCCCATGTAAGGAGCTCAATTGTCTTCTTTGTTGGTTCTCAGAGAAAAGACGTGAGGTGTTGAAGGACAAGCAGCAGACTGGACAGAGACGAGGACATCAAGCTGAGGAGAGTTGGACCTGAAAAAAAGATATCTGAAGTTTTCGTCTTTTTCATTCAGAGTAGAGTAATATGATATATTATGTCCGAAAAAGTATTATAAAAGCCATAGTGTAGTAAGTATGATACAATAATTATTGTTAGAAATAGTTTAGTACGTCATATGAGTCATAAAAAAGTGATGGTATAGTAAGCAAACGTCATAATTTGGTACATAATGAAGGTCATATTCTACCATGTCTAAAAATCCATATTATATTATGTCAGAAAAGTCACAGTATAGCATATTGAAAAAAGTTCTTAAAAAGACATACTTTGTTAAAAAAAGTTTAAAATAGTAATCATATAATACTTAGAAATAATCCATGGTGTAGAATTTCAAAAAGTTATTCTATAATGTACAAACAAATCTGAGTATATTATGTCAGACATTTCATAAAAAGCCATACATAATATATTATGTAAATAGTCACAGTACAGATCGTACGGAAGGTCGAAAACAATCCTAAAACAGTCATAGTAAGGTATGTCAAAAAGTCTTAGTATCGTAAGTCAAAAGGTATTAACTATGTTGAAAAATGTACTTACGATGGTATATGATCGTATGGTATGTCTGAAAAAGTCCTAAAAAGCCCTTAAAAAGCTATTATACATTATGCCAAAAAAAGTCGAAGTATAGTATGTAAAAATAAATAATCATATTAAGTCATAGTATAGTATTTATTTGGATAGTATGTTAGGATAGTTCTGAAAGTCTAGTGTTTAAAAAAAGCCACACGTCCATATGTCACTAATAAGTCATGCCACGCCACATTATATCATAAGTCATAGTATAGTTTTTCAAAAACTTCATAAAACGTCGGATAGTATGTTCACATAAAAAGCCATAGCATGTCAAACGAGTCATTAAAAAGTAATATGTTACTTCTAGTCCTATTATATTGTGTCAAAGAGTGATAGAATAGCAACTATTAAAAAAAAGCCTAAACATAGAATGTCGAAAAGTAATAGTATGGTATCGCGAAAATACATTGAAAAGCATGTCAAAAAAATCATAGTATGTCAAACAGGTCATCCAAAAAAAGTCATTGGATGTCGAAAAAGTTTTAGAAAAGTTTTTTACATTTTTCGACAAAATTCCCAATTGTACTTAATTCGCAGTGCTATACTAATATTTCTTTCGACATACTATGACTTTTTTACACTTTCTACATATGACTCCTGAATGATTTATTTCAACACACTATACATTTTCATATTTTGTTTGGATATGCTATGCTTTGACTTTTTTGGACATACTATACTATCACTTTTTCATGACTTATTTTGACACACTATATGACAACTTTTTAATGATTTTTCAACATACTATACTATAACATTTTACAACATACTAGACCAAGATTCTTTACGACAGAATATACTAGGTCTTTTTTCAACGAGGTCTTTTTCTATGGCTTTTTTAATCTTTTCGATTTTGTTCATGACTTTTTTAGAAACATTATGCTATTACTTTTTTGACATACAAAAGTGTTACTTTGTCGACTTTTCTTGACAAATTATTCTTTGATTTTTTCATAGCTTTTTGATGATTCATTTTACATTTTTCTATGGCTTTTTAAAAAATTACTTTGCTATACGTATATATTTTGATACTATACTTTACTATACAATGGCTTATTATTACTTTTTTTGACAAACTACAGTTTTTTGATGACTTTTCTGACATACAATACTATGACCTTTATTGACATACTGTGCTATGATTTTTTAGGCATACTATAGGAGGGCTTTTTTGAAATACTATATGACTTTTTTATGATGTTTTCTTCTTTTGGGATACTATTCTGCAACTTTTTTATGAGCTTTTAAAAAATATTATTATATGGCTTTTCTGAGACGTTGTTCAACATTCCATACTCTGGCTTTTCTGTGGCTTTTTTGACATACAATACT
>CM051698.1:1890731-2023231 GCA_028022725.1 Lycodopsis pacificus
ACAAGCCCAAAGAGATTATCATAGGATTTTACCTTCACAACTTGAAAGTTGAACGTACTGCTCTGCAGTGTCTTTCCTCGGCTCAGCACCCTCTGTCATGGTGTCTGGTACATCTTACTCTGGTCAGAATGTCCATATTTGATTGGCTGAGCTGCATCACGTGACGTGATTCACTACCCATCAGCCTCTGCTGGCTGTTAAGTTTTGTTTCACGATAGTCACGCGCTCGCCCACTGACCAATCACAGCACACTCTGCACCTCGCGGCAGAGCCTGTACATGGACACTGAGCAGCATGTAATGCTGACGTCATTATAGGACGGCCCGCCACTGGCTTAATGCATTCATTAATTAACGCCGTAAACTAACACAAGAACGGCTGGTCAACCGGCGGTGAACAGCTGTTTGTGTGGCGTGTCTTCCGTCACTTCCTGTTTCCTTCACCTCCGGTTTCCTTTACCTACTGGGTCCTAAATCCCTCCATGTATCAACGTACATTTATTACAAATACCACACATATTACGGTAATCAGCGTTGCATGTGTCTGACCTAAATACCTTCTGTTGTTCAGTCTTTGTTCATCCTGCATGCATCGCTCTTTTCTGTTCTTTAACGTTACTGGCGCAACAGAGCTGTTAGCTCCCAGCGGTTAGCAGACTGTTGTTACCCAGCATGCAGTTCGGCAAAGAAATTTGATAAATGTACAATTATTATTGCTACAAATTGTTTATCTGTCACAAACTGTTGTGTCGTGGTGTTTTTATGGGGTCAGATCAGTCTCAATAATCACAAATGCACACAGAAAGGTTCACAAATGCGCACACAATTCACAAATATATTCGATTTACAAATGCACGCAGAACGATTCACAAATACATTCAAATGCACAAATGAATAAATTACGATTTATATAAATGTAAAAAAAAAATCACAAATATATTTCTGCATTTGTAAGTATTTCTGTGTGGATTTTTTACATTTGTTTGTGGATTTGTATGCATTTCTTTGTGGATCGCACTGCATTTCTTTACAGATCTCTCCTTGGATTTATGAGACTGCCCTGACGTCGCTATATTCACAAATGCGTTATTTTCAACATTCTCTTTTTCAACCAATCACATGAGCGCAGCTCCCCCCTCCCCTCCCCACGAGGCTGCCAGCGTTAGAGTTACGTAATTTGCGGAAGCGACAGGGGAAGCTCAAAGGCACTTCCTAAAAAAAAGTTGGATACAAATTGTATAAATATATACATACATATAAATATATTCATATAGATACATACCTATATATACATACTTATATATGTATATATATCCAAATCAATAGGTTATATGGGTTGCTATCATTTATATAAATCGTAATTTATTTATTTGTGCATTGGAATGTATTTGTGAATCTTTCTGCATGCATTCGTAAATCGAATATATTTGTGAATTGTTCTGTACGCATTTGTGAACCTTTCTGTGTGCATTTGTGATTATTGAGACTGATCTGACCCTATATGTTTTGCCCTGTTAAAGAGCATTAGTTGTGGGTTGTTAATTGTTGTGATAATAATTGTTGTTATAAAGTTATAAAGTAAACCATGAGTAGGGGTCCCACTCAATACAGGTAAGACAACTAGCTCCGTCTGTAGCACGGCGAACAATATATTTTGCTGCCTGTTGAAGAGCAACAGAAGTTGTTTCTGCTGTGTATGACGGTATATGAAAAATTCATATCGTACGGGAAATTGAAACCGGTATATGATGTAATGTGTACAGTTGATCTCATCAATATATCTATAAGTACATGTTCAAGATATATACACATACAGTATTACATTGAGGGATAAGTGCAGTATTTGTATATCAAGTTTAGGTAATTCAATTAAGAAATGTGTTAATTAATTGATGTTTACTTTCATTATTATTAGATGTATTTATTCTTTCTTATTTATGTCTGGCCTTTTTTCCCTATGCTTTAGCAACATTCGGGGTGACCGTGGCGCACTGGGTTAAGAGGTTGTCTGGGAACTGGAAGGTCAACGGTTCAATCCCCGACTGGGACGTGTCACGTGTTGAAGTGTACCTGAGCAATACACTGAACCCCCGGCTCCCCGGACGCCTGTCATTGGCAGCCTACTGCTCCCAGTATACAGAGATGGGTCAAATGCAGAGAAAAATTTCCCCCTTAAAGGGATGAAGATAGTATCAATTCTATTCTTCTTCTAACATGGATGTGTTGATTAGTCTGTTTGCCAATAAAGCAAATTTAAAATGAAAAAAATTACTTCTCATAGACAGTCCTCATAGATAAATGACAGCTGCTGTGGGACTTCAGCTCTGTCGTTGACAAACCGAGGCAATATACTGTATCATATATTTTGTAATAAAAAAGGCACTTTTGAAAACAAAAAGCTAACGACAAAATGTGTGTAACTATGTGAGGTATGGAGGGCAGCTCAGGGACACTGTGTGAAGCTCGCTCAGGTTTGTTCCAGAGCGTCACATGACCACAGTCACATGGCCGAGCTAAAATATGTTTCGTGTTGCAACTAGAAATGTGCACTCGGTACTGGTGAAGGTCTGAAGCAGTTGCTGATCGCGAGCAGTTCGTACCGGCCGGTTAAGAGGATTGCCAGTCAGTGACAGTCGATAAAAAAGGTTTTTGAAAAAGTGTTGGATCACTGCAACTTTGAGAGGTCCTTGAGCATACAGTCCTAAATGAACACTGAAAATATTAGGCTGATGGGTCTGGTAGTATTTTAGATTAGCCGTGGACAGACAGACAGACGCCCTCACACACACACACACACACACACACACACACACACACACACACACACACACACACACACACACACACAATCTCCACCACAGAAAGAAACAGCCATGTAAAAAGGTGTTTGTCCATGTGTGTGTACCTGTAAATGGACGTAGTCGTAGTCCTCCATCCAGCCTTCCTCTGTGGTCTCATACGGCCGGTCCACACCTTCCTCTTCCTCTGCAGCTGTAAACTTTGGCGGAGAGGGGAGGGGCCGCGACTGAATGTTCACCCTCTCCCCTCCCTGATAGCTCCCACTTCCTGATCCCGTCATGTGACCGCCGATCTCGCCCGGGATCGGGGGAAGCGGCAGCTGCTGCTGCCGGTTGGTCCGTTTGAAGAGCAGCGAGGCGTTACCGTGGAGAAAGGAGGCGAGCTGCTTGGCGTCGTCAGGGATGCCTCGCGCCGTCATGATCAGCCGATCCAGGTCGTCCCCTCCCGGCGGGGGTGCCACGAGCGCAGCGTGCGACCAGGAGACGCCGTCCAAGCTCTGACTGTGTCGGATCAAACTCTGGAAGACCTCCTCCATCTTCCCCACCTGACGGCCCAGCTTGGTCTGCAGGGAGCGGTCCGTGGCCTGGGCGGAGTTTGCCACGGCGCCCCGGGCAAATTCTAAGAAGTCCCGCACGGTGGAGCGCACCCGGTCAGCGGCTTGATGAATGGCGGGGAGGTTTCCTTCCAGATGGGCGGGGCTTCTCCAGTTGCCCGTGATGAACGACATCATGAGTGAAACGCTGGACTCGACGGCCTGCTGGAGGCGGGACAGACGCTCCATGGCCTGCTCCAGGTCCAGGATGAGGGGCTTCCCCGGTACGGAGCCAGGGCCGGGAAGGGAGGAGGAAGAGGAGGTGTCGCGGACGGGGACCATGTCCAAGGAAGAAGCGGAGTGGTTGCTCCGTGTGCTTCCCGTGCTGGAGGCGGACAGCCGCTTGAAGGACAAGGTGAGCTCCTCACTGGTGGACTGAGCGTCACGCACCACCTGGAAAACACGGACGCAAAATAAGCTTAACAGATTATTCCACAATATGTTTGTAATGCCTTATAGCCATGCGTGATGTAGAAAGTGTTGCTCGATTACAGTATTTCTCATCAAATAGAAACTAACTGAACACAACAACGATGGTTTCCCAACATGTGGGAGCGCCTCTTCAGATACCTGCGGTGGGACATCGTAGACACTGTGGTCTCCCCTCTCCCCTCCTTTCTCCTCTCGCTCCCGAGGGAAGTCGTAGACGTCCTGATGGTGATGACCCCCCGACCGCAGGCTGGCGGGGATGTCGTAGATCTCCTGAGGGGGCTGGTCGACTCCGCGGTAACGCTTGTCGGTCAGGATCGGGGGCGGGACGTCGTACACGTCCTCCGGGATCGGCGGCTCGTCGTCGTCGTTGTCGTCGTCGTCGTTGCCGTTGCTGTTGAGGTTGCTGTGCGGGTACTGGCCGGGGGGTGGGAGAGCCGGCTTGAGTTTGGCAAAGTGGGGTGGCACGTCGTAGGTCTCCTCTCTGATTGGCTGAGAGTCGGGGACGTCTTTGCTGACGGACGGGGGGAAGTCATACACCTGAGGAGAGAGAGAGAGGGAGAAACATTCAAATATAGTAATAAATACTAAAGCAACCGTGACCACTGATTTATATCACATTTTTGAACAGGACAGTAAGAATAGAGTATATATATATATATATATATATATATATATATATATATATATATATATATATATACACACACATACATACATATACACACACAAACAGTATATTACAGTATATATTATATTCAGACAGCCTTACCGTCTGCTGTGTGCTTTTGTCTGAGCTGGCTGGGATGTCATATATATCCTGACCACTAGAGGGCCCCTTCACCACCATGGGAGGAGTGTCATACACCTGAACACAAGACATCCAGACAGAGAAATAACATGCAGTTACACACACACATCTCACAGCTGCTTCACCATCTAATTATCTGTGAAGTATGAGTATGCTACGACCATCAATATATAACAATAATTCCTGATAATACAATTCATCAAACTAATGCGACCTGGTCCGCCGTAAAATAGATTAAAGAATTGAATTCCATTTGATTATTTTAAGTTCAAGGCAAGAGAAAATATTAAAAATTTGTGTGAATAAAATGTAAGACTTTTTAAAATCTTCTATTTGAGGAAACTGAATACAATCCTGCAGTAACTGCTAACATCACACTACTGTATAATAGGCGAGATGTGAGATGACTGTTGGTACCAGATGTGGTGATAATTTCATTGTCTGTGGGGAATGGCGACATAAAAAACAGGCAAACCCCCTCCTCCACTGGAAGTTTTTAAGGGGACGTGTACACAAATGCAACATCACGTGTGTTTGGCAATTTAAAAAGCTAATGGAAGCACGCAGACAATCGCTCTGAGAACAAGCACGTCTGAAGATGCTTTAAAAGGTCCTTTAGGTTATTTAAAGTGTCACCAAGAGCACATTATTCTATTAGAAACTAATGTGCAATAAAAAACAGTCAAGAAAGATATGCGCACGCGCGCGCACACACACACGCACACACACACACAGAGTCATAAAACAAGGTTTGAAATGGTTGAATGCATTATATCTACTGCCTTTGTCTAGGGAGAGGAGAAGACGTAAAGAGGAGAGGAGAAGCAGCACAGTGGGGATGAAGAGGTAAAGAGGAGAGGGAAGCAAGAGGGACGAGAAAGGAGGAAAAGAAGGGAACAAAGGTGCGGGAAGAGGACGGAGAGAGAAAAAGATTAAATAAAGGAGAGGAAAAAGCAAGACAAGAGGAAAAGGGGACAGAGGGAGGAGGGGAGGAGAGGGAGAAGAAAAGGGAAACAGGAAGGGGGAAAGACGGGGGGAAAAAGGCAGTAAAAAGAAGAGAAGAGGAGGGAAGGGAAGATAGAAGCGGGAGCAGTGAAGAAACGTTTTTTTATGGAAAGAACGAATGCAGGGAGGAGATGAGAGGAGGAAAAAGGAGGTGAGTAAGGGGGCGAAGAGCAGGCCCAGGAATGTGAGCCGGTGTGGTTTTGGTCACATGACCACATGGAGCTTGTAGAGGAAACGTCGATCTATTTACGCTCGCTCCCTCAATCCTTCCTGTCCTGCACTCTTCAGCCGCTACTCTGTGTCTCTCACACATACTGGGAGGACTTCCTGCCTCTGATCTCTGACTCACACACGTTATTATCGCTATATCTAAACATCAGTCAAATTCATCTTTGAATTAGTTTATTGTGCGTTTTTTGGCAAATGAATTACACTTAAAATACAAGTGAAGAGAGCTGGAGACAGACTTTATCACCATAACTGTTTATTAGGGATGTTAGGAGAACCGATACTTGGGAACCAGGTACCAACCAAAACTCGTATTTTAACAAACACGAACCGATGTTGAATTGAGATTCATTATGATGGGTTCAGGTTCTATTCAGTAAAAATGAGTGTTGTACGAAAGTGAATTATAATGTTATTGTGATGTGTTCAAATGTAATCTTGCAAAATGTAGTTTTTGGTGAGAAAGTCGAATGAATCCAGCTGAATTATGACGTGTTTATCTTCTTGACACCAGGTTCACTGTTTTTTAGTTGGTATCGGATTTTATATTGAGAATCGTGGAACTTCACTGGCATTGGTATCGACAAGTACATTTCTGGTATCATGACATCACTATCATTTTTGCATGAAAAATGACTTCATCGATTATCAAAAAAAAATGCTCTTTCTTCCCGACTGAGCAGAAGTGTGACGCTCAGACAGCTCGCTGCAGCCGTACGTATACGTGTGTGTGTGTGCGTGTGTGTGTGAGTGTGTGAGTACTTGTTACGGTGAGAGTCGTCTCCCACACAGCACACATCTTTGATGAAGTGCCTGGTGTTGTGGTGCATTCATTCTTCACCTCTCAGATTGCCCACTTCAAAATAAAAAGCACCGGCAGCTTCATCTGTTATTACAGCTACACATCTTCCTCCCGCTCTTTCTCCTCACCTTCCCATCCTTCATGTCTGCTCATCGTTCATTGTCATCTTGTTTTCCTGCGCTCCTGCTCTTCACCTCATTACTCCTCCTCTTCCTCCTCCTGTGACTCCATTCTTGTTGCTGTGGTTGTATGTGAGTGACCTTTCTCTTTTGGCTCGTCAGCATCAAGACTACATACATTTTCTGTGAATGTGTGTGTGTGTGTATGTGAATGTGTATGTGACTGCACAAGTTCCTGCCTATTAGGCACAAAACATTGTGAACAGTATGTGTGGAACTACAACTACGCAGGAATAAACTGACCTGTGTGTGTGTAACTGTATACACAACACACACACACATCGATAACCTTCTCTACAGTGGAAAAATACAGCTTCTTCTCGTCGCCTCTGGACAGTCCAAGTATCTTGAATATCACTCACACACACACATACACACACACACACACACACACACACACACACACACACACACACACACACACACACACACACACACACACACACATCTAGCCCGCCTGTTGGTTATGAATGACCTTCACTAAAGACAGTATCTGAAGAGGGAGTGCTTAAATATTACATCACATCAATAAAATATGAATATTCAGCAGACAGAGAGACTGCTCGGTGCCAGACTACTACCTGTGTGTGTGTCTGTGTTGTACAAGTTACTTTGATGGATGAGAATGCGATGCTGTGATGTGACACACTGGCATGTGTAGGAGTACATTGTACACCTTCACAACACAGGAATACAGTCGCAAAGTGCAACATCTACAGCCTGCTGCAGCTTGTACAATACTACTAAAAAATAAACCAATTTATATGTATTGCTTTTATGATTTGACACTTTCAAAACTAACAAAGTACTCTATATTGATAAAAGTTACCCTACAGCAGGGGTGTCAAACATACGGCCCGCGGGCCGGATCCGCCACGTCATTTTATGTGGCCCGCGAATCCCCCAGCAAAAAAAAAAAAAATATTAAAATCTTTTTTTTTTTTTTTTTTTACAAAAATTAAAAGTTAGATGTGAAAATAAAAATATCCCCATGGTTGAAATTATGAGATGCGCCGCCGGTCTCGCCGGGGGCTATTTTGTGTTCATTCGCACTGGACGCGCCGGAGAGGGGGCGTGGTTTATCGCCCTGAAAGCCGTTCAACTGTCCGCCATTAACCATGGAAAAAATAACCTCTATTTCTGCTAAGTAGGTGTTGAGGAAGTCACAGATATCCCGGGAAACTAAACTAAATATGTTCGGAGTAGTTACATTTACACCGTCTTACATTTACAACCGGCCCTTTGAGGGCGACCGTGATGCTGATGTGGCCCCAGAGTGAAAATGAGTTTGACACCCCTGCCCTACAGCGTCTAATTGACCCTTCGTTAAGTCCTGCCCTCAAACGCAGACTGGCCAATCACAGCGTAGCGTCGTCCAACTCCGACCGGAGTCCGACAGCTAGCGGGTTCTGCTCCGTGGACTGCCATGCAATCTGATCAGAGTTTCTCCATGTTCAGGGCAGCTGGTTCGTGGTTCAACGTTGTGTGACAGTGATACTTCTCACACGGAGAGGTTGGAAGGTTATATACGTTTATAAAAACGTTAGCTTGGTATATTAGCACAGCAGTAACTAGCGCTAGCACCTCTATGCTCGGTCACAGACACATCACAGTCACCGTGACATCACACACTGGTTGGTGGACTGGCGTTTTGAAGCCTTTGTTTTGGCGATTTCGCCGGTCAACTTTCATGAAGTGAAATCACAACATCAAAGGGTTAAAGTTCAAAGACAAAACCACAGACAACGCTCAGACCGTGGTAGCAACCTGTCAATCACTGTGTAGCCCCGCCCTAAAGCATCCCCTGCTTTATGGTCTGTTGACTCTAAATGGACCAAAATGTACTCAATGAACATCATGCTGTATTGAAGAAGACGTGAAACTGGAGATTGAGACCATAAACTCATGTTTACTGAGGAAATAAATCAAGAGAGAAGTAGAGTCATTTTCTCATAGACTTCTATACAACTAGAGGAGTCGCCCCCTGCTGGTCAGTAGACATAATGCAGCTTTAAGGCCCTTCCGTATTGGCTGAAGGTATACACATACTGCTTTTGCTTTGAATAAAGACCTACCTCGGCTTCACAGGAACAGTGTTAAATTCATGTATATTTTGTCAAGACGTGTAGCCACACCCGGCGAGTAAAAGGGACTCGTCCTTTTCAATTGGTGCTCTGCTTTGAATTTAAGTTTTACAGTGTATTACATTACAATAGTATGTAAGGACTGAGAATGCAACTTTGCACTCTGTATTTATTAACATTTATGGTTTAAAAGTTACAAATTCAGAGAGACAAGATGTTTTTTTTGCTGAAAATATTTGCATATTGAAAAACTGCTGTGGAAAAACAAAAAAAAGTAAAATTGTGTGAAAGCAACATGAAACTCTCATTAGTATCATGTGAGGTCTTTATATGGCACTTATAGATCATACAATAGATACTGAATCATATCCATCATGTCAGATGGATGCAGCTGGAACAGTCCAGACACACACACACAGGTCCTACCTGTGTGTTGTACTGCTGGCGGGCGGGCGGCACGTCGTAAATGTCGTGCTGGGTCGGAGGCTGGTGTCTGGGCGGGACGTCATACTCGTCCTGATCCGGTTTGCCTGTGTCGTACACATAGACCTGTCCGACCCGAGTGGGGACCACCACCTGGACACAGAGAGCGGAGAGGCAGGTGAGCGTCAACAACACAAAGACGTACTGTACAGTCACACACTACAAACATCAGTCTGAAGGTCGGAGGATGGATATCAACCCTACTGGAGATATCTATTGGCAGAAAAACATCACAGCAAAAACAAAGATTAAACTCCCTTTTTGTGACTATGGCAGCCCGGAAGGGTCACAGTGCACATCCAGGTCAAGGCAGTCTCTCTCGTCAGACTTTGAATTTACAAAACAGAAAGACTTCTTCACCTCTGAATGAGAATTTAGTGCTTCATCACACTCAAATGAGCAAAGACTGAAGGTTGTTCAGTCTCACGGCCAATAAAAACAGAGCAGGGGGCCTGTCGCAGTCGTCGTGGGAACCGGGCTGCCCTATTGTGTGCCTGTTTAAACTGTGTATTATATGGTTCGAGTGTAGAGTCAACCAGCCAGCCTGGGAAACCAAAGCAGCTGTGGTTTACAACAACACACACTCACATGCACACACACACACGTGCACACACACACACTAAAAGTAGCTGTCACAACTAGTATCCCATCATCATCATCATCATCATCCTCGTCATTTCCACGTCCTGGTTCAACTATAACCAGCACCAACTGTGTAAGCAGACTCTACACTGTATCTTATTAGTTAGCATGCTGATCGCAGGAGTTCATACAACATGACTCAGTCCATCACTCGTCCCTGCATGATGAACACAACTCAACAGTGAATGTGGAAGTGAAATACATTTTACACTGAGAATTCTAGAAGTAAATACCGTGTGCTCGTAGCAAAACAGGAGTAACTGCAGACACAATTCAATACAACATGCTAATGCTAACTGCTGCTACACTACAGCTGAAAAGGGAAAAATATTGAACCAATATGTATATCACCATGAAATGTCAATCGTTCATTACTTACATTAACAAATCTTTTAATTATGCAAATGAGGCATTATTTTATATAGATAAGAAAGAAAGTGTGACGTGTGGTGAATGTAAGAGCTGCTGAAGTGGAGATTTGAGTCTGAGAAGAAACTCATTGAGCGAAAACGTCCTTTAAAGAGACGTTTAGTTACATTACAGACATTTAGAAGAACAGACATCACCATGAAGCTTCACCGGTTCATTTCTGACGTTAAGACAAATAGTTTTTTTATCACAAGTTTTCTGAAAGGTTTTGTTTAAATATGCAAATGAGGCATTTTCTAATGGTAACCTTTTGTGAAATTAGGGGAAAGCTACAGACACAAATAGACAAAGCAGTAAAACAAACCCCGAAATGTGCGTTCAGCTCTTCATGCTCCTCTTTATGGTCACTGTTGGCTAAATATGTCCATATCTGAACCGGGCACAGAGAGATGAAACTGACTAATCTTCTTATCTGACTCCGGATGAAGAGAACGAGATTATTTTCCTACAAATTGGACGCATGTCTCGTCAGAAAAACGAAACAAAAACTTGCAGCGTGGTATAAATTCGGAGGCATGTGGCACTGGTTCATACTATAGGCCCCCCAAAAAGTCAATTTCATCGTAAGACGCTACATAAATCCTAATATATTACCAAATGTACATCACAATACAGTATTCCATTATCGTCTAAATGTTTCATTCCACATGCTCATCGTCGGTATCAGACCGAACATCCCGCATCACTCGGTCTGTGCTTGTGAGTGTAATCAGTGTTTAATCACTCTCAGCTCCAGCCTTGATTAACGGAAGCTCTCTGATAATATTTGCTCAGCTCCACAGCTGTCGGAGGTACGCTGTGTGAGAGACAGACGGAGACAGATGATAAAAGCATCCATTTGACAAACCTGTCTGCACTAATCTGTCCTCTGCCTCCTCTCTCTCCCACCACCTCATAACACATCCTGTCCAGTCTCTCTTACACAGGGAGCGGAAATTAGAACCGTTGTTTTTGTTGTATTAAAAATTTATTAAGAAACTTAATTTCGCTTTTTCTCCCATTCTGTCGGTGGGTCACACGTATACACGCCTTCCCTCATCGTCAGAAAGCTTTCAACAGTATTGATGACACGTCTGGCTAAATGCCAGATGTGACCTGCACGCGCGCGCACGCGCGCACACACACACACACACACACACACACACACACACACACACACACACACACACACACACACACACACACACACACACACACACACACACACACACACACACACACACACGTCATCCCCAGCCCTGTGTCAGATTGATAACCTGTGTTATTGATCACCTATGTGTGTGCACCCCCTAGGGTGCACACACACTTCCACACTGACACTAAGTGATCTGTGTGTGTGTGTGTTAAGTCTAGTAACGGAGCGATGGATCAATGGTCACCATCTTTGTATGTGCGCGTGTCGCTACGGTGACGCTCACCACCGTTAACTAACGACATCATTTAATAGCAGCGTCAGTGCGTCCCGTCTGCGCCATGACGGGTTCCTCTGCTTTAACGAGATTCAGTATCTCATCTCCATCATCAGCTAACGGAGAAATGAAAAACACAGACAAAATAAAGGTAATTTCTGTTTCATCGATGAGTTCAGGCGTGGCAAACTCCAACACGTGGAGTAGTGCATTTGACCAATAGCAAAACAGGATGAGCAGGTTTGTCCACACTCTCTACAACTGGATTTAGAGAACATTGATGACAGAAGGCCATGAACTCTCCCAGGACTCTCTTCCCTCATCAACGTGAACACGACTCCACGCTGATCCTTGCCATCCTGAACCTCCTCTTTGTGTCGTTCCCTGTGAATGTATATGCACTTGTAGCGTTGGAATCGACTGCCTTGATGCTGATGCTTCAGCTCTGACAGGCTCGATACACAGAGCAGCCCCCCCCCCCTCTGCAGGAAGAGATGACAGCCAGCACACAGCTGCATCAAGTTCCCCGTACATCCCGTGTGTCATCGCAGAGCTCTGGCCCCCGAGGACGGCTGTATACAGAGTTACTGACCTACATACCCAGCGAAGAAAATGCTCTGTGTCGTGTTCTCAGAATACATCAGTGGCCTCATAAAAAGCTGCAGCTCGTCTGACCTACCAACAATAAAAATGGGAGAATTCCTCCGTGTGGCAGGACGCTCGCGCTTTTGTTGCGCTTGTGCGATCGCGTCAAGCAGAAGTCATTGTTCAACGGATGACCTTTGCTCCGAGCGATGTCCCTCACCTCCTTCCCAGCAGCAGACCTCTCTTCCTCTCCTTCTCTTTCTCTTGCTTCATGCCCAAGAGAGAAAAAAAGAGGACAGATGACGATGAAGCAGGGCGTGGGCGTCCTTCTACAAACAAAACGCAGGATGAAATATGCTCCGCGCTATCTGCTCAAAGTGAAGCTCCATCTTCCAGCTTCAACATGACCGCCGTGTCCACACGGAGGAAAGTAAAAGGACGTTCTGTACATGCAGCTGCAGCGGAGAAAATAAGTCTTTACAGCGCAGATGTGAAGTTGAAAGAGAAAATGGGGTAAAAATAGAGAGAGGCCTAATTACAGTAGGAGGGTTGGGTGGTTTGTCTCAACCGGTGGACATGGCTGCTTCAGATCCTAATCTACACTCACTCTGGCAGAAACACATATTTGAATTTACTGGGCAATTTTGAGATTTTGGGGTTATTTTGCTTCCATAGCACGTTCTCTTTCAGACGAGTGAAACGGAAACATCCAAAATACACATTGACTTAGTTTTCCTACTGTGTCTACATGCGTCTGTACATCTCTGCTAAACGTACCAAAAGTTACCACTAGATAATGCTTCATTTGCACATTTCAAACATACCATTTCAGAAAACTCATAATACAAACAAAAAATACACACATAGATCAAATCTATGCATACAAATGTATACATTACAGCCGCCTGTATGTACAAATATCCACAGTAGGCAGTAGACGATAATGTTTGCGTACATTGAGCATATACTGCCATATGCAGGTAGGAAGTGGTTCTATGCACATATATACACTACTGTATCATGCACTTTGTAGAAGCCATTACTCTGATTTGTGTTTTACCTGTACATTCTATACTTTTAAGGAAATTATAGTCATGCTACCGATTGTACATCAAACCATGCTAATTATGATTTACTGTTGCACCTGTTAAGATGTTACTGCCGAAATGATTATGACGCAATGATGACGTCAGGGGGCGTTAACTCTTTATGTAGACCTCACCTGAGGACGTGCAGGTGTGTTCGTTCGACTAGAGAGCGGAAGAGCTAACTATTTTCAACCGCATTACGCATGACGCACTAAGCTTTACGCACTAAGAAACCGCACTATGCGACAAAGCGGGTTTTTCTGTTTAAGATGACTTCCATGTATGCTTTTGATGCTGTTCTGGAATAAAATAAAGTTTTGAAGTGACACTACGAGAGAATGCGCGTTAATCGACCGACCGCTCCTACAATAAGTTGAAAATAGCCCATCGGAACGCCAGTCAACGTGGACGTGAGAGAAGGTGGCCCGGAGTCACTGTCGTTTGGATTGAGCTGGACTGCGGCCAGAATGTGATTTCACCGGTACCGTGAGTAAACGAGTGGATGCGGTTTTCTGAACCTGGTTACGATCAAACATTAAAACTGACAAAGGAAACGAAGGAAATGTTTGATGAGCAGACCAATAAATCCATAAACTGCCTATAAATTACGAAACCACGGAAACTATAAACAGCAGGACGCTGATCAATATCGCTGCACGGAAACGGAAACAAAGCACGGCCGTGCGCATGAAAATAAATAAATAAAGAAGTAACCGAAAAACGAACGAATATTCAAACAAAAGGTGTCGGAATTACTTGGAAAAAAACCCTACAAACGAATATTAAAGGCTAAGAACGAACTGATGGCAGAAGGAAGTGAACGGGCAGTCACTGAAGCCGGTATTACTGAGATGGACGCCGCACAGCAAAGGAAAGCGTTTAAATCACTCAGCGCAACACGTAGAGGGCAACTCTCACACTGTACACGGAAAATGAATGAAATAAAAACAATGATGAAAGACGGTGCTGATGTTGAGGATGTTAACGAAGCTGCAAATGAATTTCTAAGACTGCTGGATGAATTTAAAATGTCTCATGAATCTGTTCAGTTATTGCTGCCTGAGGATGTGAGACTGAATGAAACGTTGGACTGGTATGAGCCACAAATGGCTGATTACGAAGCTTCTATGGCTAAAGTGGATCAATGGTTAACACCTCAGCCGGACCCACTTGTGCAGGCTGGGGACAGTGTCTCACAGACTAGCTCAAGGAGTTCTAAAGGTTCCAAAAGTTCCAAATCTTCATCTGTGGTTTCAGCACGCATGAAGGTAGCTGCAGACAAAGCTGCTCTGCAGGCCAGAGCTGAAGCTCTTAAAAAGAAACATGAGCTGGAAACGGAGATGCATCAGCTAAGTTTAAAAATGGAAACTGAGAAGCATCAGCTAAGTTTAAGAATGGAATCCCTAGACTTGGAAGCAAATATTGCTGCAGCTGATGCGAGGCTAAAGGCTCTGGAGGAATTCGAAAATGATGAAGCATCAGAACCTGGAAAAGAAAGGGAAGAACGGATGAATGCATCTGAAAAAATGGAAGAGAGCCTAGCACAGCTGGAGTATGCACGCATGGGAACCATACCTAAAACACCATTACAGAGATTGATGCACGTTCAGTACCGACCACTAACTGGAATCACAAGACCGTCTGAGCAACAACCAAGAGCAACAAACCCTCACACAAGCAGAGCTGTGGTTTCTGATGGACCACGCAGACGAGGCGAATCCACTCCCAGAAGCGAAATAGCTCAGAGCACCGATCTCACAAACATTATACAAAGACAGACAGACTTGACGGACCTGCTAGTGATGCAGCAGAAACAATCTAAACTCCCAAGAAGGGAGGTTCCGGTGTTTTAAGCACAACATCGAAGACAAAACCAACAGTGACTAGGATTGACTGTACTTCCTGGAACAGTATACTGCTGGACAGCCAAAGGAACTAGTTCAAAGTTGTTTTCACATGAACGCCACGACTGGTTACGAGGAAGCAAAGCGCCTGCTTAAATATCACTTTGGTGATGATTTCAAAGTCATATCTGCATACGTTGAAAAGGCTTTGAACTGGAACCAAATACGAACAGATGATGAAAAGGCACTTCATAGCTACGCCCTCTATCTAAGAGGCTGTGGTAATGCAGTTCAGGACCTCCCATACAGGTCAGAGCTGGACTCGCCATCTAACATGAAAAGACTTGTTTTCAAACTCCCATTTAAACTTCGAGAGAAATGGCAGTCTGCTGTATGTGACATCACTGAAAGAACACAGCAGAGACCTACATTCCATGACCTTGTTCGGTTTATGGAAAAACAAGTCAGAATCATTCAAGATCCCGTCTTCTGGGATATCCAGGACCCTGCCGGAAGCACAAAGGAGAGAATATCCAAAAGAGACTTACCGTATATGAGAGCTAGCAGCAAGAAAAGCTTTGCTACGACTGTTGTGCCCAAGACAGAAACCAACAAGAACCCTAATGCACGGGAAGGGGCAGACAGGCCAGAGGGCAGTCGTACAGCCATGGACGCTTTCGTCAAGTCCTGTGCTTTTTGTAAAGGAGATCATGTGATGGAAACATGTGAAATAATAGCAAAGATTCCCCACAAGGAGAAAATTGAGCTGCTAAAGAAAAATGGATTGTGTTTTGCCTGCTTGGTCAAAGGTCATATGAGTAAAGAATGCAAGAAACGTCTCGTGTCGTTCCTGTGAGAAGAAACATCCCACGGTCTTGCATATAGAGAACTTTACTCCAGGAAGTACCAAGCCAGCAGCTAAGCACGACTCAGACACCAGGAGCAATTACATTGCTAGAGTTTCATCAGCAGCCCAAACAGTGGACAGAACCACAGACTACAAGTTAGCAGTGGTACCTGTAAAGATAAAGGCAGCTGTTTGATCGAAACCTATGCGTTTCTAGACCCTGGAAGCACTGCTACCTTTGTCACGGAAACCCTGATGGAACAGTTGTCCATCAGAGGAAAGAAAACAGAGATCTTACTCCGAACAATGGGTCATGAAAAGCCGGTGAAAACCCAGGCAATAAGAGGACTGGAAGTATGCAGCCTGGATGGCAACAGCTTCATAGAGCTTCCTGAAGTCTTCACACAAGATGCCATTCCTGTCAGTCAAGAGAACATTCCTACAGAAATGGACATAAAAGTATGCTCTTATCTAAAGGAGGTCCAACTAAGAACCATCAAGGCAGAGGTAGGCCTATTGATCGGTGCAAATGTCCCGAAGGCTATGGAGCCACAGAGTGATCAATAGCCAAGGGGAGGGACCCTACGCAGTCCTAACAAAACTAGGTTGGACTATAAATGGACCACTCCACAGTACTGCACCTATGGATGAGCATGGTCGACCACAGATAACGTCCAATAGAATATCAGTGGCCAAGCTGGAAGAGCTCCTGATACACCAATACAACCAGGACTTCTCAGAGTTGGCCTACAATGAAAAACAAGAACACTCATTTGAAGATAAGAAATTCCTGCAAGTAATGAACAACTCGGTTAAAAGGAAAGAAGGCCACTATGAAATACGACTTCCGTTCCGCCAGGATAACATCAGCCTGCCAAACAACAGGAAAATGGCGGAACAAAGAGTATTAAATCTTGCCCGCAGATTCCAGAAAGATGAAGCCTTTCGGAAAGACTATAATGGCTTCATGAGTGAGGTCTTGAGGAAAGGACACGCAGAAAGAGTGCCAGAGGAACAGCTCCCTCGGAAAGATGGAAGACTTTGGTACATCCCTCACCATGGTGTCTACCACAAAAGGAAAAAGACAATCCGGGTGGTGTTCGATTGTACCTCCTCATTCCAAGGAACTTCGCTGAATCATGAGCTGCTACAGGGTCCTGACCTTACGAACACCTTGCTGGGTGTACTCCTCAGATTCCGACAGGAGCCAGTAGCAGTGATGGGGGACATCGAAGGAATTTTCCATCAAGTAAGAATACCTAAGCATGATGTGGACTTCCTCAGATTCCTGTGGTGGCCAGACGGCGACACCAACCAACCGCTAGCAGAGTACCGGATGACGGTGCATCTCTTTGGAGCGGTCTCATCCCCGAGCTGCGCCAATTTCGCACTGAAGCGGACAGCCGATGATAATGAAGGAAAGTGTAGTGCTGAAGTTCTCAACACCATTCGTCACAACTTTTATGTAGACGACTGCCTCAAATCTGTCCAAAGCGAGAGCCACGCAATCTGTCTGGTGAAAGAGCTCAGATCAGTATGCACCACAGGTGGATTTAAACTCAACAAATGGACCAGTAACAGTCGAGCAGTCCTTGCCTCTGTTCCAGCTGAAGAGAGGGCAAAAGAGGTCAAAGATCTAGACCTCGACAAAGACAAACTGCCCATAGAAAGAGCTCTTGGCATGCGATGGGACATTGAGTCAGACACGTTCTTCTTCTCGATCACCCCGAAACAACAATCAGTCACCCGCAGAAGCGTTTTGTCTGTGTTGAACTCAGTATACGACCCTCTTGGGTTCATAGCACCAGTCATGCTGACAGGGAAAGGAATACTGCAGGACCTGTGCAAGCTGAATTGTGGATGGGATGAATCGATACCAACTGCTTACACAGAGAGATGGAAGGAGTGGCTTAAAGATCTTAACCTGATTTCCAGTCTAAGAATCAAGAGATGCTTTAAGCCACCAGATTTTGAAGTTACTAGAGCACAGATGCACCACTTCTGCGATGCAAGTGAAAGAGGTTACGGGACAGTCAGCTATTTGAAGCGGACCAGTAACAACGGACTACCTCACATGGTGTTTGTGATCGGGAAGGCAAGAGTTGCACCTTTAAAGGTGGTGACAATCCCAAGACTGGAGCTCGCCAGTGCAGTCCTCGCTGCTAGGATGGACAGGATGTTAAGGAGAGAGCTCGAGTCAACCCTCGGAGACTCAGTGTTTTGGACCGACAGCACCGCCGTATTAAAATATATCCAAAATGACGGCAGAAGGTTTCAGACCTACATGGCTAACAGAGTGACCACTATTCGGGATCTGACACACAAAGCCCAATGGCGCCACATAAGGACTGGACTCAACCCTGCGGACAATGCATCAAGAGGCATGAAAGCTGAGAAGTTCCTTCAAGAAGGACACTGGCTGAGGGGTCCAAATTTTCTGATGCAACCGGAAACAGACTGGCCAGTGATCCAGGTACCACCCACACTGTCCGACGGTGACCCGGAGGTCAGGAAGGTGGCTGGAGCTTTCACTACAAGTGCACTGCAGATTCGAAGTCCACTGACTCGTCTTATTGAGCACTTCTCATCATGGGACAAATTGATTCGATCATCGGTGTTGGGGTCTGGCGGCCACC
Organism: Lycodopsis pacificus; assembly: GCA_028022725.1. NCBI lineage: Eukaryota > Metazoa > Chordata > Actinopteri > Perciformes > Zoarcidae > Lycodopsis > Lycodopsis pacificus. Next base: position 1,909,623 of record CM051698.1, read on the forward strand.
TACTGGCTGGCTAAGCTCCTCACATGCTCAGTCCTCCTTTCCAAAACCCGACATGGAGCCAGAGCAAACTCTGGCATGGAGTCAGTGAAACATCTGACCTGAACTCTGATCCCTGCCTCCTTCGGCCTAACCCCCTCCTTTCACAGCTGAGGTGGACACGCCATTCGCCGACAGCCAGTCTCCCGCTGAGCGGGCAGACTGGTTATAACCCAGTGCACAACGAAATCGCCATCTTCGCTCGGACTCCCCGTCCTGGCTATAGAAGACACCAGCCTCCTAACTCCAGCATCGCGCTGGCGACGGAAGCCACGAGGAACCCGCGGCAAAACCTCACCCTCACCAAACCCTGTCAGGTCACAGAGCTATCTTCGCTGGCCGAAGCAGCCATATTTTCTTTTTGAGTCAAGGCCCTCTCACTCCACCGGGACGAATCTCTTCCACGATTCCGCCCCGTGTTGTTGTTTTTCTTTTGCGTGCACATTCCGGCAGAAAGAAGCTGAAACCTCCCTTCTTCCCCGATGACTTCCCTTCAAGACCACGCCGTCTTAAGCTGAAGTAAGATCATCCTCTCTGCAGCGAGGATTGATCACGTCCAGCGCCCGCTCCAGAACGAGCCGCGTCAACGGACCGAAACAGCCGCCGCTTAAACAGCCGCGCTGATCTGCAAGCAGCCCCACTTTTTCCCCCGGGACAAAGAAGGCACGATTCTCAGCGGCCACTCTCCCCGCCACAAAGAAGGGTCTACCAGTAAGGTCATTGTGCATCTGGGCTAGCTTAGCTTAAATCAACTTAAAGTTCATTCAGGTTAATTCATGTATATGTTGATATTCCCGTGTTTTTGTGTGTTTCGTTACCATTGCGTAATACCGAGGTATTGCGTAATCAGGGCGGCCCACCACTCTGCTGCATTTAACCCTTCACTGTAACTGTCTGCCTTAGATCAGTCACTGCGAGCGTGTATGCAGAGTTTGTTTATTATTACTTGAGGAATGTGATAAGGAGCAACACTCTCAGCTCACCGCGGTTAGGAAGATCTGTTTTCTTTGGGATTATTTTCATTCATTTGTATTCAACTTTGTGTGATATTTCTCTCTTCATTAACTCGACTCTGTGAGTGAGCGGAGGGCCGTGTTCATCACTGCGTAAGCTGCCGACAGTTCAAGACGACAGCGGTATGCTTATGCATGATAGAATAACGTACTTATGCTCCTCAGGATATCGCAGCAGAAGTTTGATTTATGTTGACTTACGATTTCTCTCCACCTTTTCTGACTAGGCCATCTAGTGGTGGGTCACGGTAGCACCTTAAGGTTCACCCCCCCCCCCCCAGTTTGTCTAAGTCCCTCGACTACGCCATCTGGTGGTGTTCAGCGGTAATACCTTAAGCCCTTCCCCTTTTAACCCACAGTCTCACCCCCCTTCTGCTTGGTGGCCAGCGGCCATCTTTGTAGTCTTTGACTGTGAGTGTTAAGGGCCCTCACCCCCCTTCCTTTTATACACAGACACACACACACACATACACATACACACATACTTGTATACACACCCTCCTCCCCATTTCATTCATTTCTTTAGATATTAGGTACATAAAATAGTATGATGGCATTTGTTGATTGTGATATTAATTGATCTGATCTTTTATTATTCTAATTTAATAAACTCTATTATACTTTAAAGAGCAGTCGTCTGTGATTAATGGTGCATATGTATGTGATGATCTGTATGTAGTAGTCTGCGCTCGGATTCACACCTTCACTGTCACTGATGAGTGACTACTAATTATGAGACTTAGTTTTATCGTTTGGTTATCGGTCCCTGTTCGCAGGGTGGTGCCCCGTTATTATTAATAATCATTAATAATTGTTATTCACATTAATAATTCTATTGATGTCAAGAATTCAGTTTCTTAAAAGCTGATAACTCAAACACGCCCCCTATTGATCCCAACATCGGCCTGGCTCTTAAAATTCAAAGAACGTCTGAGACAATTGAACCTAAAAAAGAAAAAAATGAGTGACTCGGACCCACCTAGGTCACGGCTGTCTGTGGAGGATTTAGGCAAGGCTGAACAATCACTTGTGTCCTACGTTCAACAACAATCCTTCCAGGAGGAGGTGACCTCTCTACAAAAGGGCCTACCCATAAAGAAAAACAGTAGGATCTACAGACTAGATCCCATCCTCCAACAGGGAATCCTGAGAGTTGGAGGCAGACTAAGCAAGCTGGCAATGCCAGAGGAAACCAAACATCCCGCCATTCTGCCCAAGGACAATCACCTGTCAAAGATACTGCTACAGCACACACACGCCTCAATGGGTCATTGTGGAAGAAATCAAATGATCGCAAAACTCAGAACAAGATACTGGATCCTTAGAGCAAATTCCGCTGCGAGAAGGATAACACGGGATTGTGTACTCTGCAGGAGATGGCATGGCACAGCAATGACACAAAAAATGTCCGACCTACCTCTTCACAGGATAACACCTGACTTGCCACCCTTTACCCATACGGGACTGGACTACTTTGGCCCCATAGAAGTCAAGCGGGGCCGCAGCAAAGTAAAAAGATACGGAGCCTTGTTTACGTGCCTCGCATGCAGAGCCGTACACCTGGAGATGGCCTACTCAATGGATACAGACTCCTGCATTTCTGCACTCCGACGTTTTAGCTGCAGACGAGGCCAAGTGAAGGAGATTGTTTCTGACAACGCCACAAATTTCGTTGCGACAGAACGAGAGCTTCGAGAAGCATTTACCCACCTTGACCTCAGCAAAATCCAGCATTCGATGCACGCTGTAGGTATCAAATGGACATTCAATCCACCCTATGGTCCTCATCATGGAGGCGTATGGGAGCGGCTCATCCGGATAATCAAAAAGGTTCTCTACTCCATCACAAGGGAGCAGACCCTGGATGATGAGAGTCTCCAAACAGCTCTATGTGAAGCAGAGGCAATCATGAATGACCGGCCCATCACAGTCCTATCTCAGGATGTGAAAGATCCAGAACCCCTGACACCCAACCACCTGCTTCAAATGAAGCGAATGCCGACTCTTCCACCTGGACTCTTCGACAAAAGTGACACCTATTCCAGAAGAAGATGGAAACAGACCCAATATATAGCTGATCTCTTCTGGAAACGCTGGACATGAGAGTACCTCCCATTGCTACAGGAGAGGCAGAAATGGAATGAAACTAAAAGGAATCTAAAGCATGGAGACATAGTGCTGATCATTGATGAGAGCTCACCACGCAACTCCTGGCCCATGGGCAGAATCACGGAAATCTTCCCTGACAAAAAAGGACATGTACGTCGAGTCAAGATCAGGACACAAAATGGCACCTTGGAAAGGCCTATCACAAAGCTGTGCCTTCTACAGAACATGACTTGATGAGACAGGTCCCTTTTGTCCTTTTTCGTATTTGACACCTGAAGAGACTTTAGTTGAACCTTTTCTCTCTTTTTTCTTCTCCTTTTCTCAAGAACTTTTTTCGTTGAACCTTTTGCCGAAATCTTATGAACTTGTTTTGCGAAATGGACTAGCGGAACTAAATGGATTACATTTTTTGGCTTATTTTTGAAATTATATGGACACGTGATAGTCTTGAATATTGTCACAAAGGACTCTTAAGAATAGGCTTCCCATGTATAAATGTATGAATTGCCCTATACCGGTCAATTAGGGGCTGGAGTGTAGAAGCCATTACTCTGATTTGTGTTTTACCTGTACATTCTATACTTTTAAGGAAATTATAGTCATGCTACCGATTGTACATCAAACCATGCCAATTATGATTTACTGTTGCACCTGTTAAGATGTTACTGCCGAAATGATTATGACACAATGATGACGTCAGGGGGCGTTAACTCTTTATGTAGACCTCACCTGAGGACGTGCAGGTGTGTTCGTTCGACTAGAGAGCGGAAGGGCTAACTATTTTCAACCGCATTACGCATGACGCACTAAGCTTTACGCACTAAGAAACCGCACTATGAGACAAAGCGGGTTTTTCTGTTTAAGATGACTTCCATGTATGCTTTTGATGCTGTTCTGGAATAAAAGAAAGTTTTGAAGTGACACTACGAGAGAATGCGCATTAATCGACCGACCGCTCCTACACACTTAATGTAATGTAATGTAATGTAATCGTAATGCTAAACAAATACCCCCTTTTATCCGTTTTCACATTTTGGTTTCCAACGGTTATTAGAACAAGATAATCAAAGCAAAGCGGTTATTGTCCTGCGTTCCGTTCTCATAACTTCAAATCAAACTACCAACATGCTGCTGCAGGAAGGTGAGACAACACTTTACAGGTGAGTTGTTGCTCTGGTAAACGCTTGTATAGCGCTGTTCTAGTCTCTCGACCACTCAAAGTGCTTTTTACACGACATGTCACTCCCCCATTGACACCCATTCATACACTGATGTCGGGGATCGAACCGCCGATCTCCTGATTGAAGGACGAAGCGCTAAACACTAAGCCACCCCTACTGTGGTTACTGCATCATTCCGTCTCACTGTAACTCCTGTTTAAGTGTGACAACGTTGGTCCTGATCACAGACCACCAAGACAAAGGAGTCAAATCAAACAAGTGAAAAATGAAGCGAGAATGAGAGCGGGAGCCACAGCCTGAGAATACCAAGGCAGCTATGTGGAGCATGTGGCATCAAACACACACACAAGGCACCAAGAGTCAGTGCATGGGTCTTAACAGATTAGTACAGCGCAGGGGAGGCATGTCTCCAAGAGAGAACCAACATACTCTACACCCCCCCCCGAACTAGATTCCAACACCACATGGCGTGACCGGTGTGTGTTCTGTCCAGACTGGCTGTCTGGCAAATCAGGCAAACTCACTCACCTCCAGGTTTTAGGTCGATGGTGATGGAAAAAAAAAAAAAGTAGCATTTTGTTTTTTATACCTCATTATACCTTGTGTAAGGGAGCGTCGAGCATTTGTGTGACTGTGTAGCTCGTCGCCTCGTTGGGAACGTCTGTGTGTTGGTCATTTGCAGCAGTTTGATCTTCTGCAGTGCTGCAGGTTCCATGTCGGTACCGGGGCAGGGTTGGGACTAATGGCCCCCGTCGTCACGGCAAACCATAGAAGATGAGTTTGGGGACGAACAAGAAACTAGAATAAATCCAGTTGTTTGAAGGAGACTTTTTTTTAACTTCCCAACACTAGCTCTCAGCAACTCATAATACATCATTACAACTACCTAATGCCAAGTTGTTTTCTTTTTTATCAAAGCACATAATAAATGAGCAAAGAGCAGTCTGCAAACCCTGCCATCAGACTTCACACCGATGCAGACACACGTTCAGCAAAGCACCTCAGAGAAAAACATCCAGTTTTATTCAAAGGATTCAAGGTGAGTGAGTTTCAGGTCAAGTTAATGTTACATTAACAACAGATCCAAATTTTGTATATTTTAGTTTCTTTACAGAGGCATCGAGAATCGGGTAATTTCACTGGCATTGGGATCCACCACCACTACTACCGTCTGTGAGTATCATGAAACCCCTAAAAAGGAGGCAGTTAAAATGCCACATTCACCTCCCTGCACCAGACTGCACTTCTATTCATTTCCTTCTTAAGAATCATGACATCCTGTTTGGTGGCGTAAGTTTAACAGAATAGAGTAAAAAAATGTATATTTATTGAGGTGTTCCAATTCTAATTGACAGACACGTTTTTTTAGGCAGTACTGCATGAGACTAACCACAGCTATTCAGAACCATTACATGCAAATGAAGCCTTTAAACAGCGCGCGTGACACCAGGTTTTGAAAGTGGACTGTTTTCTTTGGTATCTTAACAAAAGGTTTCACACATCGTGGTGGTGTCGCTTGTCATTCGCACAGAAATAACAAACAAATGGACAAAGCAATGAGACGGGATGAGCCAAACAAAATGACATCAGTTGTGTGCGTGTGTGTGTCTACAGATATGTGTGTGTGTGTGTGTGTGTGTGTGTGTGTCTACAGACATGTGTGTGTGTGTGTGTGTGTCTACATGTCTACAGATATGTGTGTGCGTGTGTGTGTGTCTACAGATATGTGTGTAGGTGTGTGTGTGTGTGCCTACATGTCTACAGATGTGTGTGTGTGTGTGTCTACATGTCTACAGATGTGTGTGTGTGTGTGCGTCTACAGGTGTGTGTGTGTGTGTGTGTCTACATGTCTACAGATATGTGTGTGTGTGTGTCTACAGATATGCGTGTGTGTGTGTGTGTCTACAGATATGTGTGTGTGTGTGTGTGTGTGTGTCTACAGATGTGTGTGTGTGTGTGTGTGTGTCTACAGATATGTGTGTGTGTGTGTCTACATGTCTACAGTGTGTGTGTGTGTCTACATGTCTACAGATATGTGTGTGTGTGTGTGTGTGTGTGTGTCTACATGTCTACAGATATGTGTGTGTGTGTCTACAGATATGTGTGTGTGTGTGTGTGTGTGTGTGTGTGTGTGTAGGTGTGTGTGTCTACAGATGTGTGTGTGTGTGTGTCTACAGATATGTGTGTGTGTGTGTGTCTACATGTCTACAGATGTGTGTGTGTGTGTGTGTGTGTGTGTCTACATGTCTACAGATATGTGTGTGTGTGTGTGTGTGTCTACAGATATGCGTGTGTGTGTGTGTGTCTACATGTCTACAGATATGTGTGTGTGTGTCTACAGATATGTGTGTGTGTGTGTGTGTGTGTGTGTAGGTGTGTGTGTCTACAGATGTGTGTGTGTGTAGGTGTGTGTGTCTACAGATGTGTGTGTGTGTCTACAGATATGTGTGTGTGTGTGTGTGTCTATAGATATGTGTGTGTGTGTGCCTACATGTCAACAGATATGTGTGGGAGTGTGCCAGACAGCTGCGTTGACTTCATTAGTCTCCAGTTAATCTCTCAGCATGTGGTGCAGAACGCAGCCTCACAAACCGAAAGCACACACGCGCACATTATTTATCTAACAAATTCCACTTTGACTTGCATTCAAATATTCATCGCCTTGTTTAGATTATTCATATTTCGGTCTCAGTAGGCTTCATGAAATGTCTTCCATAATGCGGCGCATTGAAAATGTAATTTTCTTTTCATATGTGGAATAAACAGCAGCTGCTCTGGAAGAGATCTGTCAATGCTCTCCACTTTAATAAATAGCTTCAGTGTGTGTGTTAGGGGTTAGAATTATTTTAGTGTATATTAATTACAACATTTACTTTATCATTTTATACCCAGAGTTTAAGATAACTAACCTATTTAAATTTTAAATAAATAGAAGCTTCTAAGATCACTGAAATAAATGTGTTACCTTAATCATCTTATTAATCTTATTGTCTTATTAATAAGTGAGTAATCTCACTGATGCTCTTCAGCTGTTCTTGTGTACCCCCCCACCAGCACATGACACTACTGCTTGACCCACACACACACACACACACACACACACACACACACACACACACACACACACACACACACACACACACACACACACACACACTCTTCGGACGAGAAACCTATATTTCGGGTTTCCAGCCCTACTTCTCTTTGGCCTCCTTTACAACTTGCATGAATAAAATTCACTTTATTTTATTTATTTATTAGGTTTTTCAGAACTTTTCCCATTGACCAAGAATCATTGGACAGCTGTAGGAAGGTCGAGGAGGCCACATGTATCAGAGATGTACTCAATACCCTGATACCCTGAGGGAGCTCAGGCCTGAAACGACTGGACGGGCTTATCACTGTCCTGCTACAGCCACAGATATTAGAGTTCTCTTTGTCTGTTTGACAGAGCATTCGATTGACTGATTGACGCCGGGATGTAACGAGAATTTAAACAAATATCATAAATGACCGATGCTAGCTTTAACTGTAGCGTTCGAAATTGCTAATCCATGAATCCAAAACAAATCCACTTGCCGGTGCTCCCCCCCCTCCTCGCTTTCATCACTCTTCAATTACTGCGTCATCTGGGCTAGAGAGAGAGAGAGAGAGAGAGAGAGAGAGAGAGAGAGAGATAGAGAGAGAGAGAGACTCAGCAGGTGGCCCTTATCTCTTAATGACTAACCGGTAGGAGTGGAGTGTGTGCTGTTTTAGTTGTGTGTGTTTGTATGAAGAGGGAGGCGGGGGGTGGGGGTGGGGTAAGTGAGCATAAGAGCAGCTTATTACAATGAAGGGCATCGGCAAGGTAAATACATAAAGCATGTGACGCATCACACACAGGTTGCACAATAGAAGGTCCACTAAACTCCCTCCATGCCTTACTACGTGTCCTCAGCTTTGATGGAAAACTTCAAGTCAAACCTTTCAAATGTATCCACATATACATGAGTGGAGGCCTTTTGTAGGCCAATTCCAAAATGGATATTTGAGGGTTAAAAAGGAGTTTTGACTTCTCAACCCTGTGGCCCCTCAGACATCTTTAGAAACACCTCACACTTCACAAACCGCTCTCAAACCGCTCTCACAAACGGTTCTTTCAAAAGGTAACATTTAGGGCGCTTTAATCAAACTCGGTTCGTTTGGGCGGTACAAAAAGTGAAACAACTTGGGTTTATCCTCCGGGGAGCGTGATCTGAGGACAGAATGCGGGACTCCGGTGGGACCAGAGGAGGTGGAGTCTGCATTTAAAATCATTGATTCCGGGTGCTTCAAGGCAGTCAAAGTTGACGGCCAATGTTTGTCACTGGTGTTGAATGTTAAGATGTTTAAGATGTTAAGATGTTTTTAATGTTAAGATGTCGGCCATATTGTATCGACAACTTTCTGAGAGACCACGTGTCCACCTTCAGCAGTCCATGATGCTGCCGGAGAGAACACACAGTTTGGAGAGAAACATCTCTGAGTGAGCGCCGTGGACACCATCACCTCCTCCTGCTGAATTCATGACACAGCGTTTCACTGGCTGCATATTCATTTATTATGACGCAGTTTAGAGACGGACACGGACAAGTTCACGTGTTAAGGAACAGAGGAGCAGCCGGGCCCGACATCACTCACACACACACACACACACACACACACATACATAACACTCCAGCTCACAGCGGTGCTTACGCATTATGGCTCACTGCACCACAGCAAGCCTGGAGGGGCTTCCCCCTGAGTACACACACACACACACGCACACACACACACAGCCTGTCACCTGCTGGCAAGGCAAGTGCTTACTCACCCAACCACAAGATCAGAGCTGAATTATTAACAATCTTATTATTTCACTGGTCCTCCTACACACACACACACACACACACACACACACACACACACACACACACACACACACACACAGCCTACTCTTTATTCTGTCATCTGTTTTCCCTCCGTTTGTCATCCGCGCTGTCTTTCTCCCCCTCTTCTGTCTTCTTCTGTCTGCAGCTCTCTGGGTATTCCTCTCTGTCTTTTCCTTCCCATCCGGTGGAACTGTTCAGCAGGTTGTTTCGGGCCCGGCAGGGCGTTGTGTGATGCGGAGCGTGAAGACTTAAATCCATTAAGGTAAACGCCGCCATGGGATTCTAGCATTTCATTTTGTAGTTTTTGGGATTCATTCAAATGGCCGTTTCTTTTTCTTTTTCACCAACACTGAGGATGATGTAATAATCTCACCAGATGTCCTTATATCATCCAGTTTCAGTCACGCCAACTGCAAGTGAATATCCTTCAACAGCACGTGGGCAAATAGGAACTAAACAAGAGCACTGAAGGTCTTGGAACTCTTTCTGATTTTAGACATTAAAGTTGGTCACTTTAATAAAATAACCTTTTGATTTATTTGCTCAATCTGTCACTATATCCTGACAGAAGTACGTGAGACAAAGAATCTGAAAACATCAGGTTCCTCGTCCTTCTTTTAGTGCTGCTAACGGTACTTACAAGACTCCACCATGCCCAGAAGAAAAGGAACAATTGGGGTTGATGAGTCTCAAACTCTCAAACTAGGCGGCGCTGATCCAATATGATTCAAGATTACTGCATTGTCTATTTCTCACCTCAAATGTTTTCAGAAACATATTTTAGTTACTGCTTCGCTGTTAAATGAGAAACTCGGCAGTCATATTGAAAACGGTCGAGCCAATAAACCAAGCCCCACCCCCCAACCGGAGCAAACTTTCTCATTTCACAGCTGAAAAGTACACTGAAGTATGTTTTTGGAAAACTTTCCAGGCGAGAAATAAGCAATACAGTAACAGAATCTGGATTCATATTTTGTCAGCGCCGCCTAGTGTGACAGTTTGCTCGATTGACAGCTCCTCGTCTCTGATTGGTTCGTTTTTCTTTGGGCGCGGTAGAATTCTGTAAAAGCCATTAGGAGCACTAAAGACAGGCAGAGGAACCTGAGAGGATCTTTATTTTACAGATTATCTGTCTTGTGTACTTCTGTCAGGATATAGCGACAGCTTGAGCAAATATGACAAAAAGTTACTTTTATCGAAGTTGGTGACTGAAACTTTAAGCAGCGGAATTATCTGGTGATGTAACTGATGAATAAATGAACCGGGAGCTTGACAGGAGACTAAGTAGGCTGAGCATCAGGAACCCAACAACCTTATCACACAAAGAAAAAATAGACGCGCATACACCAGAAAACAGTGACAATAGCAGGAAGTGTGTGTGTTTATGTGTGTGTGTGTGTGTGCGTGTGTGTGTGCGCATGATACAAAAACATCCACAGCTCAGGCCAGGAACAACTAAACTAAATGTTCTATTCTCATCTGTTGCTTCAAGAGTTTTCATTTTTAAACTGACATCAGTAATATATTTTCTCTCCTTCGTTCCTTTACATCTTCAGTTTCTCTAAACTAGGAACATTTATCCATCCCATAATGTTTCTCTACAGAATCAATGCTGTCCTTCCTTACCTTGCCCAGTGGCTTGTTGCCGCTCTCCCAGTTCCTCTTATCCAGGGAGGGGGGCACCTGGTACACATCCTGCCCACCTCCGTTCCCTCCGGCTGGGGCTGCTCCCAGGCCTGGTGCTGGGCCAACAGAAGGGGGCACTTGGTAGATGTCCTGCAGCTGGTACTGTCTCTGGGCTAGAAGCGGGGCCTTGATGGGGGGTCCTGGAGGGAGTCCGCTTGGGCCGGAAGGGATCTGGTACAGACTTTGTGGACTTGGTTTGGGGCCGTGGGACGGGGGCATCATGTAGATGGAGTCGGGGTCGGGCTGCGCGGGGCTGGGGCTGGAGTAGGCCGGATGCATAGACGTGTAATGTGTCGAGTGGAGGGGTTTGATGGGAAACCCGGCGGAGGAAGTATTGATGGCGGCAGACGCCGAAGCTGGTGTCGGTTTGGCGTAGGTGCTCAGAGGGGGGAGGGGCCGCTGCGCCTGGGAGGAGGGACAGGGACCGAGCGGCTCCGGCGTGGAAGGCCCGACCTGTTGCTGCTGCTTGCTGTCGTACATGCCGACCAGGAGCTTGAGGCGGTTGCCGGGGACGATGCCTTGGCGACCGTGGAGGGAGCAGAGCCACCAGCCGTCCAAGCCCTGCGTGTCACGCTCCAACACAGTCATGATGTCGCCTTTACGGAAAGACAGCTCGTCCGGTGACTCCGCCACATTGTCGTACAGCGCCTTGGCCAGCACGTTCTGTACAGGGACAGGACAGAAATATATCAGAAATATAATATACATACACAATCCTATGTGCTGATAAATGTAGCGTTGGTAAAGCTAGGCAACAAGAACACAAGTCTTCCCCAAGACCCATTAGTTTCCAGTCTGAGAGAAGCAGAGTCATTTTCTCATAGACTTCTATACAACCAGAGGAGTCGCCCCCTGGTGGACAGTAGAAGGAATCTTCCATACATTGGTAACTATTCTTTAAAAACTGTTTTGTTCACACTACTTGTTTAGGTAAATATTTATGGCAACACACCAAAATCTATATCAAAAGGAGATGATTCAAAAAGTCCACATCACTCACCAAAATAGGTTGTTTGCTTGCCTTCTAGAATGACTCGTGCGAACATTTTCTGATCCGCCAAACATTGAAGGCACAAAAACAACTTGCTCAGGGTTTGAGAAACATTGTGGTCATGGTTAAAGGAAACCGACGCTGACTGTTGGTAGGAAATAGGATGTAAACCATGTTTGTTTTCATGCCATAGTCACATGCTTTGTTGTCTCAGAGGCAAGATGTAACACTTGTTTTCCAAGCATCTTCCTGGAGCTGCCTCACCGCCATCAACGATTCTGTTTTGAGATATTTAGAATGAGTTTGGACTCGTAAACAGCAGATGATAAACGCTCTTGTGCTGAGCCACGTAGAGAAAAAAAATCCCAGCCACAGCTGTGCACATAATTAGGATGGCAGCCAAATTCTGATTAATTTTTTTTGCAGAAATGACATGCTGTAACATGTGATCGCATGCAGCACAAAGAGAGGTACATGGACACTGGACTGCGATCAGATGTAGTTAATAGTTCTGATAAATATGAGTGTGTTTCATATTGAAAAGCCATCGGATGTGTAGTTCTCCAACATTTAGTGAGCAGAGTATCGTACATCGGAGTAGAAGATAGAGGAACAAATATCACCACACACACACACACACACGCCTCCCCTCAGTCTTCCTAGAACTCTTTGAAACTAAACCAATATTTGTCGTCCATGTCTGAACTCTCGGCTCGCACTCCTCCCTCTCTGTGTCTGAGTTCCACCCCAACTATCAAAGACTAGTACAGCCTGTACTTGCCCTATGCCAGCCCCCCCCACACACACACCAACCTAAGCACAACGCACTGGCCACATTAAAATGAGGCCATTTAATTGGCTTCAAGATTTACACCCTGTCTTTTCTCTCGCTGCGCTGGAGGCCTGTTGGCCGGGAACGGGACAGAGAAGGACACTCGACCCGAATGTACTCGCTTCATCAAGTTCATTCACTGGTTGTGTTCACACGCACGGAGAGAATTCCCTCTTAAAAGGAAAAACATAAATAGGTGCCAGACACTTTTCTTTTCTAGGTACCCGCTTTAGCCCAGCGCTTGTTGTCTCATCGGCCTACTGCACTCCAGTCAAAGTGCATTGACTCTTGTTTGTCACACGTTTGAGCTTCACCCTGCAGAATGATGCAAGGGCAGAGTTCCACTGATGTCTGACCGAAGGCTAACTGAGGTCCAGAATGTGCAGACGTACTGAGAATGGTCTCTTCAGTGACGTATGAGACTGTATCTGTATCCAGCTGTTTCACTTTCCAAATGAGAAATTACCTCATAAGAAAATAAGAATTTCTTATGAGGTAATTTTATTTAAAAGTTTGTGAAACCATAGGCAATAAAAAATTAAATAAATGATTCTCATTAAAAGCAGTAATATTTTTCATGTCATAAAATATTTTAAATTAGTAATGCAGGGAACTTGTTTTGCATAAATGAACATATGTTTCAATGAACATATTTAGCCAAAAACTATTCCAGGCCTGGAAAACAGTCCCCCCCCCCCAATATATAAACTTTCAAGGAATGTCATGACCGTGGGAACCCTGTTTCTTGCAAAGACCAAACATTCAAATTCATTTTGAAACATATTCTCTATTTGTCTTGGTTTGATATATTTCAAGAAACATTCAATTTGACGTATGCATACACGTCATTTCCTGCTGTTCGCTATTCACCACCATTTCTCGCCTTTGAAACATTAATATCACTCCACGCCGTTCTTTGACATCTTGTTTTTGGGACTTTTTCTTACCATTCGTTGAGGTAACTGTCAGGACTGATCACCATTCAGACCGTCATTCCTTTCCTCTATCAAACAGGCCGCTGGGTTACTCTGACATTAGAAGCCGGTGACACACACACACACTCCTCATACACTGTACATGCCTTATCTCTGGCTCCGTGTTGCTCTCCCTCTGGGTTTCTAGGGTATCAGTGTGAACGTGCACTGTGACGTGCACACGCCCCAGAGCCACTGAAACTCTCGTTCCTCGTGTGCTGAGCGGATAATGAATGCGCTTCTCTGTCTGCTCTTTCTCTCGCTACGTCATTATAGAGAAATGAACACGGCTACTGACGTCAGACTGGGGGGGTCAGTCTCTCTCTCACATGCGTGCCCAGACACACACACACACACTGGAGGAAATACAGATATGTTCACATAAAATAGATTTTTATGAGGCGGACATCTGAACACTTGCGCGCCGAACACAGAAATCCCTCAACTTTTTCCATCGTCCACAGAAACAGGAAGTGCAGCAGTGAGGATGAATCACACACCCTGCTGATTGGACGATGCCCCCAGGGTCTGAGAATCACCTCGAGTACGTTCTCCCGCTCTCTCTATTTCTGTCTTGTACGAGCGACCGGCCCGACACACAGAGAGCTTCTAACACAATGGATGTCGAATAGGAAATAAGGCATCAAATGAAACTCCATTGGTCTATCACTTTAAGGGGACCGGTATCGGAATTTTTAAAACGGATTCATGATCCAAGTATGATTCAGTGGTGGTGGTCTTGAATACGGTTCCAGAGGCTGAATCGCCTTGATTAGAATACGATGTTGGACTCTTCTTCTTGGACTTTTCTTTCTTTGTGACAATCAGCACCGACCTTAGTGTAGTTTACAGCAAAAGAGGACAACTTGAGAAGGCTGGAGTGTTCCCTATTAGGAGTCTAGATCTTCAACCGGCATCGATTTATGCCAAGGAATTGCGGAACGCGGAATACCGTGAAATTTGCCAAAATGTGGATGCTATTCATGAAAATCTGGGTTTTCTACCATTACAATTGTTGTTTTCACAGCACCTGTTGTTTTCACAGCAGCTAAATAAACGGAAAAGAACCATGCCGCGATGTGTTTTAGTTTTATTTACAAATACAATGTAATTTACCACACGACTTTAGCTTTTAGTTTCTACTCGCCAGTGATTTTTGGAGCTCCGCAAACAAAAAGCCCCAGATCAGAGACAAACAGCTTGGCGCTCGCTGTTCAAAGACGCCATCCGAGAGGCTCGCCGCCGCATCACCCAGCAGACTAAATAGCCAAAGAGAAGGCAAGACACATGTTGAGTGGGGAAACCTGGAGTATTGCAGTGTTGTGTCAAATTACACAACACTGCCATTTTCTGCAACATTCATTTCATCTTCAGTATTTTCTTCTGAGATGTTGTCCATCCACCACATCATTGGAAACTTTTTCTGATGACAAAATGTGAATTTGAACAGAATTTGGAAAAAAGTATTTCATTGGGCTCTAGACTTTCCGTTTCCGGGTTGGGCTGCGATCGGTTTGCTACGACACAGAAGAAAGAATCAAGACACAGAAGAGCCCACTCGGCTCTTGTATCCAACACCTGACCCGGGAGTTTGAACTGTCCCAAAGATCCAGACTGGCCTTTGTTTCATGTTTTATTCTATTCATGCAAGTTGTGTTGGAGTAGGTTTTCCAAGGATCCATATTGGATCAGTTAAAAAAATTCTAGAGATGGGAAGAACCTTAGGACACAGTAAAACCTGTTAAAGGTGTATTTATATAGTATCGAACATTTGGGCTTCCACTTAACATTTAGGAGTGAATGAATCCTGGCAGTAAACATTAATTAAGCACTTTGAGTGCCAGATCCACAGTTTCATGCTTTAAAGAGCCCAGTCGGCTGCGTAGACACGGCCGGAGAACCGCAGACACATCGTGTGCTCATCAGCGTGAGAAGTCGTCCTCTCTTGTCGTCCTCTCTTGTCGTCCTCTCCACGGGGGCCGTCTGGGAGTGTGGAGGAACGAGAACACAGTGGAGATAATCACGTTACCCGGACCTCTCGGGACTAATCCCAGCAGAGTCGGTGATGCTATGTCACCACAGCGACTGTCACCAGGAACGACCGCCAAAACGTCACCGGCGGTGTGTCGCCGGGGGAAACGGCGGGGAAAGAAAGAGCAGAGGACCGACACAGAGAGGGTGAGGAGGACTGTGAAGGGATGAAGGTGAAGTGAAACGCTGACACTGATGACGATTGGAGAACTAGAAATCTGATTTCAAACGGCTTCCAAAGCATATATCACAGTGATGTTGGTGCGTTCAGGCGAGTTGACCTTTACTTCACTGTGCTAATTCTTTTAAGCAGATTAACATGAATTCCATCGTAGGACTTTTCTGCTTCGAGAGGTTTGCTCATTGTGTGGTAGTTTTTAACTTAAAAAGAGAGAACACACGGACCGACTCGTCACCTATAGAGACCTGAGGCAGAACCACTTCATGCACCAGTTGTGCTCGAACATGAACTAAGCCTCTTGGAGAAATCTTGTGAATTCTTCCAATTCCTGCATCAAACTGTACAGTTCTGACAACTTTTTTCCAACCTCAAGTCAAACCTCGGTGAGGTACATCTACTCTGGTTTTCTGCTATTACAACACAAGCGGTCACACCAAACAGGAAGCGAATCTTCGCCTCGTCCTCGCATAAACGTTATTGTTAGCTTAGGATAATGACAGCGACAGTTAAAGTTCCCTTCAAAATGACAATATCAGCAGTTTTTATATTTTAGAACATTACTGCCGACCAGCCATTGATTTCCGTTCATTATGAAACATCAGCACAACTACACACTAAATTAATGAAACATGCAAAAACACTGGCATGGTCTACACTGTTTGTGAGTAGCTATTAACAGCTTTAGACTGATACTGTGGCAGCATTTACAATGTAATGTGATAATGCATTCAATTATCAGATAGAGACTAAAAATAACTGTTTTGTTTGTCATGTTTTTTGTTTTGAATATCCAGCAGCTCCAACTGCTAAAAAGGAAAGAGGAGAGAGGCAGAAGCAGAGAGATGTCCACTGAGGAGAAAGTAATGTGAACAGCTGGTGGAGCGAGCTCGGTATAGACAGGTCGCTCATCTGTGTGAGTGAGTGTGTGAGTAGGTGTGTGTGGGTGTGTGTGTGGCTTAATGTCCTTTTGACCCCTGGGGACAAATACTAGCCTGCCACAAGAGGTTTCATGTGTTGTGTGTGTGTGTGTGTCTATTCCCCACAATGCAGAGAGCAAAACAGGGAAACAAAAAGCACTTCATGGCACTCCCCCCGTGCGTCTCCTTGTCCATCTATTCTGTCCACGCTGCCATTCTCTGCAGCGGTCACAATGCATGTCTGCTCTTTCTTCTTCTCTTGTTCTTTCGCCCGCTCTGTCCATCTCCCAGCTGCCCCGGCAGTGAGTCAAACAGCTCACGTCTCACTCTGCAGCCTGGAGTGAATGTGTGAGTCCGGGCCATCTGAGGTGAGCGGAGCTGGCCAGAGCAAAGAGGGCACCGGCCGAGGTGAAGCAGCATGAGACCACGTCTGGAAACGTGTTGGCGTCCGCACTACAGAAACTACAGTCTCTTCTTCTTCCGTTGTGTTTTCAGCTCAGCAAACAACAAAGCCGCATCACAGCTGAGGAACATCTGGAGCCACCAAACCACACACACACACACACACACACACACACACACACACACACACTGAGCTCCCGTCGCTTCACCAGAATGCACCAGTTGTACAGTCAAGAGAGAGCAGCTCCTCTCAGCTAGGAAATCAACTAAGTATTCCCAGAGAAACATGCAGCAAAGAAGTCTGGTATTCTGTTTTAAGCAAACCCTCAACCCTCACGCTTAAGGCCGTGGGTCAAACTGCTTTGACTCTCGGCCAACCTTGTTTCAAAATCCGGAGCGTCAAATGAGGACCCGGCAACCAAAGCTGTGTTGTTGTTGTTGTTTGTTTGGAGGGAGCTAAAGGGAATTATAAGCTAATCATTTCCCACATTTGATTGAAGAAATAAAGAATCAATAAATACTACTACTTCAGCGGTCACTGCTGAACGTGAGTTCCGTTTATAACTCAATGTTTAGTTTGTGTGCTCTCTGCAGGACAGTTTCAGCCAAAGATAGTTTATGAGGCAAGAGAAGCGTCACTCTGTGTTTTTGTAGTTCGAACAACTCCAACAGAGCGATACGTCTCCCAAATAGCAGATCTTTTGTCGTCAATGTCACATCAGCAAGTTAAACTTTCATCTATATCACTTGAATAATTTACTCTCATCCACTTTATAGTTTTGAACCAGCACCTTTTATTATTTAGACCAAGTTAAAAGACTAAGTCTCTAAAATACTAAATGTTGCTCACTCTCAAAGTCTAGAACTCAAATTGGTTTTCACAAAGATAGATTTCCAAGTACACACACACATACTCTCTCACACACACACACACACATTTGTACATTTGGACTGTGTCCCAGTTTTGTACTCTGCTTGTTTTTTAACAACTGTTTTCTATCTTGTGTGGGGAGACAGAAAGTCTTGTGTTATTGCCTTGTCCTTGTAACTCATTACGAGTGTGTGTGTGTGTGTGTGTCTAAAGGTGATGGTAAAATATTCGAAGTGTCTCTGGACAAGACTCCACATACACAGAAGGGAGGGGGGAGGGGGAGAGAGAGAGCGAGAGAAAGAGAGGGGAGCGAGAGCGAGAGAGAGAGGGATGTGTGTGTGTTTTGCTTTCGTTTCTTCCCAAATGCACAGTCTGTTCTGTTCTCAGGTTCTGTTGAACTATACTGTGTTTGTATGAGATGTCTGACCTGATGTGTAAGTGAAAAAGTCCTCCGTATGAATTTAAAAAGGAGGGAAACATAGAATTTTTGCCAAAGACAAATCACATTTTTACTGTAGATCTAAAAAGATATTCAGTTCACAACGATTTAAAAGAGAGAACAGCAGGCCATGGTGGCATTTCTGCTCAACTTAAAAGTCAAGTTTTTTAAAATTCTTTTAGATCACATCCCTGGTCACATTTTGCAATATAAGCAAAACAATATCACGACATCCAGCCATCAATCAATCTGCAACTTTTAGCGACTAGGGAGCCCGCCCACTTATTTGCGGATTTTTGCATGTTTACTATTAAACTATTAAATCAAAATCGATTCTGTTTCTGAGAATCGATACAGCATCACAAAACATAATATCGCGATACACAATGTTTTCTTACACCCAGGATATGTATTTTTACAGAGTGGAATATTCATTTGTTTTCCTGTTAAAGCTGAAGCGCTTTATTTTGGGACATTTTATAACCCTTTGAGCATCATTTTGACAATATCCACTAGAATTGTAAAATAACTTCTGTGGGATTGAACAGTGTTTCGCTGCACAGCATGTCTTTGTATCCACTGTCCCATCAGGAGGTCAATGTTGTTTTTTGGTTCATTATCTGTTGGTTGACTATGATGACTGAATTTTAATAAGAGATGCATTTTGACTTCTGAACTCTGACATGGGCCTTTATTCTCTTCTGTAAGATGTTCTGTCACAGGGTATCAGCACCAGCTAATATGTTTAGGGTAATTTTAAAGAACAGAAAACAATAATGGCACTGATATAGCAGAGATCATAACGATTATGGAGAACATGAGGAAACGACACCAAAGGTGTTTATTGGTGTACTAAAACTGCTCGGTTTTGTTTTGGTTGCATGAAATGTGAAGATATGGATTTTATTGTTGTTATTTTAGTTATTCCAGGACCTGCAGATGTTCCACTGTATCGTGGCCCTGTGTCTTTGTGGACCACAATGTCGTTGCATAGCTGAGGTGTGTGTGTGTGTGTGTGTGTGTGTGTGTGTGTGTGTGTGTGTGTGTGTGTGTGTGCTTCTGTGTCACTGCTATTGCTGAAGCTAGTATGGGCCTGTCTCTCTCTCTCTCTCTCTCTCTCTCTGTCTGTCTCAAACACACAGTCCCACTTACTACAGCATTCCACAGCCTCTGCATACAAACACACAACTCTCCTATTACCTCACATTCCAGGGGTGTCACCACACACACACAAACACACACACACACACACATACAGATTCTTGAATTTCATCATAAAGATGAGAAACAAACAAATAAAGCGCAGCAATCCTCTTTAAAAAAAACCTCTCTTTGTTTCTTCCTCTTCCTCCAATCTGCCCTCCTCTCTCTTCCAACCTCCCACTTTTTCTCCTTCAGTCCCCCCCTCCCTCCCTCTTTTCCTGACCTGGCACGTCAGACCGTTCTTGAGAAATTCTTGTGAGTGCACGGCCGATTTTGTGCAACAGCAGATAGAATCCTCCACCCAGTGGAGCATCTAGTCGGAGCGGGCCTGTTGTGTAAGGCTCTCTAGAAGAGTCGTCCATCATTCAGGAACACTGCTGTGTGGCAGCAGTAATGTGCGAGACTGTGTGTTGTATTTTGTTTTCAGCGGAGAGCTCTTGATCCAAATGCTCGAGCTGAACACAGTTCTGAGGCACTCCACCGATGTTACCCATGAAAATGAGTTTAACAGCCGTATCATGTCTTCTGTGGCTCTGGAGGAAAGCTGTCGAGTTTGACAACCCGGACGACGCCTCCGAACGTTTCCATAACTTTCCGAAAACCGACAATCCAGCGCTGTGTGGAGGTGAGAGAGTGGGCTGGGTTTGATCCTTTCATGTGTGCAACACTATAAATGTCGTCCGGTGGCACCATTACACCCATATCATAAGGACATCCTGTCTCTGTGGCGCTCGGCTTTTACTCCCCCTTCCATTGGGACCATTCGGAACAGCCATAAACACTTTTTGACTTTCGACGGGTTCAGTCTTAAGTGCTATTCCTGTTTGTTCAGCATTACCCAACTACCCAAACTACTGAGTTGCATTATGGGAAATGTAAGATCCAGTGAGACCAATGCAAAGGACTAAAGGTAAGGACATCGACAAGAATATTCTCTCTCGCAAGTCCTTCAACTTTGTGGAAATGCAATGCTACGACTGCCCTTCACAGGCCAACCTCCTCTGGTAGATGTCCTTCAGTGCCTCTCTGTGGGGATTGTACTGAAGAAAAGGGTTCTAGAGACCTAAAGCCCCTTTCACACATGCACTGCAGCTCTGAAATGATCTGGACATTACCTCAGGGAGCTGTGTGTGAGAACGCAAATGACCGAATCAGTTGAAGCAGACATTAAACGGACTTTACCCTACCAGCTCCCTAGAACCAAGTCCATGCAATGTCCGATTGAGCCCATGTGTGACTAGAGCCGCTCATTGTCCGGAGAATTCACGGCGAGCAAGTGGGCGTGTTGATGCCGTTTCAATGCACGAGGAAGTAGCCAACGAAAATGTGGAACTGGAGAGATGAAAAGATTCAGGGACTTTTATCAGTGCCAACGCCGAAGTCGTCAAACACAATTAAGGTACGGCAAGAGACCGGCTAAATAGCCGCGATGTTTTTGGAGTCATGGCCAGCCTCCTACAAACTCTACCCAGGCCCAACCCCTTCGTATTCCCAGTAGGTGAGAATGCGTCTGACAGGGACAACCTCCAATCTCTCACCGGGCAACTCCGGTCAATGTCTGGAGAATCAGGTCCGGACATTTCATACGAGAAAACGTCTTAAGTTGGTTCTGTACTTGGGAGTTCTTTAGTCCTCTTGAGATTTTCCAAATGATCCCTGAAGGCCATCTAAAGGTTCCCTGGAAACCTTTCATTTTGAAGGTTTACACGATCAATACTCCAAATTATAAATAGACATGCATGTAATAAATCTATCTATGCACCTCTTTAGCACCCGTTGGTGCTAAAAAAAAATGAACAACAAAATCCATCTTTTCCAAACAGCCCCGCAGCTTTATGTGCCCCGCTAAGTGCTAGTGAAGGCTGCAGCTTTAACGAGTGATGATCCCTGCTGAGGAATTCCTGCCTTCGGGCTATGACTAACAGCAGAAACAACAGCAGCGATTGTGTCGCCTGGAGCACAGGATAGGCTCACGTAGGCGTGGCCTTGAGTGTTGCTTAACCTGTTGAGAGACAACGCTGGCAGGAACTTATGAATAGTTGCCAGACACACACAAACACACAGACAGAGATGGTTGGACAGTTCAAAGCAGCTCCTCCTTGCGCCAGCCACAGCCAGAAAAGCAGGGTGGAAGAATCAAAGCATCTGACACAAGTAGAACTGCTTTTGCTTTGGCTGGGATTCGACTGAAATACAAAGCAATTCATCTAAAATGTGTCACCTTAAAACTGGGATTTCTATCAGACCGAATGGCATCTTATTTGGAGTATCGAGGACCATGATTGTAAAAATCACCTTGTAAAAACGACTATGTGCGATGCACAACAGAAGATCTGAATGTGCGTCCACGGAGCTGTTCACACCTGTGTTTAAGGGCTTCACTAACCTGCACTTAGACAGGTAGCAACGACCTGAAGCTAAACCCCGCTGACACACCCTCTGATCACTGGCTGTGTATGTCGGTGGCAGAGAGATTACAGTCTTTATTTCTCTGCTCAAAACACACTTATGATGAAGTGCTGAAGCCTTCATCTTTACACTGGAATAAAAGCGTACAAAACGCAGAAGCTCAAACCCACTGTGACATGAAGCTAGACAAATAGCATAAATGCATCAATATTTAGTATTGCCATATCTCTCCGCAGAAATGCTGGGGCAAAACAACCGACCAAAGGTGTGCAGTTTAAAAATGGTTTCACAACCACAGGGCCGTAAATCTCCGCAATGGTGAACTGTGACACTTTGATCACTCACATAAATCTGTTGAGAAAGCTGCAGCTGAGACTGCAGTGTTGACTCTATGATTCAGCACTGAGCAGTGGGGAAAAACATGCAGTGATTCATAGCTTGTTGTTTGTCTGCTAACTCTACTCTACTGTACTGTGAAACCAAGGGCAAAAGAAATAACGGTATACTGAAGAAGACGTCACATATTCTGGTTCTGAGACATTAGCGAGAGAGCTCACTGTGAAAGACACGCCCTTCATTCTTCAAGGTTTCGTGTAATGTGCATGACATTAGTCAATTTACAAGGTGCAAACACTAAAGCCTCTTTCACACAAGCACTGCAACCCTAAACTGATCGAGACATTACTGGAATCAGTTGGAACGGACATTGAAAAGACTTACCCGGCTAGCTCTCTAGTACCAAGTCCGTGCAATGTCCGATTGAGCGCACGTGTGAAAATAACTGCTCCAGCTGATTTAAAGCAGAGCAAGTGTTGATGGCGTTTCTATCATGCAAAACTGAAACAAAACTAAATTCAGAGGGGTGAAGAAGAGATGTCATTTACACCAAAACGCCAACGAAAGATTCAAGGACTTCTGTCGATAAGGGCCGACATCGAAATCCTCAGAGAAATTCAAGGAACGGCAAGAGACTCGGTTGTTTATGACCAAATCCCGAACTGACTACGTGACCGCAGGGTTTTTGCATCATGCCTCGTCTCCTGGTTTGATCTTTACTAGAAAAATAAAGGAAAATTGAGACAAAAAAATAACAATTCAAGCAACCGTGACCATATTCATTTGCGCCTTTATAGAGTTATAGACCAACCCAGTTTTGTGGAATTTGGAGGGATTATTTGTCACCTAATACGCACATCTTTCCAGTCCCAGTCTTTTTTATCCCAGTCCCACACAGTAGCAAATCTACCCTGCTGAAGCCACCGTTTGTTTCCACTGTGCAATTTTTGCAAAAAATCGCAAATGAAAGAAAAAACCTGATACTTCAACAATTGCTGAAAAATGTGAACTCGCAATTTTCCTGCTAATTGTAAAGCCAACACAATTTAACACTGAGAAAACAAGCTGACCTATTAATGACTGAGGAAAGTCCATTTGATCCACTCTATTCTCGTTGTGGGATGTGACTTCTGACTACTAAGAATGTTGATGTGCATGCGAACCTTCTCTCTAATGGACAGTCCATCACCAGCACGGGATGAGTCAGTCCAGAACAGGACAAAGCCTCGTCTTTCAGCATTGGTCCCAAATCTCAATGTGTCTCAAAGACACTGCAGCATTCATGTCCAAAGGGACTGGGGTCACTTATCTGGCAGATTTCATAGAGTCTAGAGACTTGACGTGACAGTACGATTGTCTTTTTAAATTTTTTTAATGTGTGTGTATATTGTGAACTGATTCATGACAATGTTAGTTGTTGTTGCCAAGTCTCTTGTAAGCCAAACAGGCAGAGCACCATGTGGTGCAGAACACTTAGAATCAATCAATCAATATAAATAAATTATTTCTTTCTTTTGGTTTTTCAAAAATGCATTTTTTTCTCCCCACCACTTATAGACCTGAGCTTTTAAAACAGCATAATGGATAACATTAGCTCACATTTTAGTCTGGCCAGGAAAAACAGAGCTTTAAGAAGTGTGTACATCTGAGCGTTAACCCATAACCTGTTAACCCAGGGGTGTCAAACATACGGCCCGCGGGCCGAATCCGGCCCGCCACGTCATTTTATGTGGCCCGCGAATCCGCCAGCAAAAAAAAATAAAAGAAAAAAAAGTTTTTTTATTTTTTATTATTATTAATTTTTTTACAAAAATTAAAAGTTAGATGTGAAAATAAAAATATCCCCATGGTCGAAATTATGAGATAGAAAGTCGAAGTGATGAGATAGCATGTTGTCTGTGTGCCGACATTAAAACTATCACAACAGGTGGACAGGAGATGCAACAACCCATAAAGAGGATTTCCAACAAGTGATCGTGCCTTTCTCAACATGCGTACTTCTCTGTACTTGTGGACTTGTGAAACGTCATCAGTCTCAGCCCAAGTACTGTTCCAATTCAAAGTTCACATCGAGCCAAGCACGGTCCTAATGCCCGGATGTGTCTCCGCCCATTTTACCGGGGATGCATCGGAGGTGACTTGTCTGTACTTGGGACAGCCAAATATCCCAGAATGCATTTTGCACCAGCAACAGGAAACAATGGCGGAGGAGAAATCACACAACTGGAAGTTGAAACTTTCGAAATACTACTGTTGTTAAGTCACAGAAAGTAATTTTAGGATGTTTTGAGGCGAGAAGTTAGTTGTTTAAGCACCAAATCTGTGGTCGGTTTGTCAAGTTTCAGCCGATTTAAACATCTGCTCCGACGATTTCGGAGATGTGAGGTGTTGCTAGCAGGATCTGATCCACATACATATATATATATATATATATATATATATATATATATATATATATATATACACACACACACACATACATATATAATTGTATGTATGTATATGTTAATAATAATATATAATTTTTGATTTTAAATGAAAACGAAAACAGCAGGGTTGTCATATTTAGTTTGATTGTAAAAATACTTTACAGAAAAAAACGGATTAAACTCATGAGACCAGCTGAGGTGGTGATGTCATCAAGTAAGCTGCTGTTCCAATTGTCTGTAGGGCTGCAACAACGAATCGATAAAATCAATGAAAATCGATTATTAAAAGAGTTGGCAACGAATTTCATTATCAATTCGTTGTGTCGCGCGATTATTACGCCACTCAATAAGTCGCGGAGATGTTTGAGTATAAAAAAAAGTTGAGATGAGCCATTCGCGCCGCCGGTCTCGCCGGGGGCTATTTGTGTTCATTCGCAATGGACGCGTCGGAGAGGGGGCGGGGCTTATCACCCTGAAAGCCGTTCAACTGTCCGCCATTAACGATGGAAAAAATTGGATGGAAACCTCTATTTCTGCTTAGTACGTGTTGTGGAAGTCACAGATATCCCGGGAAACTAAACTAAATATGTTAGGAGTAGTTACATTTACAACCGACCCTTTGAGGGCGACCGTGATGCTGATGTGGCCCCAGAGTGAAAATGAGTTTGACACCCCTGTGTTAACCCATAACCTGTTAACCCATAACATGGTGTTCCACGTACCAGGTTGGTACTGTTGGTTAGTTACTTATAAAACATACAATATTGAAATTAAATTGTATACATAATATATTTTCAGACATTTTTCAATCAGGAGGAAATAGTGCATTTTTTTGATGGGGGACTATTTTCAGCGGTGGATTAATCTACATCGAGTATTTCTGGCAGCATGACGGTGTAACTAGTGAAGTTTCATGTCACCCAGTGCACTAACAAAACTCATTAATGTGTTTTCATTGTTTCTGGACAGCAATGGAGCTCTATGGCACAGAGTTTTAATCAGTGGGTAGTCTATGTCACAAGTCTGTCTTACATTCAGACAGATGATGCATACAGGTCCTTGTCATGGACTGCAATATGAGCAGAAAGCTATTGGAGTGGTCCTCGTGTCAGTACACATTTCTTTGTCCGTGCATTTCTCCTGACTCACTCACTGAGTCATGGAGGCCTGGCTTACAGCAGGAATTCCATTCTGTCTCCTGCATGAGACTCACACACACCAGGTTGTTCTGGCTCCGGTGATTAGCTGCCCCCCCGCTACCAAACCACACACACACACAGAGCCACCGAACACGGCCATCTTTACTGACCAATGACTTAAAGCGCGCACACACAGGTGTCGCCCATAAAGTCAGTCAGTCAGAGGATCGGCCAATCAGGACACAAGTCAGGCAGTAAAGTTCTGCTCTATATTTACACACCTGAAAAACCCCAGATCCTGACATTACCAGTTTGACCCGGGACAGAAGCATGTGCAGTCGTAATGCGACTCATAGGTGCCAGAAAACGTTACCCAGTGGACGGAGTCACCTCTGACCCACATACCATGGGGTTCTGGGACGCGGCACAGAGCACCTGAAAAGGCTTTGGAGATGCCAGAGACAGTTTTGGGCCTCAGTGATCAAACTAAACAACATAACAATATCCATGCCAGATGGTCTTTATCATATCAGATCAATACCTGTATGTATGCCATCAGGAGCAGTAAAGAGAGGCAGATGAACCGGATTCTGTTCACAGATTATCTCATTTACTGCAGTTTAAGGGCAAAACAAATGACTGGAAGTTATTTTGATTAAAGTTACAGATGGTAGTATAAGTGCTGTCTTGAAATCTGTATTGTAATAGTTGTAGCAGGAGATATTTGATGCAATCGATAAAGATGGAAAGAAGTTACGGACCCAATGGAGAGATTGTGGCTCGCACTACGTTCAGTCTAACCTGACCTGGTGAAGTGTCCTTGTTGCCATGTAACATGCCTTCTCTTGAAAAGATTTATACAAATCACAGATCTTATTTCATTTTCTCTCAATTCAGAGCTGAATACAGTTAAGCCAATTAGAAGTGAAGAATTGACATTATAGTGAGAATGAGCTGACGCAACATGGCAGCGTTGTGCAGTCAATGGGACGGCTTTGACATGGCTGCCTCTGAGATCCACCACAGTGGAGTCCTATTTTATATTAATTACACGCTAATTACTGGTGTGTAATTACTCGTTACACACAAACACACACACACAGCGATCTGCTCCACAGTATTTCACTGTCGGCCACATTCCTCACTGTGTAGTTAGCCCAAACACACAGACACACACACACACACACACACACACACACACACACACCACACACACAGTATGACAGTGAGGCCAACGCTGACGCAGAAGCCCTTCAAACAATAGCAGAAAAGGCTTCAGGACTGTTGCTGCCTTTTCTTTTCTTTCCCTCCTCGCCGAACCATTATTCTCTCCCTCCAGTCAAGATCTGCCCCCTCTCCATTTGACTAAATCAATGTCATATTCAATACTCGCACATATCATCCTGTCCTGCCTCTCCCTCTCTCTCTGCTCTTGTTTTTCCTGGGGCTTATTTCCTTCTTCTCTTTCAGCCTGCCTCCGTCTCTGTGGCCATAAAACCTTCATTTCTCTGCACCTTCCTCTGAGTCAGCAGAAAGACAGACCTCTGCTCTCCCTCTCTCCTTTCTTTCTGCCATAAACCGGACGACGAGGCCTGCGCTGTGTGTTCCCAGTCTGTGCAGCGAAGAAAGTTTAAAAGAAAACATGCAGGACTCAAAGGTCACAAACCTTTACTGAATTCCACCTTCTAGTATTCAGATGCCCTAACTCCAAATGCCAATTATTTCACGTTCTTTTCTCACAACTTATTTTGGATTTTTAACTTATTTCCTGCAACATGCCGCTTCCATTTCGCTCCTAGTTTTCAAGTGTTTAACTTAAAAACAAAACTCTTTTCATACAAAACAAGACACCGAGAGATAACTTGAGCGACACCAGGAGGGATTGTTCTAAACTTGTTTTCCCCTTTTGGTCTCAGTGCATTCCTTCACAGGACAGCCAAGCGTCCTCGACATGTGTATGCTGACTCTAAACCCGTTACCACACACACCCCGAGAGCCAACAAAAGGTAGGAATCCACAGAGAAAATGTGAACTCTCCTCCCCCCTTCACATTTCCCTTTTCTTCATACTCAAGCCCCCCCCCCCCCCCCTGCACAGCTGGGGCATAGCAGGTCCTGCTAAAACACTCACACACACACACACACACACACACAGAACCACAGGGGATGAAAGAGTAGCCAAACAGCAACAAAAAAGGAAAAGGCGCAGTTTTTAATTTTTTAAGCCAAAGAGCCAGTGATAACATGCACACACTGGAATCTCCTTCACGCACGCACGCACGCACGCACGCACACACACGCACACACACACACACACACACACACACACACACACACACACACACACACTCACCAGATAGTTCATTTTGTCCCTGCTGCAGTGGGGCGGCTGTGGTAACTCCGGCTGTAGCTCAGCCCCTGCGAGACACTTTGCCAACTCGATCCTTTTTTGTTTTGTGAAGAGTATAGATCCCAAAAAGATCCCCCAAAAACTCCTCCAGTTCTAATCCTCCGCCCTCCTTCCTTCCTTCCTTCCTTCCTTCCTTTCCTATGTCCTTCTGTCCTCCCTGCGTTTCTCCCCTCCCTCTGTGTCTCTCCCTTCGGTCTTGCTCGGTCTTGTTTTCAGTAGTCGAGCGGATCCCGACACATTCTGCCCCGCTCCGTGATCTCACACGGCAAGAATGAGACTGCTGCTTGACTCCCTCTACCTCCACCCCGCTCGCCCCTTCTTTCTCCCTTGATCTCCCTCCCTCTCTCTCTCTCTCTCCTGCCTGAGGAAAAGAGGGAGGAGCGTGTAACCCGAGACGTCACTTCCTGTTGGATCCTCATATTCCCTCTATCCAGACTGGCCATTGGCCCGAGGAGCCCCTTCTCATGCAAATAAAGCTTTGCCCTCCCACTGTCCCTGCGTCCCCTTCTCTCCCTCTCTCTCTCCCCCTGGCTGTGAGAGACTGTCAGTGCATTGGAATGCTGCTGAGACACACACTCACTCACAGTGTATTGCAGCAGAGCATAAGGCATCATGACCTCAGGTTGGTGGTCCTTGATCTTAACGCTCTGATCTCTGTGGCCTTCAGTTTCATCTCTATGGAAACAGCACAATCATGGCTAAAAGTAGAGAGAACTCAAGCACAATAACAGTTATCATGCCATCAATTATTAAGTTGAATTTCTTTGATAATTTATCTTAAAAAATTGGAAAACAATGGAATCTATACATCCAACAATTTTCCAAGTGTCCACAAGTATTACTAATGTTCGGTAAAAAAGTGGAGGCTCCACATGCTTTATATATTGAGCTATTTACATCTTTACAACCTCTACTTACAGACACTCCTGTTCTCTCCTCAATGCTCTGCGCTTCACTGAATTCCTTTCACGTGACTGTTGGTCTCAGACGAATCAATCATGGCCATCATCAATTTATTGACGTAAGAAAGAGTAAAACTAAAACACACAAAAGGCATAATGAATACAAATAAAATGATTTCTCTTTAACCTTACACATACACACAATGTACATATACTGATTCTTCAATGAAATACATTGCTTTGTTTTTAATCGCTGCTTTTTATGTATTTACTGCTGATATGAACTTTAACAACAGTCATAGCGGAGTTATAAATGACTCGATGGAGTTTGTGCATAAAACTTCCCAAAACGAATCATTGTCACAAAAATAATCATCTGCGATCATAAGTAACAATAAAACAAATCAATACATACCAATGATGCTATCAAAAGGCATAAGATGCAGGCAGACTCAACTGGATTGGAAAACTACTGAAAACAGCGGCTCTGAGCCATGCTCTTCCTTCACTTCCTGATTATAAGTCACCTGACAAGTTACAGGGCATTTCCTGTTTCAAAATAAAACGTATAACATACTGACTTAACAATTGTAACAAAACACTCCCCGCCTGGCGTGAATACACGCCACTCAATAAATCCTAGACAGTTCACTTCACTGGGCCTCTGGGGGGAGAAGAAGCACTATCTCAGAAACAGGCCTAAGAAAGAGTTTAGTCACTCCTGTTCGTGTGACCTTGATCTCGACCTTTCGCACCTTCCCATCTTCGCTGGGGAAGGTCTGTGTTACCAGTCCAAGAGGCCATTCATTCCTTGGTACTTGGCTATCCTTGAGGAGAACAACACTTCCTGGGTTGATGTTCGGATAAGTGGACTGCCACTTCTTGCGTGCCTGTAGTGTTGAGAGGAATTGCTTTCGCCATCTGTCCCAGAAGGTGTTAGACAGGTGCTGGACCTGCCGCCACTGGTGCTTGTAGAGGTCTGAAACTCCAAACTCTCCAGTAGGAGCAGAAAGGACATTCACTTTTTGAGTGAGAAGAGCAGCTGGAGTGAGTATAAATGAGTCCTCAGAGTCCTCAGAGTCCTCTTGTCACAGCAACAAGAGGCCTGCCATTTATAATGGCTGTCACTTCTGCCATGAAAGTCACCAGCACCTCATGGGTAAGTTTGTCCTTCAGCTGAAGGAACATGGAGTCCAAGATTCTCCTTGCAAGACCAATCATTCTTTCCCATGTACCGCCAAAATGAGAGGCGTGTGGAGGGTTAAAGGTCCAAGAGCAACCTTGGCCTGACAGGTAAGACTTCACAGTTGTGTTGTCAATGTTTGAGGGTATCTTCAACTGCCTGCAGGCACCAACAAAGTTGGTGCCACGGTCTGAGCGGATGTGTTTGACAGGATGCGCACAGCAAGAAAGCGCCTTAGCGCGTTGATGAAGCTGGATGTGTCAAGGGACTCTATGACTTCAATATGAACCGCTCGTACGCTCCTACACGTGAAGATTACGGCCCATCGTTTACTGTGTGAATGGCCTCCTCTTGTTCTACGTGAAGAGACACTCCAAGGGCCGAACACATCAAGCCCGACATTCGTAAAAGGAGGTTCTGTCGAGAGACGATCCGCTGGAAGACTGGCCATCTTTTGAATTGTAAGTGGGGCTCTAAGCCTTCTGCAGGTTATACACTGGTGGATGATGTTGCTCACTTTTCTTTTGCCACCAACTATCCAAAAACCAGCTGTACGGACAGCCCCTTCTGTAAACAGACGGCCTTGGTGATAGATTTGTTCGTGGTGATGCTTGATGAGTAAGGTTGCAACCTGATGTTTGCCAGGAATAATCACTGGAGTCTTTTCACTCTGATCAAGGTTTGCATTGTGGAGGCGGCCTCCGACTCTCAGAAGGCAGTGTGCATCAATGAAAGGATCCAGATTTTTGAGAGGACTACTTTTAGGAATCTGCTCATGTTTTTGGATACATTTGATCTCTTGACTGTAGACCTCCTCCTGTACTGCTTGAATGATGATGTGCGACGCTTGATCAGACTCCTCAACAGTGTATCCTGTTTTGCAGTGATGCCAGCCCTTGCAAGCGCTGTTCTTCAAGGTCATGTTGAAAAGACGGGCTATGTGTATGAGGCGAATAATGGCCCGAGTTAGAGACTTCCAGGATGAGAACTTTGAGAATCGTTGAGAACCAAGCTGCTTGGATGTTGTTGTAGTACTCAAAGTGGACACCAGAGGGCGAATGTCTGGGTCTGAACCCGGGTCTACAAGCTCGTAGGTGCTCTTTGAGGCACTTGTCTCTGGTGTGTACAGAGATTTGGGTCCACTCAGCCAGTTTGTGTCGTTCAAACGGCCTGCAGCGACAGAACGTGTAGCGTGGTCCGCAGGGTTCTGTTCTGTTGACACGTAGCGCCATTGATCTGGGTGAGAGGACCTTCGGATACGTAATACCCGGTTATTTACATATACATAAAAGTGCCTGGTTTCATTAGAAATGTAGCCAAGGACTACCTTGCTGTCTGAGTGGAAGGTTGTTTCATCGAGCTGAAGGTCTAGTTCTGCCAAGATTAAGTCTGCTAACTCCACTCCAAGCACTGCTGCGCAAAGTTCCAGTCTCGGAATTGTTTGCTCAGGACGGGGGGTCAGCTTGGCTTTGCCCATGACAAATCCCACATGGTTATTTCCAGCACAGTCAGTTACTTTTAGATATGCCACAGCGGCGATAGCTTTTGTGGATGCATCAGAAAAGACGCACAATTCCCTTCTGACAGCTGCTGGGGGCGAAGTTGTAGTGTAGGCTCTGGGAATAGAAAGCTGGGACAGTTCTTTCAAAGATGCTCTCCAAGATGTCCATGCTTCCTCCATTTCTTGGGGCAAAGGCGAGTCCCAGTCACCTTTCTCAATTGTGAGTTCTCTCAGAATAGCCTTGCCTTGTATTGTGACTGGTGCTACAAACCCTAGAGAATCGTAGAGGCTGTTGATTGTGGACAAGATACCCCGTCGAGTGTAGGGTTTTATCTCCTCAGAGACGCTGAAGTGGAAGCAGTCGGTCTGGAGGTCCCAATTGATTCCAAGGCTACGCTGCATCGGCAGCGCATCTGCACTGAGGTCCAGGTCTTTAAGGTCTTTTGCACGATCTTCAGCCGGAAAGGCCTCCATGTCCTCCTTGTTCTTTGCTGCGATCTTGTGCAGCCTTAAGTTTGATTTGGAGAGAACATCCTGTTTTTTTCAGCAGGTTGACCGCAGCTTTGACTGTGGGCAGGGACTTCAACCCATCGTCTACATAGAAGTCACGCATCACAAAACGTTGGACATCAGGGTCAATGTGGAGCTCACTGACCTGAACAGACTGGTGAAGTCCATGAATAGCTACTGCGGGTGAAGGACTATTTCCAAAGACGTGGACCGTCATTCGATACTCCACAATGTCTTTGGAGGGGTCGTTATCTTGGAACCATAGAAAACGAAGGAAGTTCCTATCGTCTTCCCTTACTGAAAAACAATAGAACATCTGTTCTATGTCCGTTGTAAAGGCGATTGCTTCCTTTCTAAAGCGCATCAGTACACCGAGCAGCGTGTTGTTCAGATCAGGCCCAGTCAACAGCACGTCGTTGAGCGACACACCGTTGTACTGGGCGCTGGAATCGAAGACTACTCGTATTTGTTTTGGTTTTCGTGGATGGTACACACCAAATATTGGCAAGTACCACTGTTCTTCATCCTCACTGGGAAGAGGGGCTAACTCAGCGTGACCATTCTTGAACATCTTGTCCATGAAAATGAGAAAGTGGTCTCTCATTTCAGGCTTCCTTTCAAAGTTGCGCCTGAGCGACTTGAGACGGTTCAATGCCTGTGGCCTGTTATTGGGGAGCCGTTGACGTGGGCATTTAAAAGGTAATGGAGCTACCCAACTGTTGTTTGCATCTTTTGTTAGTCCTTCTTTCATTATTTTCATGAAGGAGATGTCTTGGATAGACGGAGCCATGTTGTTGTCGTCTTTGGTCTGCTTGAATATGTTATGTCCTAAGCTGTCAACATCACAGTTTTATATCTCCTCAGGATGTGTTTGGAGGTGGTTTGTGGCCTGCGTGTCACTGTATTTTTCCTTTACACAGAACACGTTAGGACACAGGTCAAAGAGAGTAGGGCGTCCCCGTTCCGTGGTGTTCGTGTAGAAGGCGCTGACTGTCGGTGGTTTGTGAACGCGACCTAAACATACGTTACCCACGATGACCCATCCCAGATCCAACTTCTGAGCATAAGGTAGGTTGTGTGGGCCATTGACCTGTTTGCGAACCTTATGGACTCTGATAATATCCCGACCTAAGATAAGCATAATTGGGGCCTGTGGGTCGATATCTGGGATGAGGTGTGCAACTGACTTTAGGTGTGCGTGATGAAAAGCTGCATTGGGAGTTGGAATCTCATCTCTGTTATTTGGAATGTCATCACATTCTATGAGGCTGGGTAGTGGGATGCTGACGGTCCTATCCAAAGATTCCACAATGTAGCCACTGGCCCATCTTCCTGTCGCTTTGTTTACTCCAGCACATGTTTTCAATGAGTAAGGAGCACTTGGACTTTGGTCGTTGAAGACTTCGAAGAACTGTGAACGAGCTAGTGATCTGTTGCTCTGTTCGTCCAGAATCACATATATCTTCACTGCTTTGTCAGCGTGGCCGGCTGGATACACTTTCACAAGGGATACTTTAGAGCAGGATCGGTCCGTCACGTCTCCGCCACGTCTCCGACACAGACATCTGTACATTTGGTGGTGACATGGGGTTGTGGAGAACTATCCTCCTCCCCGCCATGCTCTGGAGCCGAGTCCGTGCCTTCAACCCAGGGTGCAGGTCCAGGGTGAAGCGCTGTGTGATGTTTCTCACTTTTACATTCATAACATCGAACATTAAATGTGCAGTTCCTTGCAATGTGTGATGATGAAGCACAGCATTTGAAACAGACATTATTCTCTTTTAAGAATGTCTTACGGTCTTCGATGGGTTTTTCTCTGAATGCACGGCATTTGCGTAAAGGGTGAGGTTTTTTATGGATTGGACACAGTTTGTCACAGTCATCGAATTTCGTTGAGGGCTCCCTAGGATCAGAGATGGCTTTTGGAAATATCTCTGTTTTGTGAACAGAGACTTCTCGCTGTCTGTTTGGCTTCCAACCTGTTTTTTCTGTCCTGGGAGACATGTCTAAGTGAGAGACAAAGTTGAAACTTGGGTCATTTTTGACACTAGCTTCATGGCTAACAAAGTTTACGAAGCAGGCAAAGGGGGATATGAAACGTGATATTGCCGCTTGTAGGATGCCCCAACTGACGCCCACTTTTCCTGCAGACCGAAGGGGAGCTTCTGTACAATTGGGTTGACGCCTCTCGCTGTATCGAGGAAAGAGAGGCCGGGCAGGTCTCCTTCAGCTTTGGCTGACTCTAGTTCCATTAAAAGATCACTCAACTTTGTTAGTTTAGAATAATCTCGATGTGTTATTTTTGGAAAGGCGTCGATACGTTTCAAAATAAAACGTATAACATACTGACTTAACAATTGTAACAAAACACTAGTGTACGGAAGTTTAACAGGTCATAAATCCCTCCCGAACATCCATTTTATTTTGCTGTGAAAATATCTCCTCCACACAACTGGATTTATTCCAGTTCCTTGCAAAAAACGACATTTTACAAGATTAGATTTGAACTCTATAACGTCGCAGAAATTCAGTATTGAGCTGGGTATAGTGATGGCACGACTAAGTTAAACTGTGTGTATATATATATATATATATATACATACATACAGTATATATATATATACACATGTATACATACATATAAATAAAAATATATATGCATATAAAGATACACACATATATACGTAAATATATACATATATATAAATAGACAATAGCCTTATACTTTTAGGTTCATAAATGTACCCAAATTCACAAATTCATGAGATCTCTGCCAGGTGTGTTAACCACTTCGGCCTCATACCGGCCGGTTAGGAGGAGTGAGGAGTCGGCAGTTGGTGACGGTATACAACATTCAATCAAATATATTTTTTCAAAAAGCACAAAAATTGATCAGGCTGATTGGTCCAGTGATATGTGAGATTAGCCTTGGACAGACGGACATATACACGTGCACTCACAAACAAGATTGAACACAGGATCTCCCCGCAGGCTTAAGCCTTGCAGAGTTTAAAAATAAATAAAACTATGAGCTGTTCACACAAAGGGCCCCAAAGGTTTGAGGCTTACTTTATATCTGCGTTAGTATCTACATGTGAACAAATTGTTGTTGGACTATCATGAGACAGGAGTTCATGACTTTCCTGTTCACAAGACAGTAGAGCTTGTATTATTTTCTTGTTGAGGGAATTTTCCCGACTTTTACAACCGGTCAACTGGTTCCTGAGGCATGTCAGCACTAAAATAGATTCACTTAAAAACATATTTTTCTCTCTGGCCTTCAACACTATGCTGAGTCAGCGTTTTCCAGCACCACTGAAGAAAAATAAAGATGATGTAGGAGAGGTTTGGTCGTTTTTTCTGGGGTAGTGTTTGAGAGTGAAGGGTGTAGTTTGAGTAACAAAGATCTGGGAACAGACAGGAACGATTGCTCAAACCTACAAATAAAATGGATCAGGCTTTGGATAAACACACAATACTTGTAAGGAGAATATGATTTATTGCTGGTTTGGCTGTGCATAAGAGATTTGTTGGCAAGAGGAACATTTCTGAATTCAATAACATTTAATTTGTATAGCCCAATATCACAAATCCCTGCATGGCTGCAGCCTCAGCCCGACAATCTACAAAAAGTTCCACAATCCTTAAAATACAGACGCAGCTAAACAATTAGCATTAATTCATTAGCCTGTTCTTATGATCAAACTCCGTATGGCGTCGCTAACGTTACCTGCAGTGGACGAGGACGGACGGCTGATCCACAAACAGTAGAAACTGAGCATTTCTGCACATGTATGTTCTGTGTGTTGGTCACATGTTTTGATAAACTACTCCAGTAAAAGTAAAAAGTCACCTATTAGAATACTACTTGAGTAAAAGTCTTAAAGTATCTGATATTTATTGTACTTAAGTACAAAAGTAATTTTCTGATATTAAATGTACATCATAACCTGAACATTAAATGAACATCATAACCTGAACATTAAATGAACATCATAACCTGTTCATTGAAGGTAAAAGTACAAGTAAATGCTGTTCATAAAAAAGCAAAGGGTCAGAATTGTGAGAATGATAAAGTTTATTCTTTTAAGTGCTGTGGCACCATGACCAAGCACATGGAGCTGTGTTGAAAATAATTGGGTTGGCTGTGATCCATCCAGGAGCAACAATGTTCAACATAATATATTGTACATAAGTATACTTTTGCATCTACTATGAATGTATCATCATAATTCTCCGAAAAGCAATATGACACTATGAAGGAGTTGTAACAGTGCGTTTATAAGTATGCTCATTCCGACTAGAGGATGTAGAGGACAAATGCATAATATTATGTTCAGCAAAAAATATCCACTTGATGCATCAGGTCAGTGTTTTGAGAAAGGACACCTGCCTTGTAAACTCCTGTGGGCCTGATTTGAACACAATAGACAAAGGTTTTGCTCAAGCTGAATCTGCAATTGGGCGACTGCTACCATCATAACTCCATCTGATCATCCACAACATGACTCAAATATCAAAACATGATCAATACTAAAGCAGCACCGAAAGTAACCCAGTCATTACTTGAAACTGAAAAATGTCCTGTTCATCTTCAAAAGAAGTTGGTTTTCAAAATTGCGAGAATTCAGTCTCGCTCTTCTTGGGCTGAAGACTAGTCCTGCGATGCTAAATAGCATTTCACAGGCCGCTGAGGCAGGTAGAGGTGTGTTCAGCGTCACAGACAGCTTGCACACAGCTGCGAAGGATTTCCCTAATGCTAACGCCAATGCTAATGCTGCGCTCTCTCGGCTCCCGTCAATCCTATGGTGTCACAACTGTCAACACTTCCTCATCTCACTAACTCGCTAGCGATCCACGGGTGTTGGTCTTCGTCACCACCGTAGTTTGTTGCGGGAGTAGCAGGTGCTTCCATTTCTGCTTCCATCATGAAATCAGTCATCGTAGAGTGGAATTATACTCATGTAGTCGCCCGCTAGCTTATAGCATGTTGCATCCTGGGAATCAAAACACTGCAGCTTTGAGAGCACTTGTTTGCAATTGCGCATTACCGTGACTAACCAATGATTTCACTTGCTGCTAGGACCACTGATTCACCAAACCTGCTTGCTTGCAGTCTGTGTTCCACCACAGTCACCGACGCTGGTCTCATGATTCATTTTGTTTCTAAAGATAGATTTGATTTTGTAGCGAGTAACGAAGGTTTCAGGGGAAATGTATCGGAGTAAAAGTATCAGTTTTCTTTGCAAAATGTAGTGAAGTAAAAGTAAAAGTCAACAGAAATAATTAGTAAATAGATACCCAAAAAAACTACTTAAGTACAGTAACGAAGTATTTCTACTTCGTTACTACACCACTGACTGTTGGTAGTTGTAATTAGTTTAGTAAAAAAAGGCTGAATTGTAATAGTATGGCTACTTGTTTTCATTAGCAAGCTAATATAGGCTAACATCAATTGGTACATGTTGCCATGGCAACGATACACACTTTCATGCAGACTGAAGGAATTTAAATTGTAAACCTGGATAATATGCATTGTACTGTTTAGAATGATAGCAACCCATATAACCTATTGATTTGGATATATATACATATATAAGTATGTATATATAGGTATGTATCTATATGAATATATTTATATGTATGTATATATTTATACGAAGTGCCTTTGAGCTTCCCCTGTCGCTTCCGCAAATTGCGTAACTCTAACGCTGCCACCCTCGTGGGGAGGGGAGGGGGGAGCTGCGCTCATGTGATTGGTTGAAAAAGAGAATGTTGAAAAAACGCATATTTGTGGATCGAGCGACGTCAGAAGAGTCTCATAAATCCGTGGAGAGATCTGTAAAGAAATGCAGTGCGATCCACAAAGAAATGCATACAAATCCACAAACAAATGTAAAAAATCCACACAGAAATACTTACAAATGCAGAAATATATTTGTGATTTCTTTTTACATTTATATAAATCGTAATTTATTTATTTGTGCATTGGAATGTATTTGTGAATCGTTCTGCGTGCATTTGTAAATCGGATATATTTGTGAATTGTTCTGTACGCATTTGTGAATCTTTCTGTGTGCATTTGTGATTATTGAGACTGATCTGACCCCATAGCCGCCTGACTAGAACTGACTTGTCCAGATATTCCAGACCTTCCTATACCTTGACTATTTACTGTATTTCTGCTCAGTATGAATTACACCACTTTTGTTTGTCATTTGGAATACATTTATCAGTAAGATGATTGAAAGGTGAAGAGGTTCGTCAGAGGTTTAGGAAATAAAGCATGATTTCTATCTTTTGGTAGTTTTGCCTGTACCAAGTGTAGGATGTCCAAATATGGCCATGCATACCCTCTGCTCCTTGAAGCCTCCCCTTTAATATTTGAGGAACAGTAGTTACATTGTGTCGGACGCTGACCAGCCTGGTGCCAACTATCCAGCAGAACATTCCACACACCTACACACACACTTCACCCTCCGTGACCTGGGCACTGCCCTCTCTGACCATCACACTCGACAACAACAGCCTCTGTCAAGCTGACCTACAAGTGACAAGTGCGTGCCACACACACACACACAAGAACAGAAAGCAGTCATTGAAGATTTAGCGATGTGGGTCAATGTGAATCTGAATATGGTAATAGCCTCTGCTGGGGAAGTTGCTTCGTGAACACTTAGTTTCTGTGTCTTAACTCTCAGTTCAGGTTAAGCACGTTGTGCGTCTTAACTTCTGGACCAAAACGAAGATGGAAAACGGACAACCAAATAGCCATGATGTCTGGCCACCATCTTTGTTTGGGTCAAGCAATGAAGAAAAAGTATCTTTGTAGAGGGGGATCATAAGAAATGGAGTAGTTACTGTGATGTCACCCACTGGTTTGTGGACTACGGTTTTGAAGCCTCTAGTTAAGCATTTTGGCCATCGCCATATTGTTTTTTGTTCGTCGTCATCTTGGTTTTTGGCCGTCACCATCTTTTTAGCCATTGGTTTAGGGACTACGGTTTTGAAGCCATCAATTTTGTCTGCCGTCTTGTTTTTTTTAAACCAGATGCGACACGCTGTTCAAGATATTTTTAAGCGACTAACATTTTACAATTAACTTTAATGAACTGAAAACTGAATTGAAAAAGGTAAGTTAGACGAAAACACGGACAACTCCCGGACCGGACAACGTCGTGGTGGCGACCAGTCAATAACAAGGTAGCCACGCCCTAAAGCATCCCCTACTTTATGGTCTGTTTGACTCTAAATGGACCATAATGTACTAAATGAACATCATGCTGTGTTGAAGAAGACTTGAAACTAAAGACTGAGACCATAAACTCATGTTTACAATGTTTACTGAGGCAATAAATCAAGAGAGAAGTAGAGTCATTTTCTCATAGATTTCTATACAATCTGACTTCTATTCAACCAGAGGAGTCGCCCAATGGTGGTCATTGGAAAAATGACCACCATTGGCTTCACTCTTCAGAACCGGAGGTTGCGTCGTGGGTGGAATAGAAGAGTCTTTGAGGATTTTATATTAATCATGTGACTCCTTTGTCATCACCAATGCAAAAATATCAATGCAAAGGAATAACACGATGCATGTGCATTTAAGAAACCACTTTCCTGTTGGCAGTGTTCTAATTTCCAAACCATCATGTAAATGTGAAACCTGGTTTCTGGTTTGTCCAACTGGATTTTTCCAGGAGAAAGACAATTTGTAAGTCTAACTAGGTTTCTAATTTGCTATTTCCATGTGAGCATGAAATTGTCAGTTTTTGAAGTAGGTTCTTGAAGTATGTTTCCATTGTCAGATTTTCCTTCCTGTTAGCTGTTGTATTGAATCTAGAAGTCTGGCACTGGAAGAACCTCAAATGTTTAACATCAGCACTGCATTAAAACAAATGCAGCCACCTCATCCATTTCAATGAGACCACTGCATTGATGTAGTGTAAGTACTGGCACAGAGTTCTCCAGCAAAACAAAAGGCATCCGGTCCCAAAAACAAGTGAAACCCGGTTCAACTCTTGCTGCAACACAATGTCATGTCATACTTAGGAGCCAAGAGAAAATGTTCATTTCTGGCCAATTTTTTAAATCTAAAGCCTTTATCTACCGATGAGTATGACGTGCCGATATCATCGTGCAGATTAAAACCCGATCTTAAATAGAGTGGAATCAGATGAATGACTGTGTGTGGATGAGCATCTCTGCATTCTCTCGCCATTCAAATGGTTAATAACTTCATTAACCCCTGTCAGCTCTCTGCTCTGGTCCAGCGGCTGACACACACACTAATTGATGAGCTTGGAGAGAGTGTGTGAGTGTGTGTGCGTAGGACTGTGTGTTCATCATGTAGGCTGATTATTATAACAGCGAGTGATCTCTCTCAGCCCTCCGAGCACAAAATACAAATGGGTGCTCTAGGGTGAAAAACCTTGTATGTCGGATTTTTGAGATGTTGAACCGTATATGAACCGTATAATATCTCCATAAGCTGATGACCATTTCCATTCTCTAATGACTGTGACATTTGGTACCAAACATTAGAGAAGATATTATACACACACACAAAGAAGCATAATAGGATTGGTGTTTGTCCCGATATGAGATTCATTTCCTGAGACGTTGTTAATACTAGAATTCCATTGTCGGGTTGCGTTTGTGGATCCAGCTACAGCACCCAGGAGAGCGGACAGACAGTGTGTGAGCGGTGTGTCGTCGTGGCTGCTGCTGCTACACCTTGTGATCATTTGAATTTTCTCTCCGTTCTTCTCTCCGCCGTCTTAAAAACCCGATGAGTGTTTTCAGAGCGGTGCGGCTGTTAAAGACCCAGACTACTGTAAACCGCAAGGATCGCTTCCTCCCGCAGTGGGAGGAAACAACAGGTTTGTGGACGTATGTGGAAATAATATCCTTCCATATTCTGCTGTAATACATCACTGTGGGACAAGGAAGCCACACACACACACACCAAATTACCCAAAGGGCTAAATGAGGATTCGTCATTGTCATGCTCTGAATCTGGCTCTAACTTCTTCGAGAGTGTCTTTAAAATGTCCTCACTTGACTTTCTCAATGTTTTTGTTAGGTAAGCGTAAATGCGCTTTTTGAAACTGATCAGCAGAAAAAAGTAATCACAACATCCCTATAAATTAGGGGTGTAACAATACACGTATTCGTATTGAACTGTTCGGTACGAGGCTTTCGGTTTGGTACGCATTATGAACCGAACAATACGTTTGAATAATACGATTGTTTTTGGAAAATGCAGAAACTTAAATTGTGTGAAATATAATGTTCTCTTGGTGGAGCTACTGCGCACAACATGGCAACCCGTCGGACACGCCCACCACGGAAGAACAACATTGTACTGGTGTTCTGGAAGGCACCCTATGCTAAACTAGCTTAGCAGGAAAAACAACCGCAGCACACACGCTACAAACTCTACCCGCAGCGTTTAGGCAGTGGTGGGCCGTCAGGGCCTTCAAAGCCTTCTCTGCTATAATATAAAATATAATACTTTTTCATAAATACACGACATGTATTATAATTTTTTTCCCATTAACTTATTTTACAAGTGAATCCCTTTGCAGTTTAAGTGAATGGGGGCGATAGTGTTGATTGTCATAGTGTTCAACCAATCAGATCTTTAGTTTGACATGTTGGGCGTATTCTTTGACGTGCCAGAGCTGCTAGCTGGCCTACAAGTACGTGATTGGTCAGTGGACTAGCCTGACATGTTGGGCGGTGACAATACCAAAATCTGCTGCCTCTGTGAGCGGACATTTTCAGCCTCAAACGCATTAAAACGTATTCAAGAAATACAACTGGGGAGGCTCCACTGTCTTCACTGGCGTCCATGAATGGAGAAGGACTTCTTACTGGAACTAAACACACGGATGTACTGAACAACCGTGAGATTAAACTCTTTATTAACAAAGAAAGGAGGATGCACTTTGTCTTTAAATAGTGAACGGCAGCTCTGGTAAGTTAACTGCGTTTGTTTTTACATCTGCAGTAGCTTTAATATGCTTGTTTGTTTATATATTATTATTTATACAACTTGTTTTTATGAAGATGGATTTTTGTTTGGTTTAATATGTGATAGGAACCATTGTTACGTCCAATGTTGCTCTGGGGACATATTTAGCTGTGCCGGTGTTGCTAACTTGGCGACTTTCTCGCTAAATCTGGCGACTTTCTGAACCCTCTTGGCGACTTTTTTTTTGCCAAAAGCTACTAGCAACAAATCTAGCGACTTGTTCTGGTGTTGCTGGAGACTTTTCTGGTGTTTTGACTCTGACGTGAAAGCACGTATACGTTCTGCACTGTCGTGAACGAGCAGCAGGTGCTGCCGTGAGCCGTCCCAATGCACTCACAGGAGGCTACTCTCACAGAAGCCTCGCGCAGCTGTCCCAGCTGCAGTCAGAGCAGAGAGGAGACACACTCTCAGCGTATTCATGTATCTGCACTCTGCAGTTAGTGGATCTACAGGTGTTGAGCTTCATTTTTACACAAAACAAATAATAACCGCAGCTGTGGCGTCATAATGAGGTGTTTCAGCTGCAGGACAGCAGTGAAGGCCCAGGTATAAAATGCACGGCCCGCCACTGCGTTTAGGTAGCTTCTACCTACTGATTGGAACAGGGCTAAAGGTATATTTATACCCACGGATATGAGACCCTACTCTGGAGAGGTAAACTAGGCTGTACTAACATGCTTAATGCTATCGAGCCCCGTGACACCACCCCTTCACAAGCCCATTTCTCCAGACCATAATTCCTGCTTTGTAAAAAGAAAACAGAAGCCCAGACAGAGAATCAAATGTCTGAGCACTCGCTATTCCTCTGACAACAGACGACCAGACGTCACGGACCACACAAAGACTGTAAGGACACATTACCTCACTACTGAATGGAGATGAAGAGCCATGTTCTTCAGACACACCAGCGAGGATTTGGCATTTCTGTGTTTTTGCACCACTGTATTGTATTGAACCGACCCGAGAATGTTGTGAACCGTTACACCCCTAACATTAATGTATTAAAATTAACTATGAAAACCCTAAATAGTGTTTACCTCCTCACAAATAACAAGTGTGATCTCTGGGGATGTGCATCTCCATCACTGAGGTCGATACGCATCTCCATGCATTGGCGACGATACAATACATTAAAGGTGCATATGAAACATGGTTTATGGTCTCAATCACTAGTCTCAAGTCTACCTCAAAACAGCATGATGTAGTCCAAATATGGTCACATCCGTTCATTGGTTGCAAAAAAACAACATGGCAATGGCCTAAATGCCAAACTCAACACTTCAAAAAAGCAGTCCACAAACCAATGGATGACTTCACGACGACTACGTCCACTTCATATACAGTCTATGATATGAGGCAGCTTCCAATGCAATAAAATACTATTCAGCCATATGACGATGCGGTGCCATTCAACACACTGACAAAAACACAAGTGCAGTTATCTACATAGGTGCCACCAGTGGCGGCTGGTGGAACATGTTCTAGGTAGGGCCATCCTATCAATTTCAGCAAACATCCCAGTATGATTTAGTGCAAAAAAAATGTAAGTATCAAACACGCATTATTACTTGGCAGTTAAATATTTAACATGTATTCCAACACGAAAACAATCAGTAAATAACACTTAACACTATAATATAATATAACATGTTTATTTATTGAGATGCCCCTATGGACCTTGTTATAGGAGGTAAAGATCAGGAGAAGTAAACATGAAGTGTAATTATGAATACTGATGTTAAATTAAGCTATGATGAGTTTTCACTGTTAATTTAACATCTCTATTACATGTTGATGTCTCCATGACCAAGTTAAACAGATGAGACTGAGGACAACTATGTAGAAGAAAAGATGTTCACTTTGTCTAATATGTAGCTTGACAGAGTTCTCATGTGTGTCCTGGTGTTCTCATGTTTCCTTACCTCCTCATCCCTCACTCCCGTAACTGTCCGTGCTGGATCTGTCCCCGTTGTTTTAAAAAGCTAAATAAATGATTAGCATGACGTCATCCAGCTAGCCAAACCTGTCTGGTGTACAGCTAGTAGTGAAGCTTTGCATGTACTGCTTCCCTTTCCCGCTAGTCTGCTGTCTGATTGTGAGGTCAGGCTGATCTGATATCAACTCTTTGGCTGCAGAATCT
Source organism: Lycodopsis pacificus (assembly GCA_028022725.1). NCBI lineage: Eukaryota > Metazoa > Chordata > Actinopteri > Perciformes > Zoarcidae > Lycodopsis > Lycodopsis pacificus. Next base: position 1,954,375 of record CM051698.1, read on the forward strand.
CCGCCAAAGTTCTCCTCTCAAACGGGTCTTGGAGGAGGAGTGCTCGCGCTGGCGCGGGCGCCTGTAGAGACTTCTCCTGACGAGAACGTGCCGCTGTGGGCCAGATCGTTCTGGCAAACAGCTGAATCTATTTGAGGGCGCTGATTGGCTAAATTGTATGTCACTCATTTATATCTTTAATCAGCAATTGGCTAAACTGCTTCATAGACCCGTCTCTTTTGGGCCAAAACGATTAGGCCCCCCTAGCTGCGCCTTCTCAGAGTGTCGTGCACGAGCAGACGTGCACACTGGCTGAGCGCACAAGCAGACGAGCACACAGGCGGAGAGGACGAGCAGGAAAAGCATATATTTTGCGCAGATATCATATTTTACACACATTACTGGGTACATTCCATAGTTCAAAAACACAAATATTGACAATTTGTATAATTTATGATTATTATAATTTATCTTTATTTATTTATTTTTTTTGTGTGGCTCATGGTGGGGCCATGCCCCATGGCCCTCTATTGACCAGCCGCCACTGGGTGCCACCAAAGAGAACTACCGGTAAATGTCTTGCCAAGCTCTGCAAACATTTGAGCGCACCCTTTCTTTAACTGCAGTGCAGTTCTACAGGTCAGGGACGACCGTTCGGTGTGGGAGGATCCCATCGTGGGAGCTCTCCACGGCACCGGCTGGCCCCTGCCGGGCTGATTTCCTCCGTGGTGGTGCAACGTGACCAGCTCTAGCTCGGCTTGGAAAGGCCCAGGGTGAAGATGGCGCTTTACAGCACCCTTCTCCCAAACCTCGGCACTAAGTGCCGGTTCCTCTCGCTTTCTTTTCTTCGCCGAGGGACGGAGTGACTATTGAGAGGGGCGAATGCGCCCACTTAACGGAAAGGGGTGCGCTGGATTTATAACACAAGACAAAATGACAGCTTCATTGCAAAATGGAAAGCGGCGTTACAATTGTTTCATGACAATTATCTTGTTTTGTCAAGGTCGTAATTTAAAATTGGATTAATTGCACAGCCCTAATGCATAGTCATCGTCATGTAACACAAGGGATAGTTTTCTTGCAGGCGGAGCAGTGGGTGGTAAACGATTAACCCGTCAAAAGGAATTGGCAAGACTCATAACCGGGGCGGACGGTCCTCAGTGCTGCGATGTCGGCAACCCATCCAACCCGTATTGAAACACGGACCTCATCCTGTTCACCATGCTTTGTGGGTTTGACTTTTTTGCTGTGTCGTCAACATTCATAGCTGTAGAACCAATGTGTTGATGATTCAATTTGTTGTTAAAATTGTTTCCGAGAGCACAAAGTTCTCCATAGATCCAGCCTCTTCGTTTTGCCCTCAAAGTGCACCAGATTGATGCATTTACCTTTCAAATGTAGGCTACAAAATGCTGTAATAAATACATGACGTTTTCAAAATCAATGAGCAAGTTGTTAAATAATCGTGATCTAAATATTGACCTGTGTGATTATGATTTTTGCCATAATCAAGCAGCCCTAATATGCATGAGAAGTTTCGAAATTGTATATTAGACACATTGTGTATAATTTCAAAATTAATACAATGGCTTTATCGGTGGTTTTACCTGCTTCTAAAATGCTTTTCTCGTTCTCTCGTCTGATCAGCAGCACTCGACTAAAAACAGCACCTACTGTGCTACTAACAAACTGCCCCGGACTTCATAACTCATACATTTCAAAAGCTAAAAAAGACAGGGAGGGGGGGATTCGAGCTGGAGGCTTTTTGGTGAAGATGAGAGAATGTGTTCAGACAGTCTTCCTGCTGAAAGTGTGTGAGTGTGTGTGTGGGGGGGGGGGGGGGGTGGAGAGAGAGAGAGAGAGAGAGAGAGAGAGAGAGAGAGAGAGAGAGAGAGAGAGAGAGAGAGAGAGAGAGAGAGAGAGAGAGAGAGAGAGAGAGAGAGAGAGAGAGAGAGAGAGAGAGACCCTCTGTGAGTGTGATGTCAGAGTTTGGTGAGGTCAGGGGACAAGCACAAATGCTCACACACACACACACAGAAGTTAACATTTTCACACAAACAATAAGACCCACAGCAGAACTGAAATACATATTATAAGAAACAGAACATGCAAGTGAAATCATAAAAGAAGCGTTTAGTAGAAAAAGGTTTCTGCAGTTGGTCTCCGTCCTGGAGGTCAACGGCCTCTTTATCAGCCGTGATCTCTTTCAATATGGGACTGCAGAGTGTGAATGCATCCCATTCACTGCACAGTAACAGCTATTCAGAGCTGTCTGGGCCATTATCATGAAACTGTGGCATGAATGCCACACTGTCAGTTGCGACTTAGTGAAGACAAAACATACTGGACACGTATTGAAGAGAGATACACTATATGTATTTGTGATTCAGGCATTTAACCCGGAGCTAAACACCGAAGGCTGGGTACCAAACCTCGATACAGGAATCAGCTCAAGTAACGAAAAGCTCCCGAAAAACATATTTATTTTTTAAAACGTCCAGCGTAGTGATCCTACTGAAAACATTCTCACAGACTGACACGGTGGAGAATCAGTCGCGCCAGAGGCAACACTTTGTTCTACTGTGTCAGACAATCAGCTCTTTGACGGCGAAGCGAAGCGACAGCCACTGTAGGGAACATCACACACACACACACATGGCCTATGGGGATGTGTGGAGCATGGACCGGTTCACCTTTCTGTGTCACGCATCATTCTCTCTCTGTACAGTGAGTGAGCCGTGTCTCTTCCTGCAGCCGGTACGGTTAAATAAATACACACGAAAATACTTCAATCAGGAGAGACTCGTTTCCTAAGTTAACAATGATTTATTACACATGCGTCAAATATGAAAAGTGCAAAGTCTTTGGCGATTGGACTCCATCCTGAAGTACTATCACCGAGGGTAGGGATACGGAGGTCCAACAGGCCTAATCCCCCCTGGAGTCCAGACACTGGTGGTGGTGATGAAAGGAGTTGCTGCCATCTGATGATGAATCAGGAGCATGACTGTGATGCTGACTGGAGGTGACTGTGGTGGAGGAGGGTTGCCACTGCTTAGCTGAAATGACAACTGACAGCAGCAGAGAGGAGAACACTCTTTAAAGTATGACAGCACGATATGATTGGCTTGAGGAACCGGTGTGCCGAACCTGGTTGGTTACTAAAAGTGCCCGCCCCCAATCAGCTGATAGAGTAATTACAAGGAGAGGAAAGACAGAGATTACTAGTGAGTGTCTTCCTGACTGAACTTGCGCTTGAGCTACATTTCAATCAGGAGAGACTCGTTTCCTAAGTTGACAATGATTTATTATACATGCGTCAAATATGAAAAGTGCAAAGTCTTTGGCGATTGGACTCCATCCTGAAGTACTATCACCGAGGGTAGGGATACGGAGGTCCAACAGGCCTAATCCCCCAAAAAGACGTATTCAAATGAATACCCAAATACATACCTACCTACTGCTGTGGTGAATTTCCTAAGAAAGTAGACAATTAGTCATGAGAGAACGCTAAGGGTAGACCGGGAAGGAGTAGATGTTAGACCAGAGGTAAGAGGACCGGTTGAGTCAAAGCAAAGGACAGAGGAATGTCACGAGGGACTGCAGACTAGGATACGGGGGGTCTGGAAGACCGCAGACACAGGATAGTGCAGGTCTAGATAGCCCCTAGAGGAGTATGGCAGGATTTCAACAGATCCCGAAACATATGGTGGGGTCGGCCCTGCGGAGGATCCGAGCGCAGGACTGGATAGGTGAGGGTCGAGCTAGACCGCAGACAAGGATAGGTTGGGTCAAATTTAGACCGCAGCGTAGGACAGTAATGGGTCACGTTTAGGCCGCAGAGCAGAATAGGGGGGTTCAAGAGAGAACGCAGAACAGACGGTTGGGGGTCTGTCACCCGGTCTCTGTCCAGACCGGGTGAGCTCACCCGGGAAACTAGAAGTATGTCATACTTTGACAGGTCTCACATCATTCGGACCGCGAAATAGAAATTGTGTCATATCTGACGGCGAAATTAGAAACTTGTCAACTCTGGACGGGTCTCTTATCATACGGACCAGGAAATTAGAAACGGGGCACCTCAGACCCACCTTTTCTTTTAGGAACGTAAAACGGTCCCGTCGGACCAGGAAACAGACTCGTTAAGCCAGGTCACGGACACCTAGGAAAAACAGTCACGTTAAGCCAGGTCACGTTCACCTAGGAAAACAGTCACGATAAGCCAGGTCACGTGAGACCAGGAGATTGGGGGAAGCAGTGTTAGACCAATCAGGTGGAGAAAACGGTCAAGTCACACCAGAGGAATAGAGCAAGACAAACACAGAGCACAGTAATATGTAGTGCTGATAGGATATCCATTTGCACAATATAACGTGAACCCTACCTTAGTGTTACTATAAGGAACATTTCAAGAAGGGTACAATGCTATCCCCTGCTATGAACCAATACCACTAATGAGACCTACCAACGATACACCAATCGATGTGAACATGTCACCACCACCAGTTATATGCATTCCTTAAAGGATTATAAGGCTTCAATGATCTCTGATTATCGAGGACGGTGTTGAGATCGGGGCGAATGTAAGATGTAAAGGTAGAGGATGATCAACGTCCCCATTTTTGTAGGAGAGTAGCCGAGATGCCTCAGTTAGCTGCTGAAGTAGCAGCCCCTATTCTAACAGCGTGCCTTATCCTCACTAGAATCAACTAATCACCTCAGTATAGCTGAGGTGATTAGTTGATTCTAGTGAGGATAACCTCCCCCTGCTAGTTAACCACGTTCAGCTAAAGGAACGTTACCTGGGGTAAGAATAGTAGAGCAACTACTAAGTCTTCATAATAGGAATTTAAGCATGGATTTGACAAGCCAAAACCCAGAAACTATCCAAGCCACAGCCCCTGTGCACGCCCCTCCGCATTTGGAGAGTTTAAGCCATGAGTTGCCAGCCAAGTCACGTACCCATTAGACCTGGATAGTGAGTCCAACAGACTTACTGGTGTACTGGCGTGTACAGCGTGTACTGGCCTTATACCGTGCTGCGTGAAGACCCACATGAACCATAGCATGCGAGAGGTCGCTTTAGAGAATATAAAGAACATTTTGCATGAATGAGCTAAGGCTATTCGCCAAATGCCATGACGTGCCAAACTGCCAGAAACAACGTAAACATGACGCATGACTTATACATGGCTTGCCGTACACATTTTTAAGGCTTTAATGAGCTAGCGTTACGATATGTGTCTAGTAACCCACTGGCCTTGACAGAATCCCCCAAAACCCACGGATAGCCTGCCTCCGTGTTGACGTTTTAGTGAATCAGCGAACCTCACCAGCTTGTTAGCAGAATGTTACACCATTCAAGTGATCGCCCCGTGACCTGACACGCAGGTCAGCACGGCACCTGTCATCAAGGTAGATTGCGCATCTTAGGACAAGGAAAATGCCCTGTTCAAAGGGAAAAGCGCGTCCCTGGAGGATGAGCCTGACTGGAGCTAATTATACTTTGTGTAAATGTCCAAGTATGGTTTTGCCACTTATCCGTTCCCGTCACAATAGCGCAGTCATGACAGATTACTGGATGCCGAGCACCTGGTCCTGGAGCTCTGAGGAATAACAGCCCTACTCCACTGCGCACATGAACTCATCTCTGCCAGTGCTGCCCGTTTAACGATTTGGTCTTTTACTTCCGCCGACCATGCCCCACACTTCACCACGGATGCCTTCTCGTACGTTACTGACTGTCACACTTCACCATCGGTAGCCGTTCTTAGCTTTGTTATCAAAAATACATTTAAATCCCATCCTGCCTTGTGTCCCTCTGTCTTTGTCCCCGGGTTAAGCCGGGTTACGACATTACACATGGCAGTCTCCCACACATAGACTGTGGACACTTTAATCAGCCTTATATGGCCAGCCTCTTAAATGTTCATTCCTCCACGGCAGTTTAACCCAGTGCGTTTCATATGTCCAGAGACGATTGTTCACAGCAGCCAGGTGAAGCTCCACTAAGCAAAATATTTTGAGCAAACGCCCCCACGCCAAGCATAATAGAGGCACAGATATGAGCCCAATAATCTGAATCCTATCACCTGACTTCACTGCCCAACTATGATGTAAAAGAGAGGACTAGAGCTGAAGCAAATGGTTTAATAACCAGAAATAATGTTGCTGCACACAATGCTATGTGTATGACCATACAATGTAATGTCCTACTTCCATTCACCCCGCTTCACCCTGATGGCACTGAATTTTTACCGCTGCATGACGATACAGTTCCATTAATTTACTAAGATTAGGTACTTTATCTTTATAAGAAGCAAGTACTTAAAAGCTTCTGTTATGCAATTTAATCTATAAATGCCTCCCTTACTATACATGACATATTCCTTCGACTTCTTGATTTAATAACCAGCTGTTGATTACAACGAACGTCGAAACAACTGTTTAAGCTACTTCAATGTATAGGACTAAATCATCGCACACCTTAGACAGACTGATGTTCCAGACCTTTGCATGAGGACACTCTCTCAACTGGACTTTGTTAAATTACATTGGAACACTCTGCTCTATGTGTTCTTCTCTGAAACACCAGAGACGTACCCCCCAACATGGGCTGTGAAGCATAAACCACTGGTGTTACTTATGGATACACCCATAGCATGTTGGTATAGCTGACACAAGCCATGAACCAACCTCCCCAAAGCCGAGGAGGGATTGTAGTCATATGTTCCCTCCTATTCATAAACTACTTTATCGCCTTAGCCAAGCCCTGTTAGGAAAGAAGTAAAGTCTTAAATGTAACATAAAGAAACAAAGGTTAAACATCCTGTAACCTATTGGATCTGCCTGCCAAACATTTACTCCAAATGGAAACTATGCTGTTCTGAAGCATCTCAAACCAATTGGCCCATCTTCTATAATCCCCAGACATGTCAATAGTGTTTTATCAGTGCACTATTGGTGATATGCACTTGATCATGAGCACCCAACCCTACGAAGAGGATACACTAAGTTTAACTGCTGCTTAGTTATATTTATTTCCCCTCATAATGAATCGTAGTCTCATGAATGCGAACAACTCCCACTACTGGCACAGGCGCTTTCATGCTAATCCATGAGTGATGCTGCGGAGCTCCAGACGTGTGCCAGACCCATGACTTCCTCATTTTCTCGGGGAATGACGAGGAGCGGAAACACAGTCTCCGTTTCAGCAGCGAGGAGCCGGAACTGCTGGTGGAGAAAGAGTACGGGACGCCGCCTGCGGAGCTCGGATGAGCCCGGCGATGGATCGACTGATCGCGAATAACTGTTAGCCTTACTAGGACAGCACCGCGAACTCCTCTCCGAGCCAAGAGGGCTTCTTGCTCGTCTGCGGGGAGCCGCTGCGCCGCGCTGGGCGAGTGCTCCTGCGCCGGCCACCTGGCGGGCTGCCGGCTCCGGTAAACCATCGCTGTTGAGACCCGACTCTTCCTGAAACAATCAAAGTCGGAATCCGTCCTTGTCTCAGTTACGCACAACTAGTTGTTGTTTAAAAGGTAAGGGAAATAGCCTCGCTTTGCCACTGCTTAGCTGAAATGACAACTGACAGCAGCAGAGAGGAGAACACTCTTTAAAGTACGACAGCAACGATATGATTGGCTTGAGGAACCGGTGTGCCGAACCTGGTTGGTTACTAAAAGTGCCCGCCCCCAATCAGCTGATAGAGTAATTACAAGGAGAGGAAAGACAGATTACTAGTGAGTGTCTTCCTGACTGAACTTGCGCTACATTGCTTCTGCACCACTTCAAGTACTTTTAGAACTAGCTCATGTCATATACGGATTTAGAGTATAACGTTACCATGACCAGCGTTCTGATTTGAGCACACCGTCCCGCAGGAAGTTGGATCAACCAATCAGCTTGTTTGAAATGCAAAGGCACACAACCCTAGGTATCACCAGGATACAAGGAAACCTGCGAGGCGAGAAAGCACAGAGACTCCGGTGAAGAAGCAAAGTCAGTGATGTGCGTTAATGGTATCGGACACACCTCGTTGTATCGGACAAATAAGATGCGCTTTCTACTACTGACCATGTCTGTCGTATCCATCGTCGCCACAAGCTGAGTCATCATATTTTGGTTTCATCCTGACCTCCTTGACTACTGCCACAATCAGGCCAAAATTTCCGGTAACGTCTAAAAGCAACTAAACATTAAGCGCTTCATGCCACACATGGGAATCTCAAAAACTGGGCCAACTGTGTACCTCCAAAAACATTCTTTATTGCATTTGAAATCAGCCTAAACTTTTTTGATTACTATGATGTTCTTAACTGCTGAAAGCCTGAAATAAAAATATATATATTGCCATTTGAAAATAACAAAAAAGAACATTAGCTACTTCACATCACTAGCAGCCCACAATGGGGCGAACGTGCTCAGGCCATTACGAAGTGAGAGACACACGCTCGATTAGTTAGTCATACCTGCATGTTAGTTCACATAGATAAAGGTTTTGACAGATTCATCCAGCAACAATCCACACAGTATGCAACTTAGTCAGTGGTTACATCACACTGATATAAAACTGATATGTTTTATAGTTATTGAGTCTATTTCCAAAGCGTGACTTTTCTTTCCGTTCCACTGTACGCAGCCTCACACTGAAACTGAGATCTATAATCTGACTGTAGCTAAAAGATGTGCACTTTTAAAATGTTGCACTGTTCTCTTATGTCAACTTGTGAGTGAAACTAGTTAACTTTGCGTTTATTGGCATAAAGCAGATGGGAACCTGACGTCACAACACCAGAAATTTAGTAATCAATGAAATTGCACGATTCTCGATACTCAATTCGCTACCACGGTGAAAAAAACACTTCTTTATTATCGTTTGCATACGGTGTTTTGAGAATCTATTTTTAGTCCCTGATGATCCGGCTCCAGTTTTTTGCCAAAAACAATCAATGTTATCATTTACCTTCGCCCAACACAAATCTTTGTTGACTAGAGCTTGAACGCATCATAATGTAACTATGTTAGCTGTTAGCTTCGCTATTTAGCCAAACTGGACTGCATTGTCCACTGGCTGCTAACAGCTAATGTTAACTAGCTCGCCTCCTTCAGATTTCAACACAGAATTATTAGGGAAATATTGTATGGTCACCGGGATGACGTTAGTCTCCAGCCCTGCTCCCTCCAGACTAACAGATAACATCACATTTTCAGAATTTTGGCGTCTCTACTACAACATATCAATCGTGGATTCAAATGAGTCTAAAGCTGTGTAACATACTTTCAGTTGTAATATCTTTGGGATATGAACGCATACTTTATTTTTTTTAGATAAAATCTGTCCAGACTACTTCAATCAATATCAAGTGACACTGTATTAAAATATGGCACACTTGTGTGCTACATAAATCCTGTGAGTCTCTGAACACTGCTGCATTGTGTCCTCTGTGGGATTATGTTCCATCTCAAGCACATCAGATGATTTATTACTAGAGCAGACATTTGGTGCAGAGTTCAGGTGTCACCACTCCACTCCATGCTGTCAGACCTACCTCTACCTGTGGTGGCCCTTGCAGGCAGTCAAAGATTCTACAGAACACCTGGAGGACAGGAAGGGACGACAGAATACACAGCACAGACATGAGCATGGGAACATACCAGCACAACTGTGCTTATATGTTGGAAAGCTCACCATTTGATGGTGAGGTCTTCATAACAGTACAACAGCTGTTTGACAATAGGGTTTAAGTGAGCTTTACCTTCAGATCATATATCATTTGAAGTCTGGCCCCATACTCTCATCACACACACACACTCGCACACATAGGGAGGTTACTATGGCAACCGAGCCTGAAGGGCCAGTGAATCAGTCTGGACTGATCAAGATTTGCTGATATCACATATACAGGACACACATATTCTCTCAAAGCACACACACACACACACACACACACACACACACACACACACACACACACACACACACACACACACACACACACACACACACACACACACACACACACACACACACACACACACAAATCTAATCTAGTTAATTCGATTCAACAAAAGAATGCATAATTACTAGAGCGGTTCCGATACCATTTTCTTCCTTGCTGTTACCGATTCCTTCACCTTCACCTGCAAATTAACTGATACCGAGTACAGATACCAGTGTGTTAACAATATACAGTATATATTGTGATGTCTTGAGAGGCCGGGATCAGCTTGTGAGGCGTGGGTGCATAAATGAAGACGACAAGCAGTTGTGGTCGAACTCAAAATAATATATTAAGCATCTTTGAACAAAAGGTAAACATAAGTATCTTCCTTTACTTCGGGGTCGTTGTCTTTAACGTAAACTAAAACTCTCTTCCTCCTCGTGTGCTCCTGTCCTCCTCTTCTCTCCAAACATTTCCTCCCTTCTGTAATCAGTCCCCTCTCTTTCAGCTGGGCCGCCGCCTTGGCCCCAGCTGCCCTGCTGACTATGGGAATTGTAGTTTTTACCCAGCTGCCATGATGGGTTGTAGTCCTTGCTGCAACCACCGGGAGGGGATGTATCTCCCGTTGATGACCCTCCCTCTCATGACATCACAATATATATATATATCAAAAATAGATAGAGGCCTTTTATTAGTATCCCCTAGCCCTATCCCTGCGGGAAAATACACTAAAATAGCATATACGCAAAATGAATCAGAAATATATCCTCAACAGAAGGCTATTTCTGGTCTCCTTTGAAGGGTAAGAAGCTAAGGAATATCAACCCATTGTTAAGTAAGCATATCTCCACTATCATGCAGTAGTAATATGCAATGAACGAAAAAATACCACTTTTATCCTTGAGTAGTATACAATCTAAATTTCAAAGGCAACATCACCATTAAAACCAAGATCTATAGATAATGCTGCAACTGAATCTACTCCTCTTTTACTACAACTGGGTATGTACATGTGATGAGAATACACTAAAATACATTTATGTTACTAATAAAGATATTTTCAGGCGGTCTCCGTGTTTTGGCCATGTCTACTGTTTACATGTTGACTCTTTACTGGGAGTTTTACTTCAACACACTATTAATCCATATAGCCATGTTATAACCTAATATTATCCATATGGCCATGTTATAACCTAATAGTATCCATATGGCCATGTTATAACCTAATAGTATCCATATGGCCATGTTATAACCTAATAGTATCCATATGGCCATGTTATAAACTAATATTATCCATATGGCCATGTTATAAACTAATAGTATCCATATGGCCATGTTATAAACTAATAGTATCCATATGGCCATGTTATGAACTAATATTATCCATATAGCCATGTTATAAACTAATATTATCCATAAAGCCATGTTATAAACGAATAGTATCCATATGGCCATGTTATAACCTAATAGTATCCATATGGCCATGTTATAAACTAATATTATCCATATGGCCATGTTATAAACTAATAGTATCCATATGGCCATGTTATAAACTAATAGTATCCATATGGCCATGTTATGAACTAATATTATCCATATAGCCATGTTATAAACTAATATTATCCATAAAGCCATGTTATAAACGAATAGTATCCATTTGGCCATGTTATAAACTAATATTATCCATATAGCCATGTTGTAAACTAATATTATCCATAAAGCCATGTTATAAACTAATAGTATCCACATGGCCATGTTGTAAACTAATATTATCCATAAGGCCATGTTATAAACTAATATTATCCATATGGCCATGTTATAAACTAATATTATCCATATAGCCATGTTATAAATTAATATTATCCATATAGCCATGTTATAAACTAATATTATCCATAAGGCCATGTTATAAACTAATAGTATCCATATGGCCATGTTATAAACTAATATTATCCATATAGCCATGTTATAAACTAATATTATCCACTAAGTCATGTTATAAATCTCCCCAAAACATTGCAAGAGTAATAAACACAACGAATATTGATTCATTTGAATGTATAACCGAAGAGTACCATGCTGTAAGATATATGGAAAATGCAAAGGCCCACAGGCCTCAAACAAGTTTCATTAGATTCCTCCGGCTCTGGGGTTTACATCGATATTACACTTGTTGCTGTCTGTTGCCATCTGATGGCTGTAACAAAGTACTATGGGGGGCTGCAACCTGACCTTTCCTCTGTCACCACATCGTGACAAAATTCCAATCCATATGGCCTACAGTTGCATACAACTTTCCTCCCATACAAAAAGCCTACTATTGCTAGTCCGAGCTGGCTGTTGTCACAGCTATTTAGAAGGGGAACAGAGAGTTTGAGTACGACGTTTTTACAATGACAGACAATATTATGTGGATGTTCAAAACCATATGTTCAAAGTTTCTGAAAGAACTTAAATTATTCCATGTTTTCTTCAAAGAATGTGTAGTGACTTTAACAATATCCATTTTTATATATTAAAGTCACACAAACATTTCAATGTCCAATGCGCTGTCTTTCTTTAGATCCGTTGATCCTTTTATTTAAATACATATTGGCACCGTAACAGAATACAGGATACGTTACTTGGACACGATACCTTGACACGACACATTGACACGATAACACGGTCAAAAACTGTGAGCTTCCCATCCACACACACACCTGGTCCTCATTACCAGGAACTTACATATATGCACATTTAAGTTAATGTGCCACCCACTGTTCAATGTCAGAACTGCATGCGTTTCCCTCAAAGAAACGCATAATGCCTTGAAACATCTGGCAGCAGATGGAAATTAGCCTCTCTGGCTAACTCTGGCTCACTTACAGTGTAACTGTTAATTAGTGTGCATTGTCCCTGAAAAATAAATAAATAAATAAATAAAAATAAATAAAGACAAAATAAAACAACAAAACTACATTATGGCTCCAACAGAATGTAAAGCGGAATGCAAAGATGGTGGCAGCATTTGGATCTCTAAACCACAATTCTCTGCATTGATTACAACATGATGTACCTTTCACAACAACTACTTTTTTCAGGGATCTTTCCATGTCTACATCAGGCCTATATGCTGGACTAAAAGTCTAACTCCTGTAAATACAAAGATCCATTTACATCATCACATTGCAGAGGAGAGAAAAAGCAGGAGGACAGATCAGTCGCTCAAAGTTCTCCAGAGGCTGCGCCATCTTTTTATAGGACTTCAGAAGTGGAGTAGGCTAATTAGCATTCAAGCCCCAATATAGAGCAGCAAAAGCACTCGGCCACGGTCTGCTGCACGCTGCTAGAATATCATGAATCTTTCAGACAACACAACAGGAAAGATCATCTGCAGGCTGAGTTCAGGGTCTGTACTCTGGGTGCCTGTTAGCATTAGAGCGGATATAAACAATTGACTTATGAGTTTTAAAGCATCAAGTTGCACCGGTGACCTTTTGTCCCCACGGGAGCCTGATCAGCAGCTCCAACTGGCTGCTCTTTAATCCAGGTAATATGTAGATTAGGAGAGATTTATGTGGATTAGATGGATTCTTTCTACTACCAGGGCTCCTACACAACCTGCCTGCGGTGTTTAGGCTGTTACATACTACTACAACTACTCATAATAATATTCTCTTTATCAATTACCAACAGCTGACTGACACTTTGGTCCAGAACAAGATATTTTGGCAACTAAAGAAAAGATTGCGATGAAACTATTTGGATTCACATCAAAAATATCTGTCCAGTGCCATTCTTCCAGGTAGAGGTCGACTGATAGCAGATTTTTAAAGGCCGATATAACACAGATACTTTAGAGCAGGAAATAAACCTCTTAAGTAATAAAATTCTAAATAAATAGCCAATATAAATCTTGAACTGAAGATCAAACTAGCCTTAAAGAATCTAGGTGAGATTGATTTTTATGTTTTAAAAGAGTAAAAAGGTTTATTTTCGACGACATCAGCTAAAGTTTATGACGTGCTTCATTTCTAGTGGTGTCACGGATCACGGATCGATCCGTGATCCGAACGGATCACGGATCGATCCGTGATCCGTTCGGATCAGCCCTCACGGTTCGGATCACTCGTGAACCGCGGATCAATCGAGTATTTATTTATTTTTTTTTTTACAGCGTAATCATCATAGTGTGTAATAAAGTTCTGTTGCTGCTGTTCCTTTTCAAGTAACAAGTCCCCGAATATCAATGCAGAGTGTCAGTGAACAGATATAAAGCAGTAGTGTGTTCACGTGAACGGAGCAGCTTAGAAGCATTTAACGGTGAAGTCATGGCGAGCGGAGGAACGTCAGAAGCCGCGGCGTCATTTAAGTCGCAAGTTTGGGAACATTTTGTCTTCCCTGTAACTTATAATGACGGATGAGGGTTGTGGACAAAGCGTTACGGTATGTAGGCGTTATTTAAAGAGAGACACGACTACGGCAAAACATCGGCATGTCCACACTTAGAGCCACCATCCCGTCTGTCAGCGACGGGGACACTCCGGTGTAGAAAACAAAGGATTTCTAAATCTGGTTAAAATGTTTGAGCCACGCTACGAAATCCACTCACGCACCCACTTCAGTGTGAAGCTGTTCCAGGCCTCTATGAGAAGGAAAAGACTGTGGAGACTGCTTTCACCACGGCGGAGTGGTTCTTAGTCCGGCGCTGTAGACACGCCCCCTCTGTGAGCGTCACACACACACACACCTGGTTCAGGTGCTGACAGAAGTATCAGAGTGAAGCTCGACAGGCCCAATAATATTCCAGTCACCACAGAAAGGTCGACCCTCTCCCCAGACAATGGAGATATTCTCATCTTTTTGAAAATAATGTCACAGTAATGGTAAACATTATTGTGCATTTGAATGGCATCACCTGACAGGAAGTAAACACAGACCCAAGTTGTTGCCGAGCAGTTCAGTTCAGTGTAAACAGTGGAAGCTAGCTCACTGGCTGTTTCTTTCTTTCAGTATTGATGAAAGGACGAGGATATCAGAATTGAGTATTCTTGAATGTTTTATTTTTATTTATTTATTTCATTTTGTTTCAAATTGGACATCTTCAATATTTTTGTTTTCATGTAAGACTATAGCCCAAAGTTCTTTGCTTTAAGTGTTCTTGAAGTTCTTTAATTAATAAATGGAAAGCAAAGTTATATTTGTCTCCTCCCCTTTTCTTTGTTGATCCGAAAAATGATCCGAACCGTGACTCCTGAACCGTGATCCGAACCGAACCGTGAGGTTTGTGATCCGTGACACCCCTATTCATTTCTGTCGGCTAGTTTTGTATTTAATCATTAGTAAGAGAATATCCTGAAGTGTGATTTGATGGAATATGTTCTATTTATTAACACTATGCGCTGCGCCGTTCTGTGGCTTATGACTGGCCAGGACTACTTCTGTTGCGCGTCCCGTTACATTGTTAATGCCACTCTTACATACCATTAATGTCGATGCATATTCCCGGGGTAAGAAGGCCCCTAAAGTGTGTGATTTCATTTCATGAATGGATAGTTCCGAGGCTGGATTATTTGGACAAAAGAACGCGGACTTGATAAGTAATTCAAAGTAACCTGTCCTCCTGTCCCGTATTGTGAACAAAGAGTTGATAGTGTTGCGTTATATATTTGACTTGTGGGGGGAAATAAATTCATAATGCGCAGTTAGTGTCGCCATGATATTATTTTTTTTAAGCCTATATTTCTTTACATTTTGGTAAATCTGCACCAGGGAAAGGGATGCTGCTTAACAACCAGTTTGCACTGTAACTGGACTGCTTTGATAGGAAAAGAACAGCCGGACATAAAGATTACGAGGACCTGAAGTATCGTTTTTAATATGAATTCTGAGCACATTTATCCACGTTCATCACTGGAAAGAGGAAATCATGCTGATTCAAGCGATACGTGTATGATGTCTGTGTTCTTACTCTTCTTAAGCGTCATAACTCATTTTTGATTTATGAAGTGTCAGCCTCAGGACGAACTGGATCTCCTGCCCTCTAGCCGTCCAGATATGATTAAAGAACCTTTCATTTACATTTTAGAGTGTTCTACACGATAAACAACTGTATGCAGTCCAACAAGCACTTTATATTGCAAAGAAATAATATTTCAAAAATAAATATAGATAAATCAGTGCAGTTCTTTCCCACACTGACTAGCTGAAATAATTCGCCAGAGATGTAGATTAGTGGATTGAAAGAAGGAAGGGTGTAAGGGAGGAGCTAACAACATGTCAGTTTGGATGAGGCACGAAGTAACATGACTGACCTACATTATTGTAAAGGACCAGAGGGAGAGGAGAGCAAGCCAAGACATGTAATGCTTCATCTTACACGTATTCATTTATAGCCATATATTCACGCTATGTGCCAGGAAGCCATTAGGATCCATTGAGCAGTTTAGTTCATTTAAACTGCTAATAGCTAAATGTTCCTGCTGATGACATTTAACACGTATTTGTTTCTGCTTGATTACATTTTTCCACAACTAGTAATCACATCATATCACCTCATTCGGCACTAGATGGGTTTGGCACGTTTCTGTCCTCTCATGCCATTTCAGTAGTCTGGAAGTGAACTTATACCAAGAGGACAAAGAGGAAGCTAAGAAGAAGTTCCTTTAAAAAGTCATACCTTTTTCATTTGTATCAGGAAAACATAATGTTAAAATGTCAGCAACAGCATCAGGTTGTAGTTCATTTGATAGTCAGACCACGAGGATGAAAATAAAAAATGTCTTCAAAGTCAAAGAACTGGCAAGTGGTATAACAACTCATATCAGTACTTTGTATTGGCAATTACCCAAATGTAAGTACTGGTACTTGTACCCGCTCTGAAAAAAATTGGTACTGGTACATCCCTGATGTCAAAATCAGCACCACACAGCCCCCCACTGTTCCTGCTCACCCCCTTTGGAAACATGGATGCGATATCAAATCAAACGGCATTCTGTATCCGAGGCAGCAAGATCATTCTAATCCATGGTGTTAATTCTCTGGGGACCATGAACCTCCAACGCAATTATGATGGCAATGCAGCCTGTGTGCACGTTTGACATTCTGACCCCAGTGGAGTCAGATGAAGAAGGTCAAGGTCGTGAAAAGCATTAGGCTGCTCATCCTCTGGGGAACATGAACATCTGCACTAAATGTCATGACATCTGGCCAGTAGCTGATGAGATGCTTTGAGATCAGTGTGTGAGATTTATTGCGATACAGTAAGCGAGGCAATATGTTGCGATTTTCTAAAACTAATTTTAGCGAAAGCTTTCATAGTATAATGAGCACACCACCATATGCATGAAGAGTAAAGAACTGTTGTCCGGCAGAGCAGTGACCCGGTAACCTCCAACAACATAGCCCTACTTTGAGAGATCTCTTTGCAGGTGAAATAAAGTATTGACTGAGTTCATCTTCGCATGTAGACTATTAATACAAAAACGGTATAGTGTTTTTCAGAGGCAATACAGTTTCACAAAACATAATACTGCGATCCTTCTTTCATTCCTTCAACCACAATGTAGGTGTGTTTCTCCTTCTGACGAAGAAATGTGGGCTTTTCTTTGGGGCATGCATCTCTACTCCAGCTTTTCAAACTATTGCCTCGTTGGTTTGTGTACGACACACAGAGCTGGTCGTAAACAGGAAAGAGGCAGTAAAACCCTCTATTGAGACGCATATTCCAAACGCTCTGTATACATGTCCACAGACAGCTTCTAAAAGCACAATCTTATCGGGACATCACACGTCTCAATCGGAAAATGCTCTATTTGGAATCAGGCCTTATTCATATATATATATATATATATATATATATATATATATATATATATATATATATATATATATATATATATATATATATATATATATATATATATATATATATATGTTTACATTCGCCATGTCAAAATCGCATTGTGTAACTATTATGTGAAAGCACCGACACGATATATACACGAGGTAGTTGGTCAAAAATATGACATTTGATTTTCTCCATATTGCCCATCCCTATCTGAAATGACTGTGTGAATGAGAAACAAAGGAACTGTTTTCAAAAGACAACAGTTTGTGGTAGCCGGCCTGGTGGGAGACTACTGTACCGTGAGCTGGAATAATCCTGACCTAACTTCACTGCTGTGCTCCTCGCAGCGAGGTCAAGAATGTGTTCGAGAGAGATGTACAGAATACACGGAAAACACAGTCTCACACACACACACACACACACACACACACACACACACACACACACACACACACACACACACACACACACACACACACACACACGGTGCAGCCTGACTCATGTCCCACTTCCTCCTCTGTCTGGCTGAAGGAATGCTGTGTTTCCTGTGCACGCGGCCTGCTTCCCAGCGGCTCCATAAGGAAACAGCCCTCTCTGGTAGGAGATACGACGAGTACTGAAACCACTGCGCTCCAACTTTGAGCCATTTTCACACGATCTGTTCTGGAAACATTGCTGTTCTTCCCAGAGCTCTGGTAAAGGATTTCATGGAAATGCACAAGTTTGCACAGCTAAATAAAAGTGGAACAATCCTAACTACTTGGCCCGACGCTAAATCAGCTTTATGATCAACCTCTTTGGTGTATTTATCATCAGGCTGCCCCGGCTCTGTTGGTCGGGGCTGTGCTCTTCATTCTGTTTGGACTCCACTCAGGAATATGATTCATTTTATTGACATTTTGGATTTGTTTCCAGTGAGATATTAACTCTCTGAACCACACGCAGTTTCAGGTTGTTGTTGTCTCATTTTCCTCTCTGTAGCCTCGTTTCTCACTGCAGTATAGAAGTCCTGCATCTCTATGGAAACGGCACAATCATGACTAGAAGTAGATAGAACTCAATCATTTTTTAAAATAATTTATTTTACAAAATTTGGAAATCACTGTAATGTCCACAAGTGTGTCCAATGTTGGTAAAGAAGATTGAGGCTCTACGACGTGTTATATATGTTGAACTATTTACAATTTTACAACCTCTACGTATAACCGTAAAGCAAAAGGTTTATCTGAGGCGAGATTTTAAATGAAACATGTAAAATACAATGTTTTTGATGAAATATCACAATTTTAAGCTTAGTTTTGGCTGCTTTTTCTGACAGAAGCGTTCATCGCACAGGATGTGTTCAAGGACAGTCGGAAAGATGAAACTCTTACTGTAATGATTCTGTGTCATTTTGGCAATTGTTTAAAAGAAAACATGTTTTTCGATCCCGGGTTTTGGGGTTCAGAAGGTTGAAGACTTTACATTAATGGCTTTGCTGTTGCTGCTCTCGAAACATTTAGTTATATTTACAATACAAATACATTCTAATCCTGTTCTCAGTTCATTCATTCTGATAACATATTAAAAAGCAATTATTTAGTAATGAAAAATAACCGATAAAGAATATCGATAAGAGAACTAGTAGCGATAAAATCCCCATTCAGACTCCCATTTCCCTCATAATAAGACCCATTTCTTTCTTTTTTTATTTCAGCACCGACCGAAGGCTCTTTCACGTCTCCAGCAACTGACATGTGTCTCAAGGGAGCTGTAGCTGAAGTTAAAAAATAGCGTGGAAAATAGCGGCGGGTCAGATTTTATTATCGGCGACTGAGTGTGGAAGACGAAAGACGAAAGACGCTGCTACAAGCTGAACATCTCGAGCAGAATACAGGATACTGTGGATGAAAAATAAATATCAACTGGGCATGATCCTGACTGTGTGCGTGTGTGCGTATGCTGACTCTGTATTTTCTCCAAATCATCGTTCTTTCAGCGCAGACACCAACGCCCTCTCTTTATGTCTTCCTCTCTCTCTTTCTCACTGTCCATTGTTATGCCCATTAGCAGAGCGCCAGCACACAGGACACACACACACACACACACACACACACACACACACCACGCACGCGTCCTAATGAATGTAACATCTGAGGCTGATGTGCGGCACCATTACCGGAGCAGTCAGCAGAAAAATCTGGGTGTTAAAAGCTTCACTCAGCAGAAACTCTACAGTCTGTCTCCTCGTCTTCAAACCACGGAGGCTCAAAAACAAAAGTGTGTCCAACACACACAGAGCGGCCATGTGGATAAAATCATCCATCACGTTTTTGTCATTGTATGTGAAGGTATAGTCAATGTAATGTATAAATACAACTGTTTATTGATGAAATAAACAAACGGGAATGCCAGTTTTCGCTAATGCGGCACTTCAAAATTTAAATCCAATGCTGAGAATAAAACAGGCCATTCGATTATAACACCGCCCACATTGACCTAACATCGTCTGCACTGCTATAGTCTGGAGTGGGTGTGTGTGTGTGTGTCTGTGTGTGTGTGTGTGTGTGTGTGTGTGTGCGTGTTGCAATTACGCTACGGTGCTGCCCATGTGTTTACTAGACATTTTGGTACCGACAGAATGTATGTAAAGTTTGCGCTGCAATAATGGAGTACTATGATGGCCAAAACTACAGAAATAAAGCCAGAATCCTCCTTTAGGATAGAAACATCAATAATGCAAGTTACACAAATTACTTTTGTGTCTTTTGTTTGTTTGTTGGGACTGCAGCTGATCCGCACAATAATCAGCAGCTCGTTTCCTTCTTCTCTTCTTTCTGCTCGCTTTCTGTTCATGGGAGTATGCGCTGAGACAACTGCAGCTTGGGTGGTCAGCCATGCACACACATGTACACGTACACGTACACACTATGGGAGCTGGGAGTTTAATCTGCCCAGCTGCCATCCTGTGAATTGGTTGTGAACTGAGAGGGCAAGCAATTTACTCCTCACAAAGGCCATTCCACACCACCGAGCGGTGTGTGTGTGTGTGTGTGATGGAATTGAGACGGGTGGGAGGGGAGAGATGATGGAAATATGTGTCGGATAAAGAGTGCTGCAGCAGAATGGATTTGGAGTACTGGATGGATGATGGGGATACGGAG
This sequence comes from Lycodopsis pacificus, assembly GCA_028022725.1. Taxonomy (NCBI): domain Eukaryota; kingdom Metazoa; phylum Chordata; class Actinopteri; order Perciformes; family Zoarcidae; genus Lycodopsis; species Lycodopsis pacificus. The sequence goes on from CM051698.1 coordinate 1,975,269, forward strand.
GGAGAAAGGGCTGGAGGGATGAGAGAGAGAGAGAGGGATGCTGGGAAGTGAGGGAGGGGAAATGATAGGAAGGAAGTGTAGCCAGCGTTTACGGAGGTGAGGAGAGATGGGCAGGGAGATAAAGATGGATGGGAGGGGTTCACCCCCGGTCTGATGTCACTTTTAACACATACTGTTGGATACATTGCACTCTGCGACTGACTCGCTGCGATGACGTCATCGTTAGATCTCATGAGAGCCATTCAGCATCGAGCAGCTGTCTCGATTTACTCAACTTTGGTTCGAGTAATGTTCGTTTGAACTGAATGTCAGTGAAGTGACATGATACGTTTTAACCATAGACTGTATAAGAGGTGGACAGGGTCGTCGTGATATCACCCATTGGTTTGTGGACTGCAGTTTTGAAGAATCGATTTCGGCGATATCTGGAATTACGGCCGTCGCCATGTTGTTTTTTGAAACCGATGAACAGAAGTGACCATATTTGGAATGTGGAGGAGTGACGCAGAGACGCCGTATACAGCTCTGTCAGCGACCTGTCAATCACAGTAAGCCCGCCCTAAAGCGTCCCCTGCTTTAAGGTCTATTTGACTCTAAATGGACCATAATGTACTAAAAGACTTGAAACTAGAGATTGAGACCATAAACTCATGTTTACAATGTTTACTGAGGTAATAAATCAAGAGAGAAGGAGAGTTATTTTCTCATAGGTGTAGTCCTGATGAATCCTACAGTATAAATACAATCAAACTGAGTCTATCACCGGACACCTAATCCTTACCGATTCCTGCAGGACTTCTTGTAATGAAGTGACATGATAGTGAGCAGCATGACTGTGTGCCTGCAGCAAAAAATACAAAAGTACTCTGTGATCTGCTCCTCTGTCTGTGCCGCCCAGACAGCAGGGACTCAGATTCCGCTCTCTGCCTTTCTGACACACACACACACACACACACACACACACACACACACACACACACACACACACACACACACACACACACACACACACACACACACACACACAGCGAGCCGGGAGCTCAGAGCTGTGAGGCGGTTCGTCCCACGGGAGCAGCTTCTGTTTGCCAGCTGACTCGCTGACTGAAGCGCAGAAGCTGACCGAGGCCTCCGAATGCAGCAGTGCAACGTGTCCTCATGCCACGGTTCTTATGATATATTACCAAAAGTCTCATTTATTCTCATTTATCGTGAGTCTGAATATGGAGCAAGCATAGACTGAAAGAAGTGGACATAGTCATTGTGGCGTCACCCATTGGTTTGTAGACAGCCGTTATGAAGCCTTGAGTTCGGCAATTTCGACGTTGAAGTTACCATATTTAAAATGTGGAGGAGTGACGTAGAGGCACAGTACGTCACTCTGGTAGCGGCTGCGACCTGTCAATCACAGTAAGCCCGCCCTAAAGCATCCCCTGCTTTATGGTCTCTTTAACTCTAAATGGACCATCATTGACGAAATGAACATCATGCTGTATTGAAGAAGACTTGAAACTAGAGATTGAGACATAAACTCATGTTTACAATGTTTACTGAGGTAATAAATCAAGAGAGAAGTAGAGTCATTTTCTCATAGACTTCTATACAATCTGACTTCTTGCAACCGGAAAGGTTGCCATCTGCTGGTCAGTAGAGAGAATGCAAGTTTTAAGTCACTTCCGCATTGGCTTCACTCATCAGAACCTAGTTTCAAATCTTCTTCAATTCAGCATGATGTTCATTGAGTAAATTGTGATCCATTTAGAGTCAAACTGACTATGAAGAGGAGTGTGCTTTAGGGCGGGGTTACCTTGTGATCGATAGGTCGCTATCAGGGCCATACACGGCATCTCTACGTCACTCCTCCACAGTCCAAATATGGTCACTTCTGTACACTGCTTGCAAAAAGTCAAGATGGCAACAGCCAAAATGCCAAACACGAGGCCTCAAGACGGCAGCCAACAAACCAATGGGTGACGTCATGTTGACAACCTCCACTACTCATATATATACATATACAGTATATAGTCTATGCTAAGAACGCCTGCAGTAATTGGCTGCGAGAAAACCCTACAAATAGTGATTTGTTTCTAGACACGGGCACAAAAAGGATTGATTGAAGGTATACCAATTGGTACTGGGTTATTTTCTTAAAGGCAGTGAAGTACCAAAACCAAGCCCTAGAGGTCACGATGAGTAAGGTGTTGGAGGGAGGCAGCCAGAAGCCCTGCAGGACTTTCAAAACCTCCTTCCGCACCAGTTCTCGTGGGCGACAGGCTCCTGGCGTACATCTGAACCATGCCGATGATCTTGAAGTGTTGAAAACAAAGGCGGAACAATCTCTTGTGAATCCAGCGGCCTTCTGGCTTCTAACTCAATGTCTTCCATTTGCATGCTGGCGTTTACCTCCCACAAACGGTTTCGAGAAGAGGCTTCCGCCTCATCAAAGTCCTCCAATTCTAACTCAAACAACACTCGGATGGCTCTGCGGAGGTCTCTGCTTCCTACAATGAACTCCATGAAAGTTGAGTTGCTGCACATCCCGATAGGAAAGTAGATGAACCTTCAGAAGCGCCAACAAAAGGATTCCAAAACAACAGACTCTCTAAAGAGTGTGTGAAGTGTGCAGAGAGTCATCTTCTCATTGTTGAGTCTCAACATGCCGGAGCTCTTGTCTCAGTGACTCACGCTTTCTGTGCCACAACGCAGCAGAAGGACCGGCAGAATTTAAGTCCTCATCGTTTCCAAACTAACAAGACGTGGCCCTGCTGGCTTTTAAACAGCCTCTCCCCCTCCTCCCCTAAGAGCCGAACGGCGTATTAATTTTGCTGAACAAATAATGCGTCCATATAAAAACAAATGCATAGTTTTATCAGGATTATTTTCACACTATTTGTCATTGGTGTAGCTCTATAACAAGCTCCAGTCTGTAATAGAATGAAATCCCCGTTCTTAATCCTGCCTACAAAGCTCCGAGTGGTCCATTGTTTCTTCACTCTGCAGAAATAGTGTTGGTGGAACACCGGACCCATTTAGGATCTTTGAGAAGGGGGAGTGGATTATCCAGAGCCCTTAACCCCGCACACCTCCATCCATAATCCTACAAGCAAAACTATCTGCATGGAAAGATATTACTACAGGCTAGACAGAAAATAGGTTTGAAAGGTGGTGGATGTTTTGTGTTTCCTGCATTTCCACGACATACTGAGGAAGACAAAGGTGGACAACATGCTTATCTGCCAATCCTATCAGAATACTAGGGTGCTGATTCGATATGCATTGCGATTTTTAAATATTGCGACTTCATATTACCATTTATTGCGGCTTGTTTGGAATTTTTTGACACTAGACCATGGGAAAAATAAAACATACTTTTACTCAAAAAAATGTTTTCATTAATTAATTTCAGCAATGTAGTCAGAGATGTTTTTCAGTCAAATATATCAATGTCAGAAATTGTAGATTAAATTTTTTTCAAGCAACCCTTCACAATTTAGTTTTTTTCTTCTTTGTAATATATAAGGGACACATGTAAGATGTTTTCAAAGTTAACAATGATTTATTACACACGCGTCAAATATGAAAAGTGCAAAGTCTTTGGCGATTGGACTCCATCCTGAAGTACTATCACCGAGGGTAGGGATACTGAGGTCCAACAGGCCTAATCCCCCCTGGAGTCCAGACACTGGTGGTGGTGATGAAAGGAGTTGCTGCCATCTGATGATGAATCAGGAGCCTGACTGTGATGCTGACTGGAGGTGACTAGGGTGGAGGAGGGTTGCAACTGCTTAGCTGAAATGACAACTGACAGCAGCAGAGAGGAGAACACTCTTTAAAGTATGACAGCAACGATATGATTGGCTTGAGGAACCGGTGTGCCGAACCTGGTTGGTTACTAAAAGTGCCCGCCCCCAAACAGCTGATAGAGTAATTACAAGGAGAGGAAAGACAGAGATTACTAGTGAGTGTCTTCCTGACTGAACTTGCGCTTGAGCTACATTTAAACATCTTGTGAATATAAGCCAATTTTTCTCATTTCCATGTATGTCATTTGTAAATACCCGTTGTTAACGCCTTACTTTAAAAACGGGACGTAGCCACATTCTTTTTCTGCCTCTTCCCGTCAGCTCCGTTCTCTCAATGCATCAAATAGCTCGATAACCGTATACGGGCGCACTGCAGATTTAGTGTCGGCTGATTTGACACGGAGATGCGAGCGACGGCAGTCGAGCACTAAGCTGATTTGAACACAATAGGCAAAGGTTTTGCTCATGCTGGTCCATTTCAACCGAATTGCATTGCTAGGGTAACAGGTTGGGTCCATGTTCTGTCAGCTGATTCAATTCACATGAGCGGCAACAGGAAGACAAACTGGGACAAATGTGGGTTTGCGACTGTGACACGGTGGACTAGCGTTGTCCATGACGAAGTTTGCGTGCAGCTTTCGTCGTGTCTGGCTCTGCTTTTCCTGGCACTGTGTGAAACCCAAAGTGTTCCCATACCTTATATGTACGAGTAAGATTCACCACCCTTTGGATTTTAAGTGTGAGGGTGCGGGTCGCATCCCGGAGGATCTCGGAACCCTTCCGCCGTTTCCTGATTTTGCACTTCGGCTTTGTTTCGGCCACTGCTAGAGCATCATTTGATTTTAAACGTGATGTTGATCGCTGTGTGCGGTATGAAGAAGAAGGAAGAGAGCGAGCTGATTGAACGGAAAGACGGGGCTGCATAGCAAGGGAGCGAGGCGAAAGGGAGGTAGTGAACGGTGAGTGAGGAAGTATCTGGGGGGGAAATGACATCAAGCCCTCCATCTTCCAGTCCGAGCACAGTAATATCTACCTCTTCACATCATTAATCTCCCTCCGTCTTCCCCTTTCTCCTCCACCCATTTACCATTTCATTATCCCCCTCTCATTGCCGCCTTCCAATCCTTCCTCCCGGCCCTCCCCTCTCTCCTCCTTCTGCCTCTCCACAGTGTGTAAATCATCCAATCAGGCCTGACGTAGACCCCATCATGGCAGAGGCCAGGGGTCAAGCACAGACAAACTGGGATGAGGCGTGTCCGACTGGGAGAGAGGGGGAGACGGCTGGATAAATGGAGGCATTCAGTGACTCCATGAGAAAATGAGACAGGGTGGGTTGAGACGAGGGCTCTGCACTTCCAAGATGAGATTCATGAAAAACTGTTATGTTCACGATCGATTAGTCCGTCAATTTATTTTACTGATTAACTTGAACAATTGTTCAGCCGATCAAAATGTCAGAAAATGGTCAAAAATAGATGTCACCGGTTCCCCGAACCCAAGGTGAGCCACTGTCAGGTCTGACTTCTTTATGTGGCGTCAGATGACCACTCACCAGTCTTATGAGAACTATTCATACAAAGAATATTTTTTGATGATTTTGACGCTAAATAAAGAGAACAAATCCAAGTCATATTGTTTCAACTGAGTCATCCAATAAACAAAAAAACTCCAAAACCAAGCCGTTTGCTAGATTTATGGAGTAGATAAAGGACATTAATGGACACACTACCTGTGTTCCTAAGAACATTTAAAATTTAACTTTCAAAACGTCTCTAAACTAAGAAATGTGAATTAGGCGCGTTTCTATTGACTGCTTTGGTACGGGTAAACTTTGCTACAGCGTAGTTTGGTCAGAAACTGGCGCTTTAGACATGGCTGTAATCTACCTGTAAACAGAGTAGAAGAAGAAGAGGTTGTGATCTGGAGGCAAAATAAGTCGGTTTGGCCATCTAACCATCTTAGAGAGAATAATGCAGCAGAGGAATGGGACATAAATGGGGAAGGACCCACTTTATTTGACATGATGTTCATGGCTTCTACATGTCACTTCAAAGTGGTCAGTGGTCAATAAGGCGGATGGAGAGGAGGAGGAAGAGGGGGATGAGGAGGTGAAGGGCAGACAGAAGGTGAGGCAGAGGGACCATCTCTGAGCCACACAACACACGGCAACCTCTTTGTTTCTTCATAATCACATGGCAGATGTCCTTATGAATACATATCTGGATAGGCTTCAGGTGATGTGTACAGAAAAGTAACAAATGCATATATTTTTTGTTTAATGTTCCTCATTCATGAAAGGATTCATTAGCGCGTTTCCAATTTACACAAGTCTTTTACATTAAGGCATGCAGTATTTGCTTTCATAAATAATGACTTTGTAAAATAGATGATTCAAGAAGCTTTTTCAATTTACATAAAAACATTCCCTCCAACAATCAGAGGAGATGCTATTGAAAATGTTAATCAACAAGAAAACACACACACACACACACTGCATTTAATGGAACACTCAATGCTATAAACTGCCTCATTGCACAAAACGATCATTATTTGCCAGCAGAGTTTTTGACAGGGTTGTTGATCAATGCCAGTTCACTGTCTGAGCCGAGCTAGCAGTTTCCCCCTGCTTCTAGTATTTGTGCTAAGCTAGGCTAAAGCTGTTGCTGTAGTGGACACAGAGATGTAGCCGACATCAAACATTCTCATGTGGCCAAAGATGTTCCCTTCAACAAGCTCAGTATGTACTAGCATACTCAAGTATCATGTGGCCACCGGCTGCATTTAAGGCCTTTATGCACCGGGGACGTTTTGGGTTTTTTTGCGCCATTAATTTGCACGTCATTACATTTTTTCCAACTGTTGTATTACAGGAAGGGAAAGTCATTAAAATAGCTTACAGACACTTAGGCTATGCAACAACTTACTGCAATACTGCAGTAGTACCACTGTGTGGTAATGAGAGTAATATTCAGATGGATAGCTGTACTAAGGGCAACACCATCCATATCGTGTTACACTAATAACACACACTGACTGCAGTGAAAGAGACTGATGGAAGGTAGTGTCTCCCGTTGAGGACTGCATCTTTCAGAGGACTGTAGAGCGTTCTTTGGTCCAGTGCATTTGATTACTGAACTGTAGATATAGCCCGCATGTCTATCAATCAATAAAGCGCTGTACCAGCATACTGGCTCATCAATACTAAACCATTTATGGCTAATGGAGGCACGGATAACGACACATCAACATCCCAACGGCCGAGCACACTGTATTATTACACAGTACAAACAAGCTTTCTTCTGTGTGTTTGAGGGCTCATTCCATAATACAAAATAAAGAGAAATGGAGACAATTACTGATGAGGACATTGGACATTTTCAGAATAAAACATATATAAGCCGTTAGTCATTTTTTAACATAACTGCATAACCGAAACAAATATTTTGAAAAAGATCTCGATGTGTTAAGAATTGTGACTTGATGTCGATGCTGTGAAAGGGAGATTTTACTGTGTAAGAGTCAACAGACGAACAGGTTAGAATATGCTCATTTAATAATATCAGCCAGGCAAGCAGTAATGCGTGCCTCCCCGTGTGTATGAAGGTGGGGGGGGGGGGTGACAAGAAAAGCTGGGCGTCGTCAGCATAGCAGTGGCCCCCAAGCTTCCTTGTGTAGAGGGAGGATAGCATGGGGCCCATGAGGGAGCCTTGTGGAATCTCTGGTGCCAATAGGGAGAACCTGAACTTCCTCGTGACCATGACATGCCAAAGTTCTTAAAACGTGATGGTACCCGTATCTCCACGAGGACGAAATGGATTTTAGTACGCATGTATGACAGCTAATGTTAACGGAGGTTGCATTCAATTATTATGGTACATTCAAGCTCTATTCAGTAAAAATATGTATTGGGCAAAGCTAACTAATAACATTGTAATGATGTGTTCAAATGTAATCTTGTAAAATGTAGCTTGAATAGATACAGTTATACAATATATAATAATATAAAATAGATATTAGAGAAGAATTATGAGCTGTTTATCTTCCTAACATTAACGTTAGCTGTAAGATACTTTTTTGTTATAATCAAAGCAAATATTTAAATAAAATGGAATCAATAATAATAATACATACGCAAAAGCCAGTATGTAAACGGTTCCATGAAACTTTTCAGATAAAAGGAGGACATACTGTGTGGTATTTGTTATAAATACTTGTTGTCACATGTTATGCGAAGCTGTACGTGGGGGGACTTAGGACCCAGGGGAATGGGGGCGAAGCAGGGCAACCTGGGAAGGGGTCTGGACTGTGGGGTAAGGGACCGGAGCAGCTTACAATTAAGAGTTGAGTTAAGAGCAGTCTGTTCTCACGTTTATTTCAAAACACGACATGGTGTCAGAAGTGCTGTTAAACTAACTCAGAAATGAAAGACAGTTCGAAGGGAAGGACAAAGATCGGTGAGCAGGTTCAATGAGTGACACCAACGAGGAGCAGACCGGGGACGGAGCTAACGTTAGCGCTAGCAGAATGGCTAGCACACAAGGCGCTACGTTTAGCATACAGCCGCCGGAGCCCTTTGACTTTTCCAAGCCACATGAGTGGACAAAATGGATCCGTAGATTCGAAAGGTTCCGCCAAGCAAGCAACCTAACAGCAAGCTCTGAAGAGAACCAGGTGAATACTTTGATATATTGTATGGGAGACGAAGCTGACGATGTCATAAGAGGCTTGAAGCTCAGTGATGCAGACCAGCGCCATTATGCTGACGTAAGGGATGGTTTTCAGTCGTTCTTTGTGGTGAAAAAGAATATTGTTTATGAACGTGCACGTTTTAATATGCGCAAACAAGAAGCACACGAGACTGTTGATGCATTTGTCACTGCCCTGTATGCATTAGCCGAGCACTGCAATTATGGGATGTTGCATGACGAGCTTATCAGAGACCGGATTGTGGTAGGGCTGGCGGACACGCGGCTCTCAGAACGCATGCAAATGGAAAAAGATCTAGACCTGGAAAAAGCCATTAACATGGCAAGACAATCAGAAGAAATCAAGAAGCAGCAAAACACACTGAGGAGTGATGCCAGTGGTGTGAAGCAGATGGATATCTGCTCGGTTGACAGAGTGTTTAAAGGCAGACAGCTAAAGGAAAAGCCTAAATTCGGCAAATTCAAAAGTAATGTCACAAAGTCACACAGCTTTCAGAGTGCAAGTCCAAAGAGCTCCCAGTGTTACAGATGTGATGGTGTGCCCCACCCTAAACATGAGTGCCCTGCTAAGGATGCAGAGTGCCATTCCTGTGGAAAAAAAGGTCACTACCAGCATGTGTGCCTTGCTGGTAAAGCCGTGCTTGGTATTGAGGAAGAGGAGGAGAGTTTCTTTCTTGGCTCTGTGACATCTGATGCTGATCCGTGGACAGTTGATATCGACGTTATGGACAAAATTTTCACTTTCAAACTTGACACTGGAGCGGATGTCACTGTTGTGTCACAGTCTGTTTTTAACAGCATTTTTTCCAATGCACAGCAGCCTGTCCTCCAGAAGGCAGAGAAGCCTTTGCTTGGTCCAGGACGGATTCCTCTACATGTGTTGGGGTTCATCAGACTGCTGCTAAGGGTAGGAGCCAAGGAAACCATCGCAAAGGTCTATGTGGTCAAAAACTTGAGCATGCCGTTGCTCGGGTTGCCAGCCATTATGGCCCTTGGGTTACTCATGCGTGTCGACAGCATAGACATGGCGACCCTCAAGTCAAGCTACCCCAAGCTGTGCAGTGGCCTAGGTGAGATACAACAACCATATGCCATCAAGCTTAAACAGGGGGCCGTGCCATTTTCTTTGAAAACCCCCAGGAGGATTCCACTGCCGTTGGTGAGGAAAGTCAAAGAGGAGCTCCAGCGCATGGAAAGTCTGGGCGTCATCAGCCGTGTGGAAGGGCCTACTGATTGGTGCGCTGGCATAGTGGTCGTGCCCAAGAAAGATAGTGAAAAGGTGCGTTTGTGTGTAGACCTGACCGGTTTGAATGAGTAAGTGTGTCGGGAAAAGTACATTCTGCCGTCAGTGGAACAGAGCCTTGGTACGCTTGCCGGAGCGAAAATATTCAGCAAACTGGATGCCAACATGGGGTTTTGGCAGGTTCCACTTGCTGAGGAATCAGCCAAGTACACAACATTTATTACACCCTTTGGGCGGTTTCACTTTAACCGTCTTCCATTTGGCATTGCCTCAGCACCTGAGCATTTCCAGTGTATGATAGCTGAGGTCACAGAGGGGCTAGAAGGCTTGGTCTGCCACATCGATGATATATTGGTGTGGGGGCGGGATCAAGAAGAGCATGACGCTCGGCTCCATGCTGTGCTACAAAGACTGGAAAAGGCAGGCATCACCCTGAATGTGGACAAGTGCGAACTCTCGAAGAGCAAGTTGGTCTTCTTGGGTCACATCATCACAGCCACAGGCATCCGCCCTGATCCAAGGAAAACAGAGGCCATCATGGAGATGAAGGCGCCCACAAATGTCAGTGAGTTGAGGAGTTTTCTTGGGATGGTCAATCAGCTGGGAAAGTTCATTCCTCACTTGGCCGATAAAGACAAGGCACTTCGCGACCTTCTTTCGAAGAAAAATTGCTGGGTCTGGGATGTGGACCAGGCCACGGCGTTTGAAACGCTGAAAAGAGCACTTTCTTGTTCTCCTGTGCTGGGCATGTATGATCCGAACAGAGACACTAAAGTATCAGCGGATGCATCATCGTATGGCTTGGGAGGTGTTCTTCTCCAGAGGTGGGAGGACGAATGGAAGCCATACTGCACCTCAGTTTAATTTCATTCAAACGTTTTTGTGTTTATTGTTTTGTTTAGTTTTGGTTTTTTACCGTTGTATCATATTGGTTTGCAGGAACCGTGGAATTTGATTGGTGTGGGTATCGACTACTCAACTTCCTGACATCACCAGTTGCCAGTGATAATGTACTGAAGATGTGTGTGGAGAACTTCCCATATCAGCCTCACGTAAACACAAACACAGCAGCATCTGTTAATACCTTCAACTTGAACATCCTAAAATGACATTGTAAGTGTGTGCAGCGTGTGTTCATGCTGACTGCAGCCAAACACCGAGGCTCGATCGGCTAACTGCAACAGTCAGCTGGCCGACGCTGTTTTAACAGCCACAGTTTACACAGACTCAACAGTGTGTGAAATGTGCTGATAGCACTGACAGCTCTGCACCTCTATATCTGTGTTCATACACTCTTTCCCTGCATATACTTCTGTTTAACACAACTACCAGGGGTGGTGGAGCGCAGCAGCACAGATGCTCAGTGGAATATCCAATGTTTTTATACATTAAGGCACTGAACTAGTGGGGCCCCAACAGTTGCATTTTATATTTCCATATTCCAGCTGTTAAAGCAGAGCAGGTCTCATTCGTGAATATTATTTTAAATATCAAACACATACCGCCAAGCCTTTCACACATTATCCATTGTGCTACAAAAGTATCAGAATTAAATTATTAAAATTAGCTGACATGTTAATGTGATAGGGGTGGGGGAGGGGGGGAACCGATACGGGATAGTATCTCGATATTTTGCGTGGCAATATTGAACCGATACACGAACCAGGAAGTCGATCAGAACAAAGAGAGTGTTGGGTCAGTCCGTCTACTTTACTGACAGATGAACCGAGTGAAAACGATGTTATTCGATAAAACAGATGTTGACAAACTGCATCATTTGAACAGCTGAAAAAACGACATAAATCACAATATTTGCAATAGATACTCAGCGTATCGCAAAAGGGCAGAACGATTGTACCGTGAGGATTCTATCGATACCAGAACTATTATTGATACTGCTCATCAGTTCGGTTCCTTATCGATTTTCTTATGTTCTTTTTGATTATTTTGACAAGTAAGACAATTAGTTAAACGACAATTTTTAAACAAGAATCAACACTGCTTTGTTCTTCATCTGTAAACAAGATCTCCTCTGCATCTCCTGCTTGAAGCGCGGTACACAGCTTTGGTTTTAAGGGCGTCCTGTTTCACGCTGGGCCGAGGATGCAGCCTCAGCCCGACAATCTACAAGAAGTTCCACAATCCTTAAAATACAGACGCAGCTAAACAATTAGCGAAGCGATTAGCATTAATTCATTAGCCTATTCTTATGATCAAACTCAGTATGGCGTCGCTAACGTTACCTGCAGTGGATGAGGACGGACGGCTGATCCACAAACAGTAGAAACTGAGCATTTCTGCACATGTATGTTCTGTGTGTTGGTCACATGTTGTGATAAACTGCTGCTGTTACCTTTCTTACCTTTGAGGCTTTTATTGTGTTTGAGACAACAAGAGTTCTCAGCATCTACTGGAGTAAAATGTAGCCACACTCTGGATTTGTTTTGATCTCTCTCTGCGATGTGTGTCTCACGCTGTACTGACCCGGTGTGTGTGAGTGTGTGTGTGTGTGTGTGTGTGTGTGATATAGGCAAAGTTCATCACTAGAAAAAAAGTGACCAAATGTTTAAATGCTCACATTTTCTGACAAGAAATCTCTCGTAAATATCTCTCTCTCTCACACACACACAAAAGCCAAGAATGTCATTTTGTAGTTTGCCAACTCCCGGAATTCATGATAATTATTTCCAGCTGATCTGCTGGTGACAGCTGTCAAAATAAGAAGCCTTCATGGTGTCAACCAATCACGTGGCGTTTAGAGCCACAGCGCCGTCTTTGCCAGGACTCAGTTCACTCAGGGGATCAGGGTGGAAAAGGAAGGAAGAGGCTTGCTGAATTTTGTACATCATATTTGCAATGGATGTCTTCGTGCTGTTTAAGCATGGAGACAATATGAATCAGCGGGAATGACCTTTTGCGGCGTTAGCTGGGTGATCATGCAAACTCAGCAAGTTCTAAAAGGCCGCTGTAGCCTTTAGACTGAGACCGGTCCAACTCTGAGTTCGCATTCTGAAGGGATAACTCGGCTTTATTACAGCTTGGGGCTTATGTTTGTAGTTTTGATTATAATTTCTTTCTGTTCTGATAACACACGCTGGAACGTCTGACCCTCCAAACCACTTTATTTGGAGGTCAGACTGAAATTGAACGCAGTTGAAATGTCGCTAATAATCCCTCACTGCACAGGAAAAAACTGTGTGAGCACAGCTACAATAAGTACGGTAGGTCAAAGTTGAATCAGGAAGTCCATCTGTAACCTGTGATGGATGTTTATTCTCAACATGCAGGATTGTCTGCTGTTCGAGTGTTTAGGACCCATTGGACCTACTTTTAGTGATGTCATCATGTTTCCAGCAGTTAATTTTGATGGGCGCAATAGCATTGTTACTGATAGGGATAGAGATGAAACATAAACTAAGAAAATATCAGAATTGTCCTATAAGCAATAAATGCGCTAAAATGTGATGTGAAATTGAACTAAAAACAGTTTTTTTCTCTGGAGTCAATGTCACAGCTGAGACAGTGATGGAATCCTAATGACAGCATTTAACTGCCTTCTCCAGTAACGCTCCTGCTAGCTTCAGGATTCCCACCTGTCCTTACATCACAACACACACTCAATACACACACTGCACCCTATATGTGAGTGATGCACCAAGCGCGCCCTCCTGTTGCCCCTGGCAACTCTCTGCCGACGTGGAGAGCTGCGGGAAATTGAAATGCAAGGTGTGTGTGTGTATGTGTGCGCATTAGGATGGGAGGAAGGGCTTCCACCTCACAAAGCAGCAATGATAAACATTGAACTTAAATTGAGAACGTACACACATGCACGCCGGCCAGGCGGTCCCTGTGCATTGCCTCAGGAAACCCCACCTATCCCACTGCAGGATAGTGGAGGCATTTAAATAACCAGGATCGGCCAGCAAAGATGAACACACACAATTATGTATTTATGTATATGCCCCGCATGCATATCTGCATTATTTAGAGAGTACACACATACGTGGAGCGAGCAAACAGCAGAAAACATGCACTCAGCACGGCAAGCACTTAACCTCAGCCCGTCTCCTCACTGTCATCGAACACACAATACACACACCACTCAGTTCAAACGGTATCAGCACAATACTAGTTGGCTCTGTGCTTCTCGTTAGCACGTTTGAGATAAAATGTTGGAAAAGGGATTTATTTTTTACAGACTATGAGAAAATACTGACCCACAATTTAAAATATATGAATATAACAATAAAATATTTAGATTATGTACTCTATGCCGTGCACACAAAACTCAATAGGCAACTATTTTGAAAATCAATTTCAATTATTTTTGCAAATGGATAAGTCTTTTTTAAAGCCAAACTGCTGAAAAAGCCAAACATTGATGCTCTTCAACTGTCATACTATATTACCTTCATGAATGTCTTTGGGTTTCATCGAAGTCTCGATGAATCGCAGTAAACCGGGGATGCGTTTCAACAACAGCGAAACTATTTCAAAACAACCATTCACAAACTCTCACGCACCTGGTGCAGTACCCAAGTCTCCAAACAGGTGCATCTTTGTTAAAACTTCCCTATTGAAAGCAGGCGGCAACCTCCGGTTCTGCCAAGTGAAGCCAATGCTGAAGTGTCTTAAAAGCTGCATTCCCTCGAGTGACCACCAGGGGGCGACTCCTCTGGTTGTATAGAAGTCTATGAGAAGATGACTCTACTTCTCTCTTGATTTATTACCTCAGTAAACAGTGTAAACATGAGTTTATGGTCTCAATCTCTAGTTTCAAGTCTTCTTCAATACACCATGATCATTTTGGAAGTTATGCTCCATTTAGAGTCAAACAGACCATAAAGCAGGGGCTACTGTGATTGACAGGTCTCTACCAGAGATTTATACGGCGTCTCTACGTCAATCCTCCTCATTGCACATATGGTCACTGCGTATAAGTCCTGCGTTTGTTTGACCCACCCACCCTGAGCTGACTGTCTTGCTCTTTTTAACCACGTCCGGAGCCCTGAGTGTCAAATAAATGGCGGATAATAGTAATGATGGATGATGGTTTACATTGGAGGTGAAAGCCTGCTTGAGATGTTTTGATACAGTTCTGACCTTTCTCCGATTTTTGTATCCGTAGTTCGCCGTGGATGCATAGAAGAATTCAAGGTAACACGGGCTGAGTAATTGAAATGCAAATGATCATTTTGGGGGTTGTGTATTCCTTTTTTAAACCATTTTCTGCCATTCTACAGTAAATAAATACTAAGTAGACAACTGGAATACTAATATTTTGGTTACTCTTTTAATGTGACTGTGATTTAATGTAAAATGGATAGGACAGGATAAGATAATAGCGAGCCTAAGGTGTCAAATCTTCCAAAAGTTCAATGGTGTCCATGGCAACACATTTATTAATGAACATGTTTATATATAGAGTAATCTCTCTGAGCTTGAGAAAAAAAATCAGGCTGCTCTCTTCTAATTCTATAAATATCAGACCCATCCCTGCACTCTGCTGCTACAGCAGACGTATGAGTGTGTGTGTGTGTGTGTGTGTGTGTGTGTGTGTGTGTGTGTGTGTGTGTGTGTGTGTGTGTGTGTGTGTGTGTGTGTGTGTGTGTGTGTGTGTGAAGAATAACACACACTAGAAAGTCCTCCAGCTACAGTCTGGTAGCTTTTGCTCCACGTAGAAACAGAGCGTTCAAACAGAGAAACATCCCAGTCTGAAATTCAAACACATCCTGTATCTTTTTTTCCCTGTGCGATCAGCAAACAAGCCTCACTCAGGTGAACACGCTCCAAACACACACACACACACACACACAAACTTCCCATGTACGTCATGGAAAGCTAGGCTGTGTGTGTGTGTGTGTGTGTGTGTGTGTGTGTGTGTGTGTGTGTGTGTGTGTGTGTGTGTGTGTGTGTGTGTGTGTGTGTAAGAAACAGTACAGAGAGATGCGACCAGGTGAGTGGAATCATGGGAACGGTTGCTGTGGCAACTAGGATTTCACTGGCTGGTACTGCAGGTGTCATGATGTCACTGGCATCGATAACAGCGATGGAGCAAGTTGACAGGAGCAGTGCACGAGAACATCTGGAGTAGACGCACCGCACGGAGATTTGCCCTTCCTCTCCAACTCATTGAGTAAATACACAGTGTACAGTGTGTGTGTGTGTGTGTGAGAGAGAGAGAGAGAGAGAGAGAGAGAGAGAGAGAGAGAGAGAGAGAGAGAGAGAGAGAGAGAGAGAGAGAGAGAGTGTGTGTGTGTGTTTATGGCCTCAATCTCTAGTTTCAAGTCTTCTTCAATGATGTTCATTTCGTAAATTATGGTCCATTTAGAGTCAAACAGCCCATAAAGCAGGGGATGCTTTAGGACGGGCTTACTGTGATTGACAGATCTCTACCAAAGACGTATACGACATCTCTACGTCACTCCTCCGCACTTCAAATATGGTATATATATAATATAATGGTCACTTCCGTTCATTGGTTGCGAAGAAAACAACATGGCGTTATTCAAGATGGCGACGGCAAAATCATCGAACTCAAGGCTTCATAACGACAAACCAAATAAGTCATCAGCAATGGGTGACGTCACGATGACTACGTCCACTTCTTACAGTCTATGACAGAAACGGAGACCTCTTACATTACAGTCATTTAGCAGACGCTTTTATCCAAAGCAACGTACAATAATCCCGTGCAATATCCAATACGTTTAAGTATTATCTTACATTTTACATTTTACTCTGCCTCCGCCTGTATATACTGGTATATTTAATAGTCTTCTTTACTGTCAATCCCGTGCAATATCCAATACGTTTAAGTATTATCTTACATTTTACATTTTACTCTGCCTCCGCCTCCGCCTGTATATACTGGTATATTTAATAGTCTTCTTACTGTCAATCCCGTGCAATATCCAATACGTTTAAGTATTATCTTACATTTCACATTTTTACTCCGTCTGTACATACTGGTATATTTTGTATTCTTCTTTACTGTCTTTTTTACTACTGTTTACTGTTTAGCCTATTTATACTACTTGATTTTTTATCTTCATTTATTACTTGTGAGCGATGCTGCTGTAATCCTGTAATTTCCCCACTGAGGGACTAATAAAGGATTATCTTATCTTATCTTATCTTATCTTATCTTATAAGTGTATTCAACGTAGGTATTCAAGAGAACTATAGTCACCAGAAGGCATAAGTGCATCTCCTTTTTAAACAAGCATCTAAGAGCATAAACTAGAGCAAAAGTACAGTGCAGAAACAAACCAATATAATAAGTGCAACAAACTAATACGAATACAATAAGTGCTGAGTGGAAGGCTCAGGGTAGTACTTCTTGAAGAGGTGAGTTTTCAGCCTGCGCCAAAAGATGGGCAGCGACTCTGCTGTCCAGACGTCAGTGGGGAGTTCATTCCACCACTGTGGGCCCAGGACAGAAAACAGTCGATCGGCCGCAGGGACCTCTGAGCGACGGGGCAACCAATCGCCCCGAGGCAGCAGAGCGAAGTGGTCGGGCGGGGGTGTAGGGCTTGACCATGGCCTGGAGATAGGAAGGAGCTGTTCCTTTCACTGCCCTGTAGGCTAGCACCAGAGTCTTACACTGGATGCGAGCTTTTACAGGGAGCCAGTGTAGAGAAGGGAGAAGGGAAGTTGTGTGGGAGAACTTGGGGCGATTGAACACCAGGCGAGCTGCAGCTTTCTGGACAAGCTCCAGAGGTCTGATGGCCGACGCCGGGGCTCCGGCAAGTAGTGAGTTGCAGTAGTCCAGGCGGGAGATGACAAGAGCCTGGATGAGCACCTGCGCCATCTCATCAGTGAGGAAGGGGCGAATCCTCCTGATGTTGTAGAGCAGGAATCTGCAGGAGCGTGTAACCGATGCAATGTTTGCTGAGACTGACAGGGTCATCCAGGGTCACACCCAGGTTCCTCGCAGTCCGAGTTGGCGTCACCACGGTATCATCAATGGTGATGGACAGGTCTCGGTGCGGACAACCCTTCCCCGGGACAAACAGTAGCTCGCTTTTGTCCAGGTTGAGCGTGAGGTGGTGTGTCACCATCCACTTTGAGATGTCAGCCAAGCACGCAGCGATGCGTGCCTCCACTTGAGTGTCACCGGGGGGGAAAACCGATGGCGCAGACGCCAACGTTCGCTACTTGATTGGGTCTCATTCGTCACGACGTGTCTTTCCCCTGATTGTTCACGCCCCTATCACGTGACCCTTTTTTCCAGAAGAAAACAAATGACATCAGCCTTGATTCAGTGGTTCATTCACCACAAAATTACAGGCGTTGCTGACCTTGCAGTTTATGCTTGCATCTGTTACGCCGTTAAATTCTACTACCGCCTACATGCACAGGAGGGAAGCTGCTCTTTGAGCATTTTGCAACAACTCCCATAACGTCACCGTCCGGTACAATTCAGTTATCAGGAGGCTGATGTTCTCGTCCTGAAAACTAATGAGATCGTGGACAGAAGCACCCAGTTGGAACATTATGTTCTTTCGAACTGCAGCAGACAAACTTTGGAGAAGAATGCAGACCTACTTAACGTCCTCCCCACCGAGGAGACGGTCCCACCTGCTGCCCGTCTGTCTCACTCTGCTGTCAGAGAAGACAGGAGCTGTCTGAGGAGGGGTCTCTTTTTTTTTCATGAAAACATCCGCACACACACTAGATCAGGGGTCTCTAACTGGCGGACCGCCTGGCGGACCGCCTCAGACGCAGTTGTATCCGGACCCAGGACCTAAAATCGATATTTCGGAATCACACATATATTAGGCAGCGAGTTTGTACTTTAACCGGTAGGGTTGCACGGTGTATCGATACTAAAAACGTACCGCGGTACCTGTACGTTAAAAACGATACGATTTTGCATATTTTTAGTATCGATACTTTATTAAAATAGCGCACGATCAGAGCGCGCGATCAGAGCGCACTCGCTGCTCCGCTCCCTGTCATGCTGCCTGCAGGCATGCAAGGGGGCGGGGCTGCCCAGCGCGCTCACAGCAACAGGCAGCGCGCGCACTCACAGCGAGTGATCACAGGGGAGACATGCAGGAGCTTTTGCCGACCGTCCTCGGCTTCTTGGAAAAAAAGACGCCAGAAGTATCATCTGGAAGTACTTTGGCTATATTGCAGACAGTGAAGGAAAGCCCACTGACCTACAGAGACCCATCTGCAAAACGTGTTTCAAAGCCAAACAGACCAAGTGAGGCAACACGTCTAACATGGCAGACAGACACCCCGAACCTTTTAAAGAGTTCAAAGAACGACGGGTAAGCAAATGTGATTATAAACATGAACACCCCAAGCTCACCCATAGACAGCTAACACGAGTAGCCTTAGCCTAGTTTGACAACAAGCCTACATGATCATGAGGTCACAATGCACACAAACGTGCACTAAATGAAACACAATTGATGCAAAATGGCTCCATGCTGGTGGAGCCTGAGGGTGGATCTTGAGCTAATTATTGTCATTTTTAGTTCAGGAAAAATAATTATTCCATGAATTAAGATAAAATATGAAGTGAAAATATCAAACTCACTATGCAAGTAAATGAAGAAATGAGGAAATAGAAACAAGAGCAGGAAAACTGCGCTAATCAGAGAGGTTATCTCACATGATGTTCTCCAAAAAGAGAAACGTGTTCAGAGAGAATATAATTCATAAGCATGAATGAACAGACTCTTCTATGTTAATTCTTCCCACAGGCAGTGTGTCATATGTTCAGAAACCGTAACTATTGATAAAAGTGGCAAATGAAGCGCACTACGAGGCAAAGCACAACTCCTTTGAACAAACGTATCCTCTCACATCTAAATGAAGACAGAAAATAATCCTAAGAGCCCAAAATGATCAGAATCCTAACACATGAATTCACTGTCCCAACAATGTTCTTACCAGAGAGAATAGAGCTGAAACAAGTGTTAATAACCACAGATAAAGTCCTGCGCACTGATTTCTCTTTTTAGATGACAAAAATATAATATTGTGGCTTTTTGATTGACATCACTTCACACATGAATGAACTGAATTTAAAGCTGCAGGACAATTCAGTGAAATTCATTTATTTTAAGATGCACATTCTTCAAAAGCTTTCTGTTATGTCAGTTATTCTTTAATCCAGCCATTATTTTACTTGAAATGAGAAGAACATTTATTTATGTATTATTTATAATCCATCCAGTTAAATTTGAAAACTGAGAAAAATAATTTGTTAAAATATAATTGATGTGTACTTTCTTTATTTGATTTGACAGTTGTTGACTACACAGAGACGTTGTTACTACTACTAGGCTTCTTGAATATATATATGGCACTAAATAGCGCGGGTTAAATATTATTGTAATGTTTCGGACCTTTGCCCGAGGAGATTTTCTCAATCTGGACCTTTTGGAATTTTAGTTGAAGACCCCTGCACTAGATGCATCCAATATGCTTTGAGTGCCACGCTTTCATCATCACAGTTTCTGCCTTCGTATTACACTGGAACACGAACACTGGTTCACTGGAAGGGGCGGGACTTTGCCTCTGTATGAGAGAGCAGCAACTCTCCACAGCTGGCTGTGATAGGCTGAGACAGCTGTTAATTAAACAAAACACCTCAAAACACACAACTTATAGGTATAATCGTTGAGGGTGCACAATGTTTTGCTCATCTTATCAATATGGGGAAATAAATTCTTACAATGAGTTTGTGGTGCGACCTGACCTGAGTGGCTTCTGAAGTGGTAGGAGGCAGACACGAGAGACTTTGTTCCAATATCAAAAGGTGTTTTATTCATAAAACATCCCTGCGACACGTGTTACCAAACATATATACAACCAAAACAAACATTGAACTTAGCTTAATTGACCAACCCTTAACTCATCTTCCAGTAACATAATCACGGGCACACAGCTACGCACTGGTCTACCCACCCTTTCCTGTTCAGTCAAAGTCCTCTCCTTATATAGAGCCTCCTATCAGCAGGATATAGTTCCTACCATGAGTGCAGGTGACACCAATTACTGACTCACTAGTTAACAGACAAAACTTATAATTTACAGCACCCCTTTAGATAACCCACACTTGTTTATGGTTTACATTTTGCTATACACTAATAACAATGTAAAACAACTCATAACCCACCTACACTCTACCGGTACATACTCTACTTTCCCCCCCATACTTGGTCTGACCCAATGACGTCACAGATGACATCATCCAGTGTATAAAAAGAGGACATGGATGGGTGCCTCTCCTTTTAGCCTCTGGAACACATGGTGGGTATGGTAAGCAAACAATTGACAAGCATGGTCAGATTTATAGATGCATACACTATGGGACAAATGGTGTGTTCTCACCCACTTTGTCACAGAGTTGTTCAATCAGAATGGTGACTGATATGAAAATGATGCCCAAATTATACTGCGCAAATAGTTTCATGTGTGGAGGTGCATGAGCCATGATGATAGCGATACAGTGGAAACCTCTTGTAGTCATCACGTCTCTCCGGGTCAAATTGAGCTCTATAAGCGGATTATTATTTGTAAATTCTTTTTTTTTCTTTATTATTCTTTCTTATGTTGTGTTCACACCAAACGCGGCACAAATTTCTTGCGCGAGTAGATCACATACAAAGTCAATGCAAAGAAACAAATGGACGCAAGTAAACTCGAGTCTGCACCAGGCAGCGCGAATGGCGCGATGCGGATTACACGAAATTCGCCCTCATTTTTCAACCCAGGCAAGAAATTCGCATGACGCTGCGGCGCAATAGCCTATCAGCGTTGAGTTGCTCCCCCTGTCATCACTGACGTCCTGCCGTTGTTGAATCAGGAAACAAATACTGTAGCCGTCTGCGTTCACCCAGAGCTCTACGATACCTCATATCAATAGAGACCAGACCAAACTATGTGTATAAATGTGTGTGTATAAACCATACGGTACAAACAATGAAAAAGACGCTGCCGTATTTACGCATATTTGACGTTATGTTGAGTGTTGATGGAGCTGCTACAATGTTAGCACAGAATAGCACCAATCGATCTGAGCTCCATTGAGAGAACTAACAAAACATGAATTCAAACTTTTTACAAATCGTCATTATTATGTAGTTATTTCGGCATCCCTTTTTGTCCGTTTATTGCAGTTAAATCACAGCAAAATCTGTTTATTTTGTGTTCATACAGCTGTAGTAAACCAGCCGACGTGTGGCTTGCTAGACACAGTGAACACAGCTCGATAAATCCACGGAGCTCCTCTGGACTATGTTATGAACCCAGACAAGACGGCGTTCAGTTTCCCGTGATATCTGGGACTTCCACAACAAGTACTAAGCAGAAGTAGAGGTTATTTCTTCCATGGTTGAGGGCGGAAATAAATGGCTTCCATGGAGATAAGCCACTCCTCCTCTCAGGCCCGTCTATCGCGAATGAAGCGAATAACCACAAATGGTCCCGCGAGTAGCGCGAAGCGGAAATTTGCTACCTGTTCAAATACACTAAAATACAGTACAGTACTGTATATAAATTACAACTTACCAAGGCTAAAATTATAATAAGGCCATAGACTCAAACAGTATTTGTACAGTTTACAAATAAAACAAAATCAGTAGTGCAAATAGGCTACGAAGCAGAAATGAACTGTACAGGCTTTCAATGACAACCGTAGCCGGGTTTGAAAACAAACATTTTCATAAAACACAGTAGCATGGGTGTGAAACGAAAAAACAACTATGGTAGTTTTAATTGTTCTTTCCGTATGTAAGAGCCATTTTGTTGTTTTTGTTTATGTACAACCTCCCACCACATGGGGCGGTAGTGGCGCTGTGAGTCAGGCCACAGGTAATATAATCAGTGGGGTCATTGGGCACAGGTGTTGCTCATAGGTAGAAGCAAACAGTTTTTGACCGTGCACATGTAACAACGGCAAGTGTTGTGATTTATTGGTTAAATGGAGAAATGCATAACTGGAAGAGAAAGTCGTGAACTCTGATTATGTGAGGAATAAAATACCAATATTCAAACCTGGACTATGTTATTTATGACACGCGTCAGAACAAGCATTACAGCAACCTAGTGACTTTTTATTGGGAAGCAACGGTCACTACAATAAGTCAAAAACTGCTTCATTGAGGAGATCTCTGCTGGCGTTTGACTGCGTTCCGGGACCAGCTGGTGGAGGCTACTGATCATCTCGTCCGTTGGGCCGGAGCTGTTGGAGCGCCGGAGAGAGTCGGTGAGCCACGGAACCGGAGCTGTTGGAGCGCCGGAGGCAGTCGGTGGAGCGGCGGAGGTGGAAGAGCGCACCGGAGTTGTTTGGAGCGCACCGGAGCTGTTTGAAGCGCACAGGAGCAGATTGGAGCTGCGGTTGTCTCACGGAGGAAATAGAACGTAAGAACAACTCTATGCAGTTCAACGCCAAGGTATGTGTGTCGCTACCTCCAACAAAGGAATGGCCATCGTTGTAATTGTGTGCACACATGACTTTGCGCGTAAAATCCAATGAATTGGTGGTGACAGTATAAATGAACTGAGCGCGTATTCACAAAATTGAATGTGCGTAACTTAACTGACAATGGAAGAGGAGCCAGCTGCCGGTTCTGAACTCTTAACTGAGACAGAGTCTCGGGTTGAATCTGGTGTTATGGGCTACACTGTAAAAAAACGGACTGTTAAATTGACAGAAAAAGCTCTTGTGGAAAAAATTGTCAACTTGCAAAAGCAAAGAAAGGGGAAATTCCAAAGAGCACACAATCTCAAAGAGATACTTGTTGATTTGATGGGTGATAAAGGTTATGTAATAGAGGTAAAAGGTACATTTGAAAAATATAATGTTCTCTGTGCTGAAGCAAAAGAAATACATGAAACGTTGATGGGGTTGTTACCTGAAGAGGAGGTGGATAAGCATGAAATGTGGTATAAACTAAAAATGCTCAGTGTCAATGACTTTATTGCTGATGTAAACAAATGGTTGTTTTGCAATGAAAGTCACCTCAATAGTGAAGGTGGTGATCTTCATAGTGAGGGGGATAATGTGAAGCCTCAGGACAGCATTTCAAATGTTGAATCAAATGCTTCCAACAAGGGCTCAGGAAGGAAAAGTAATGTCTCAAAAGGCAGCAAGTCTACAACATCATCTGCACGGCGTCAAACAGAGGCAGAAAAGGCTGCGCTCATGGCACGTGCTGCAGCGCTACAGAAAAGGCATGTCTTGGAGGAGCAAGCGGAACAGCAAAGGCATGTCTTGGAGGAACAAGCGGAACAGCTGAGGAGGGCAAAGGAGCAACACGAAATGGACACTGAAATAGCAGCAGTTACAGCAAAACTAGCAGTGTTGGATGCCTCGTGTCATGGCAGTGTTTCAAATGCACATTCGGATGGGATGGAATCCTATTTCAAAAAAGGAGCAAACCTCAATCCTCATGCTGAACAATACAACCCACTGCAAAAAGAATCACCTCAGCAGAAATAGTCATGGTCTGCCAACCCTAAGGCAACCGTGGAAAAACGAATGAATGCGGACAAATATGAAAGTAAAAGTGCGACTATGCAGACAAGCTTCAAGTGGCAAACTGCTGAGCACCAATCACAGCAGTCAGATATAAATCCTGGTGGTGAGCAAGCAACACAATCCCAAGGCAATCCTCAAGTAACTGGGGATCTCTACAGTCTGTTACAAAGACAAAATGAAGTAACAGCACTCCTTATACAATCACAGAACTCTCAGTTTCTCCCGCACAGAGAAATACCTATTTTCGACGGAGATCCGCTCAAGTTTAGAGCATTCATCAGAGCTTTTGAGCATTGTGTGGAAGCTAAAACAAACGGAGGAGATTGTTTGTATTATCTTGAGCAATTCACTAGGGGGCAGCCTAGGGATCTGGTGCGTGGCTGCCAGCACATGACTCCAGAGACGGGCTATGCTATGGCCAAAGACCTTCTTGAAAACATTTTGGAAATGAAGTAAAGGTCACAGCTGCCTATGTGGATAAAATCATTGGATGGCCTGCTGTTAAGGCAGAAGATGTTAAAGGGCTGCAGGCATATGCATTGTGTTTACGAGAGTGTTGCAACGCTATGAAGGAATTGCAATATTTAGATGAACTCAATATGCCAGCAAACATGAAAACAATAATGCAGAAACTTCCTTACAAGCTCAGAGAGAAATGGAGAGTGACAGCATGTGACATCTCTGAAACCGAAGGTCGCAGATCTGGCTTTAAAGACATTATCAAGTTCATCGAGTACCAAGTCAAGATTGTTTCGGATCCAATCTTTGGCAACATTCAAGACACTCAAGGGGGTGTAACTAAAGGAGGCAACAAGACCAAGTTAGAGCAAAAGTCGCAGTTCAAGAGAAACAGCTTTGCAACCACTGTCCTTTATCCACTGAACCAGCTGTGAATGCAAACAAGAAAAGCATTCAGACTCAAACACAAAGTATGTCACCTACAAGTTCAAATCTTGTTTCCTGTTTGTATTGTATGCATGGACACGCATTGGAGCATTGTCCACAATTGCAAAAAAGAGTACATCGGGAAAAATTGGAATTTCTGAAAGAGAAAAGAGTTTGCTTTGGTTGCCTGCGCATAGGACACATGAGCAAGGATTGCAATAAACGCATATCTTGCAGAGTTTGCAACCAAAGTCATCCCAGCATTCTTCACATTGAAAAAAAGGAAAGCAGGAAAGGCAAAGATCAGCCAAAGGAACTGTTCGTGAGTGGCACGGCTGTCTCTACTTGTGGTCATACAGGGGCCGGGGGCAGTAATGGCATCCTTTCAATCTTACCTGTCAATGTTAAGTGTACAAAGGGAAACAAAATCGTACAAACTTATGCATTTCTGGATCCAGGAAGTACTGACACTTTCTGTTCTGAAAGTCTAATGGAAAGGCTGAGCATCAAAGGAAGAAAGACAAAGATGAATCTACGTACAATGGGTCACAGTACTACTGTGCAAAGTTGTATTGTCAAAGGTTTGGAAATCGCTGAGTTTGGTGACAAGCAGTTTTTTGAGCTTCCTAGTATGTTCACTCAGAAGGAAATGCCCGTGTCGACAAACAATATCATTCCTGAAGAAGAGTTGTCTAAGTGGACTTACCTGAAGGATGTACATATTCCCCGTATTAACGCTGATGTTGATTTGTTGATTGGCACAAATGCCTCAAAGTTAATGGAACCGTGGGAAGTGATCAACAGCCGAGGAGAGGGACCGTATGCAGTAAGAACTCTACTGGGCTGGGTGATTAATGGACCGCTTCATGGAAACAGTGCAAAGCAGTGTGAGAGTGGCTACCCTGCTGTTACTGTTAATCGGATTGGTGTTGACAAATTGGAAGAACTGTTGATAAGACAGTACAATCAGGATTTCAGTGAAACTGTCTCTAATGACAAAGAGGAGATGTCAATAGAAGAAAGAAAATTCATGGAAATAATGAAAGGTTTGGTACAACTTAAAGGTGGACATTACAATGTTAAGTTGCCTTTCAAGGCACCCCATGTAAACATGCCAAACAACTTTACTGTTGCTAAACAGCGTGTCAGTTCACTGAAAAGGAGACTTCTGAAGGATCAAAGTTACCACAAAGAATATTCAAACTTCCTTACTGATGTCATTGGCAAAGGATATGCTGTAAAGGTGCCAGAGCATCAGTTGGAACGCACTGATGGAAAAACGTGGTATCTCCCTCACCATGGTGTATACCATCCACAGAAAGGAAGCTTACGTGTTGTGTTTGATTGTGGAGCAGAATTTAAAGGAGTCTCACTGAACAGTCAACTTCTGCAAGGACCAAACCTGACAAGCTCTTTGTTAGGAGTTTTGTCGCGGTTCAGGCAGCAATCATGGCTGATGTGCAAGCAATGTTCCATCAGGTAAAGGTTGCAGAAGAACATTCCGACTTCTTGAGGGTTTTGTGGTGGCCAGAAGGGAACCTGGAGCAAGAACTTGTTCAGTACCGTATGACTGTCCATCTGTTTGGGGCAGTATCTTCTCCGAGTTGTGCATGTTATGCTCTAAGGAAAATTGCTGATGATAATCAAAACAGATTTCCAGCAGAAGTAATTGACACGGTCACAAGAAGTTTTTATGTGGATGATCTTTTGAAAAGTTTGCCTTCTGAAGAAGATGCTACTCTAATGGTCAGGAACCTCACAGCTATCTGCAAGTTGGGAGGCTTCAATCTCACCAAGTGGATCAGCAACAGTCGTGAGGTGCTATTGGTAATTCCAGAAGAACATAGATCCAAGACCTTCAAGGAGTTGGATCTTGACAGAGACAAATTGCCAGTGGAACGGGCTCTTGGACTACAATGGTGCATCGAGACAGACACCTTCAAGTTCAAATTTAACATCCGAGAACAGCCACACACAAGACGTGGGATGTTATCTATGATCAGTTCCGTCTATGATCCTTTGGGTTTCTTAGCCCCCTTTACAATCCCAGCTAAGATGATTTTGCAGGACCTTCGGTTGAAATGTGGTTGGGATGATGCAGTACCCCAATTCTTTCAACAGAAATGGAAAAAATGGTTGGAAGGTCTTGAAAGAGTGGAAGGTTTCAAGGTCAGCAGATGCTTCAAACCGAAAGACTTTGGACACACAGCATCTGCTCAATTGCATCACTTCTCTGATGCCAGTGAAGATGCATATGGAACAGTTACATACATCAGGTTGCAAAACAACAAGAACAAAGTACATGTTGCTTTCATGCTCGGCAAAGCCAGGGTGTCTCCACTAAAACAAGTGACTATCCCTCGCTTGGAACTAACAGCCGCTGCTCTTGCTGTTAAAGTGGACAAAAAGCTACAATCGGAGCTACAGCTTCCTTTGGAGAAGTCGCAATTCTGGACCGACAGTACATCAGTACTAAAATTCATCAAAAATGAAGACAAAAGGTTCCAAACATTCGTTGCAAACAGAATATCAACCATTAGAGAGGCATCACACACTTCACAGTGGAGATACATTCCTACAGCACAAAATCCAGCAGATGACGCCTCAAGGGGACTGAAAATTGAACATTTGGTTCAAAAGAGATGGATTGAAAGTCCAAAGTTTCTGTGGAAACCAGAGGATGAGTGGCCGGCGCACGTCTTGGATTTGGACATTGCCAAGGACCAACATATCTCGACTCTCATACTCCGTCATATTCATGAACAACTGAGCCATGGTTTTAAGACATGGAAATATAATTGATCGATTGAAATTGACTGTTTAAAACGGTACGTTTTTTGTTTCTAATGTAATGGCTCCTTACGTAAACGTATAAATAATTGTTTTGTCTACCGCCAGAACCAATTAGGGGCCGGTGTGTAAGAGCCATTTTGTTGTTTTTGGTTATGTACAACCTCCCGCCACATGGGGCGGTAGTGGCGCTGTGAGTCAGGCCACAGGTAATATAATCAGTGGGGTCATTGGGCACAGGTGTTGCTCATAGGTAGAAGCAAACAGTTTTTGACCGTGCAGATGTAACAACGGCAAGTGTTGTGATTTATTGGTTAAATGGAGAAATGCATAACTGGAAGAGAAAGTCGTGAACTCTGATTATGTGAGGAATAAAATACCAATATTCGAACCTGGACTATGTTATTTATGACACGCGTCAGAACAAGCATTACAGCAACCTAGTGACTTTTTTATTGGGAAGCAACGGTCACTACACCGTATGTTGTCGTGTACGAAAAAGACCCACAATGTACACTGCCAGCAGACTACTTTATTGTTGTAAGCAAATCATTTTTTTAGGAATGACTCTGTGCCGAGCTTTTTGATTTGTAAAGGCGGTTTCCCGCTGTAATAAGGTTATTTCTGTTCTAATGTTACCAATTACCAATGGTTAAAAGGTGATATCCAAACTGTTTTATAAATGATTGAAAGGATATATTTTACAAACGGCATATTCCAAGAAAGCTTTAAAAGCCTGCAGCACATAAAAAAGTACTTGTGAATTCACCGTGAACTCCCATTGAAAAAGTACTGTAAATATTATCAGCAATGAATCAGGTTATAATAAATAAAGCATGACCGTTACAGCAGGACAGGTCAACTCTGAATCTAGAGTTATTGTTATTATTATTATTATTATTAATATCAAACACAAGGACAGTGGAAATCATCAGTTATCGGACGTGACTAAAATGGAAATATCCTGCATTCCTAAAAATGGGAGTAATACAATAAATGCACTGGCAGGGCTGACACCAACACGCGCACGCAGCTCGCCATTGGACCCTCCAGGCAGAGTTCCGTGAGACAGATCCTAAGGAATGCGATACCGCACAACACAACCAGCTCCAGAAGGACACCTTCCAACGGCGGCAGCCTGTGCTAAAAACATCTGAGATTGTTTGTAAAAGCAACATTATAGAACCCCCCCCCCCCCAAGAACACACACACACACACACACGCACGAGCAGTAACATCAGCTGTCTAAACGTGTTGACAGGCCGGGGCCTGTCGAGAATAGCTTTAGCGCCACAGAGCCAGTATGTGGCCTCAAACCAAAGAGCGCTCACAAAATTGGCACATGTAACGGTATGCCCCTTTACCCAATGAGCAGATCGAGCTACACAGTAGCATGCTAGCCGTACACTTTACTATGTCGGTCACACGGTTCTTCCACAAATTCGACTCATTATGACAAACCGAGAGTGGCGTTTTATTCCAATGTAATGCACATTTTTTGGGAGGGGGAATTGGTGTACACTATGACAGTAGCTAGCTATTTTAAATTACAGCAGCCTAATAGCATTTCTGAAAGTTGTCGTTTTAATAAGTGACGTGCTGCTTGGCGAGTAAGTGTGTGTGTGTGTGTGTGTGTGTGTGTGTGTGCGCGTGCGCGCGCGTGCGCGTGCGTGTCTGAAGAAGAGGAGTAAATTGGTTGGACGTGTCAAGTCTCGCTCTGCCGTGTGGACACGTTGTATGAGACACTGAAGGACAAATGCAAAATAAAAAAGGAGACAAGGTGTGAAAGTATTTCTTGCCATACTTACAGGGACAGACATGTTGCTGGTGTGTCACTCTCCTTAATAACTCCTGGCTTCTAAAAACGTCCGGTGGTCTTCTTCTGTTTTTCCTCCCAGATGCTAACGTTACTTTTCCAACAGAAGTACGGTTCTTCACGGCTCCCCGAGTGTCAGTCCTCCTTCTTCCATTCCGTTGTGCACTCTACAAGAAGGTCAAACATACAGCTGGAAGAGGGTGGTCGGGGTTTCGTTGAATTTAGAGGGTTAGAAAATGTGCCTGCGGCGAAATAAAGCGGGGTTTTGCGGCAGCAAGCAGCCGCCTTAACGTCCGGCAGAGCCCTCCGTCTCCCCGCCTTCCTTCCCTCTCCCTCCGCCGCTGCTTCGCTTCGGTCACGGTTTCCTTCACGGACCCCTTTGCCAATGCGTCAATAACTGCTACTAAAGACGAGGCGACGATTCGGGAGGTCAGTCGACTTCCACCGTTGCGTTGACAGGTCTGCACCGTCAGGTGAATGGCAGGAGAGAACCGCCTCTGCCGCCGTCTGCTGCCGTCCCTTTCCACTGGGATGATCCGGTCCAGCCTTAAAGAGACCGCCTCGCTATGAGGGCGATAATTCCTACAATTTACAACGCACTTTAAACACACACAGCAGGGCAGCTACCCCCCGGGCAGTGCTTTTGGAACAAGCCTTTAACAGGACCGTACCAATGGGTTTGCATGGCCGCTTGCTAAAAATGATTTAGCCGTAACATTAGCTCGCGGACAACTATTATGCCAATCACGCTGACTGTATTTTGGACAGGTTTACACATTACACAACACAGAATATCCTTCATTATACAACTACATTATTATACTGTAATATACTGTAAGCCTACAAATAAAAAAATTAAGAACAGAACGGGTTTAAAACTGTAATATGACAATATACTCTGGAAACATTCTTGAATTGTATTTCACTACAGTGAATATCAAGTCTCACTACTTTTTTTTTCTTAAATCAAAGTTATAATTGTATTATTTATAAAACACAACGTGATTTAGCTGTCAAGCAGGTGTCATTAGCTTGGAATCAGTTGCATGTTGCTGCTCATTTTAATAATGTGGACAAGACTTGATCATCTTTCACCATAAAGACACTGACAAAAGAAAGTAGTCAAAGTGTTGTTATTCATGAAGACACCTCTGATTACAGACAGTTGTTTGAAAATCAGTGAGTCATTATGGTGATTGCAATGGAAGGATTGTCAGGGCGATGTGCGGTATAAATATCTGAGCACTCTGTCTTCCTTTCTGACTCTTTTTTGCATGTGTGCGTGATTAAAATCAATCCCTCGTGATGGTTTTAAATGAGACCCGATTGCAGTTCCACTGCACTGCAACATGACAAGAGATTTAGTGAAGACATCACGTGTCCATAAATAATTACAGCAGCTTCATGTTAAAATGAGCAGCCCTCTGGCTATCGTGTAAATAAAATAAAACACAAGAGGAGAGACAAACATCACTGTGTCGATGTGCATTGCTGATATTCTTAGTGAACCATAATCTGGTCCCGTCGCTGTGGACCACCTCTAGCATATTGCATCCATCTGATTGATTGATTCCATCATCATTATCTGTCTATGGGAGACCTTTACATTACATTGATTGGAGTGGAGGTTTAGTGTAGTGTGCTGATGTAAATGCTGTTTCCGACTCCTCCGTCCTGATGAGAATTAATAGTGACACATTCCCATAAAATAAGATAAGATAAGATAATCCTTTATTGGTCCCTCAGTGGGGAAATTACAGGATTACAGCAGCATTGCTCACAAGTAATACAATGAAGATAGAAATCAAGTAATATAAATAAACTAAACAGTAAACAGTAACAGTAATACAAAATATGACAGTAAAGAAGAATACAAAATATACGAGTATATACAGACGGAGTAAAATGTAAAATGTAAGATAATACTTAAACGTATTGGATATTGCACGAAGAAGAAGAAGAATACAAAATATACCAGTATATACAGACGGAGTAGAATGTAAAATGTAAGATAATACTTAAACGTATTGGAATAAAATGTAAGATAATACTTAAACGTATTGGAGAGGCCTTCCACCCCGATAAGGTGCATGTGAACATGTTTGAGTATAATCTCCTGTCAGTCCTGCGCCACAAAAATCCCACTATCTGTGTGTGTGAGTGAGTGAGTGGAAGGAAAGGTTGAGTAGCGAATCGCAAGCTGTTGTTAGGCAACTGTCAGGAGCTGTAATAAAGCAGCTTTGTCTGAGACATACCCCACCCAGTGAGCATTTTTTGGTTGAATAGTCGTCTAAAAGACGTCTACGCCCGTCGTTGAAACAACGTTCAGAATTGGTTCAAAAGTGAAAGTTTTTTCGCCGACTATTTGTAGACGTTGATTCAACGTTGAAGCTTAGACCAGATTTAAACGTGATTTGCAATACTATAATTTTTCGTCCTCTACATTGTGCTAATACTAATATATCATGATTTAAAGGCTTACTAAGAAACCACATCCACATTTATCAGTGTATTCAACCTCACCGTGTTTTAACCGTGGATTCAACGCCGAAATGCTTACAGTGCTTCTGGGTATATAACACAACAGTTTCCACTTACAGGACAAAAGACCAAGTGACACAGCAACAGTTAATTTGTATTTATTAAAGCACAATATAACTATAAACAATGTTCTTTATAAAAAAACATTATCTCCTTTTCCTTCTTTAAATGTCGTTTTCAAAGCCACACAGGAGCCGGTTTCAGGAGAGATGCCATATTTTCAAGCTGGACATCTGTAAATACAACAAGTATTAAAAAACATATTGACTTTTAGACCAGTTTTGAATGTCTCTACACCGGAGACCATAGACGTGTCTTCAACAGAACGATGCTGACCTGGATATTACACAATAATGTTTATATATTGCCATAACCCAAACAACAATGTTTTGACCATGATCGGATCGTAGTAACGGTAGTACAGTACATTAACTAACACACGTGTCTACTGTTTAAGTTTACTGTTCGTAACATGCTAACGCTAACAAGCTAGCAGCCTCGCCCGCATGATGAGCAACATGATATTAATGGTATGGTAATGATATTTCGGTTTGCAATATTGGAATGAAGTAGTTCAAGTACTTACAGAGTACGTCGTTATCGTGAAGCCTCGTTTATTCCGTCAGCTCGTTCACTTCGCTCATGAACTCAGTAAGCTCGAGCTTGCTAGCTCAAATAGTGCCGTGTTTGTGCAATGTTCTGCGAAGATAGCGGCTGTCTGGAAACAGAGTCCGTGCGCATGCGTATTCCAGCAGTAAACACTGAGTTGTATTTTAGTGAACATACAGACATAATGTGCTCTGCTGTCATTATGATGTCCTGGGAGCTTCTTGTTGACAGCACACAGTCTATAGTTCCATATTTACCACGTTTTATATGAGACATTGAATGGGTTGAAATAACGTCTTCGTGTAGACCACATATGAACGGATAGCGTAATATGATTTTGGACAAATGCATTTAAAGTAACCAAAATCGCGTCTCTTTCAACCTACAACTGAACAAACCATCAATATTTTAAAAGAAATTGGTGTTTTGTGACAGGTTGATATTGTAACCGTAATTTAGCCGGTTCAAAACACGGTTAAAACGCGTCTAAGCCGTTCAGACCCCATATCAACGCTTTATCAACCAGATATCAACGTTGAAATCCGGGTTAGTGCTCACTGGGACAGTTTACCATCCTCCGCAGCCACCAGAGGGAACAATATATCAGGGGCGACCGTGGCGCACTGGGTTGGGAAACGGAAGGTTCACGGTTCGATCCCCGACTGGGACGTGTCACGTGTCGAAGTGTACCTGAGCAATACACTGAACCCCCGGCTCCCCGGGCGCCTGTCATTGCCAGCCCACTGCTCCCTATATACAGGGATGGGTCAAATGCAGAGACAAATTTCCCCCTTAAAGGGATAAAGATGGTATAAATTCTATTCTATTCTTCTATTCTATTCTAAACTGCCTTAGAAATAGTAGTAACGGCAAATACACCTATAGGGTGACCAGCAGTGTTGTAGTCAAGACCACCTCAACCAAGACCAAGTCATGGCCAAGACCAGAGTGTATCAAGACCGACTCAAGACCAGAGTGTTTCAAGAACGGGTCAAGACCAGAGACCAAGTCAAGAACAAGACCAAGACCAAGGCAGGGAGAGACTGAGTCAGGACCAAGACCAGAGTATATCAAAACTGAGCAATGACATTATGCACTTACGATGAAATGTGGAACATGAAACCAGAAACACGTCCAGCGTATAAGTGTAGCATGAGAATTATCTTGATAGAATAATTAAAAGGCATTGCAGAGTTGTGTGAGGGAATTTTCCTTTGTTTTCTATGAGCAATCACAGTAATGCTATTAACCAATAAACCAGAAACAACGCACAGTTTAGTGATATATCCAAAGAAATTCAAAGTCATCTTTGTCTGAAGACAAGACCGAGTAAAAAAGCGGTTGATTCTGAGACATTCAAATAGAAACCAAGACCGATCCAGATTAATACAACACTGGTGACCAGACATCCCCAAATTTCGGGACCAGTCCGAAGCAGTTGGCCTGAATCCCGAATCCTGTTCCATTTGTCCTAAACATTTTATTCAATATATTTTGTAAAGCCCAAATTCACAAATTTGCCTCAGAGGGCTTTACAATCTGTACACATGCAACATCTTCTGTCCCGGGACCCTCACATCGGATTAATTGGACTTAACCCGAGTTTCGATGGCTAATGGACTAATAAAACATTAAATGCTGATTGTTGTGAAAGATTACTTGCAAAGACAAGCAATGTTATGTCCGTCCCCCAAATGAATTAAGGCGGTTGTAGTTGTATTTATTACAATCGTCATGACAGGGGCACTCAGGTAGCTCACCTGGGAGAGCAGCCACCCCATATATAGAGAAAAATAGATACATAATACATTCATAGAGGAAATTAAGGCATCCCTCGCTGACATGAAGGCGGAGTGTTTGGGACGTGGTCAACTGGTCCAGCCAAAAAAAACCCATTACAGCCGGCAGGCTACCGGGAGGGATCATTGCAAAGTCTGCAGGAAGAATACTACTGGAAATATTCCTACTTTTTGTTGAAAACCAAATGTACTGGCCCACCGACACACCACATAACCATGCCCACTCGCAATGCACCTGTCCCCAAATTTCCGAACCCTGTCTCCAACATAGTTACGTTCCCCAACTGAACTGCATTCTCAATTAGGGTTCAAGGGAAATGCATTTTCACATGGTTGTTGTAAATTGAAACCAACAAAAAAACGAACAAAAAAGCAACAAAACTAGTTTGGTTACAGGACACAAACAGCGGTCTCCTGGGTGAAAGTCCTGTGGTTTTTGATTTTTATACATCCACCTCCTTGTGGACTTCCGTGGGTTATCATAAGAAAAGTATTTTAGATACATAAAAAAAAAAAACACAACAAAATATTTTTCCATCTAAACACAATTCACAATGCAGTTTTGTTAAATGGGAACATAAATGTTAAGAGACCGCTTAAATTTCATCCGTTCTCATCTAAATAATGAATATTTCTGGTTAAGTAGCGTATTTTACACAATTTATTCACATGATTACATATTTCATAATGTCTCATCCTTTGAATATTGATCCTTTTGGGCTTCCAGGTGAAAATTACACCAGTGAAGAAGAACAATGATGGATGCAGAGGCTCTTCACCGCCTACTTCCAAGAACAAAGTCTAACATCTCAGCAAACAAAAATAAATCAACCAGCATATTCAAAATGATCCGTTTGTGTTTATTGAATATCTAATATTTACATGAATAAACAGAGAGCTGCACCAAGACTCCACGGTCAAACTAACACTCGCACCCGGTCTTCGGCCCCATGTTTGTTCATCGTCCTGAGGGACGGGCGGCCGGTGTGGTCCTCCTCTGATATGATGGATAAGACGCGGTTCGATTGATTCTACGTCTGTTGTGGTATCGACCAGCGTTACGGTGCTCTGTACAGTGTCCCAGCACAGCCTGTCACCTGAACGTATGAATACATGTCATCAATTCAGTGGTGAGCAGGCCGTCTTAGTGTCCCATGATGGTTTACAAATTATGAAAACGTTTAATTTCAAAGGTATTACATCAACCCCCAAAAACATCAGACTTCAAAAACACAAATTAGTTTGAACATTGGAACAATAAAACACAAAAATGGCATGAATGTAACAAAACCTTTAACACAAAGGACAGATTTAACCGTTACCGTCTTTATGCGGAGCCCCAACATCTATTCTCCGTCAGCGGATTAAAGGCAAGGTTGGTAATCTTGAGAAACTAGCAAGAGTACGCCAGATTTAAAAAAAATGATCCAAACGAAAAACACAGCCCAGTGTTGCAAACTCTTTTCCAAAGAAAGTAGCTAGAATCGCTACCTACTAAAGTCGCTACATCTAGCGAGAAAGTCGCCAAGTCGGCAATACTGACAGCCGGCCTCTTCAGGCCTCCCTCCGAAGCCACTCCCCCAAAATTATCATAATCAACGTAAACAACAAACATGGCTATTGTTAGTACTCCCAGCTGTTAAGCTAGCAGCTTGATGAGCAATAAATGCACAGGCAGCAAAAAAAAGCGTCGGCGAGTAGCCAGTCCCATCAATTGATTCGTGCTGAATTAAATGATTGGACTGGCTTATAAACAGTCCGGTGACAGCCACACATACAGTTTCCTTTTCTTCTCTTTTTTTGTCAGAGCATTTGATTTATTGATTGCTGTCGGGATGTAATAAGAATTTCAACAAAAAATACCACAAATGTTTTTGAAGAAGATTACCAACCCTGCCTTTAAAGCACACGTGTGTAGAACTTGAATGAAACTTCAATCTTTCAACTTTTTCTGATGACATAAGCTTTTTTTCCCCACAGAAAAAGTCAGGCTGGTCTCATCAAGCATTCCGAGCAAATACCTACGAAAAGTAATGCGCCCTAATTCACGTATATGACACGAAATGTTTTCGTGTGAAAGGAGAAGTCAACATTGATGTTTTTGTCACATAACTTCCGGACTTCAGCAACGTTACTTCAGTAGTTATTTTAACCCAAACAACAATCTTTTCCTAAAACTAACTGAGTTTCCTGTGAAGACGGAAGTTTATGTAAAAAACACTGTATGATGTAACAAGCAAGAGTTTTTTTGCCGGCTTTCGCAGGAAAAAATGCACGAAAAATGAGGAGTAACTATTCGCAGGACATCATACGAACCGTTGTGTGAGGAGCCGTTGATAAATGGCAAGGGACTGCTTTGTTGTCTTTTTGGATAGTCCAACTGAGAATTGCCAATGCCAGAAATGTTCAAAATGTACACGTGCGGGGCCGGTTTCTTTTCCCCGATTTGTACCGGTTTACGTCATCCTGGGTTTTGTTTTAGTAGTAGTCCATAACCAGTCAGCCATGACTTGACTACAATGTTATATGCAAATAAAAAAAATATAGAAACAAAACAACAAAACAAAACTGGAATTTATTCTTTAACCCTAAAATTGACTCCTAAATCAGCCCTGTCAGGAAGAAGAACCGGCAAGAGTGACCTCACTTCCCCAAAGGATTGTCTTCAGTGGGAAGATTCGACACTCTAATTGGTTCCCACGTGGATGGAAGCACAGGAAACACTCAAACTCAGCCAATCATTACCCTCCTTCCTGAAACAGACTCCAGCCGCTTCGAGCTAAGTTTACCGGGGGAGTAGAAACTCTGCCATTAGAGACAGAGAAATCGAGATACAGGGAGCTTTAACATCTGTTCCACTGTCTTTGTGTGTGTGTGTGTGCGTGTGTGTGTGTGTGTGTGTGTGTGTGTGTGTGTATGTATGTGTGTGTGTGCAGTCAGTCTTTTGTGTTGCTCTGTCGCACAGCTTTTTCTCTCTCAAACTGTCGGTGGTCGACGCGCTGCAAGAAGTTCTTCCGCTCCACGTACCTGAAAACACACACAGACGGAGAACGTTAGAGCAGCTTTTATCCACAACAAACACACTGAAAAATATGATTAAAGGAGTATCGGAGCCATTTGCTCATCTCACACACACACACACACACACACACACACACACACACACACACACACACACACACATTTTCCCACCGCTGAAACCACTTTTCTTTCCACTTCAGCACAGGAAGCAGTTATGCAATTTGTCCTGTCGTGTGTGTGTGTGTGTGTGTGTGTGTGTGTGTGTGTGTGTGTGTGTGTGTGTGTGTAGAATAATTTGAGTGCCTGTTGTGTCTAAGTGTTTCTAAATTAGCCCCCATCCTTCTGCTTGGTTGGAAGTTAGTACATGTTAAGTATGTTGTCGGAGTGTGTGTGTGTGTGTGTGTGTGTGTGTGTGAGGCAGACTCATGTTATTTCCCGAGGGTAGGCAGTCTTCCCGTTGGCTCCCTCCCTCCACCCCACCATCCCTCCCTCCACCCAGACTGAAGCATGATTCCTGCTCACATGAAACCAATGTCTCCCTCCCCAATTACCCTTCGCTGCTCTTTCATAATTAAGAACTCAGCGTTTTCCCCATTGGGCCTGCTCACTGTGGTTGAGCCGTGTCAGCGTTATGGGATTATTGTATTTAAGGTGGCAATCTTGAAGATTTTCATTTAAATAAATGCGCGTTATGTCACAATGGTTACTGAGCCTACGGCCCACTGATCTGCAGTATTGCAATATATTTATGTATTTGCAGAATTACAGCTGGGCGTTTGTTTTTCTTCATTGTATACACACAGAAAATGCACAATGATTAAAAATAGCATGACAGTATGGAATTTCCTCCTTAAGACTCCAGATTGCTAAACTCTGAGCACAATTCCTTTGTTTTGACTTAAATAGAACTTCCATACCAACCAGGACTGAAATCCTGAAGGATTGCACTGGAATGTCGGATTGGATTCGTCACCTATTTGCAGCACAAATAAGGAGCTCATATGAGAAAACAGCCGCTGGTTCTCTGTAATATTTAATTATAGAAACACTACGATAACTTGATATCGGATTCTGTCCATTCTGAGCTGGTCAAATCTAGAAAATGGCTTTTTAAAAACGTATCTTTGGCATTTGTTTGTACCGCAGTTTCTTCTTAATTAGCAACCGACATAGAATGGATATTAATTTATCTGCGATAAGCTAAAATTGTCACTCGTGAAAATATTCCAAATCAGCAATGTGTGACATCCGTCTCGTTTGATGGAGATGAAGCAGTTTGACTGATTTTGGTGAATCAGCAAACGTATTTCCGAATAACTATTATGAGTTTAGGATTGGTCAGATCACTAGAGATAAACAATCTTTATTAATCCCAACACATTCACTCATTCATTGTTAGTGGGTAAAGGTTATTTTAAACTATTTTTAAAAACTACACGTTTTCTGTCAAACTTTGTGAGAACTTGACATCTTAATCCAACAACAAGTGCTTTCGTGTTCACCCCAGCAACATATCTTGAGTCGGTTCTCGTCTCTCACCCTTCTCGGCCCCGGTTGTGGATGGCCAGCTCCTCGGTGATGCCCTCCTCCGACTTGAAAGCGTCCCAGTCCATCTTAGACTTTTCCAGCGTACTCATCTTCTGTTTCTTTGACCCCATGCGACCCAAGATGCTGGACACGCCTGCCGGCCGCTTGGCACTGCAAACACAAGCAGGGGAACGTTAGGGGATGCACACTAAAGACGCACAAAAGTAGTTCACTGATAGTCGTACTATTTACATGTCTAGGGATTATACAAAGAAGGCCGATTCATTTTTTGATGCCTCAGAAAAAAGATCTAACATCTTCATTTGAGTTTGCAACCAAATCAAATTGTTTGCAAGATATTCAACCTTTGTTCCTTTATAATGCATGCAATACTTGATTTGTTTCTTTACAGGACTTGTATAAAAGCAATACAGTAGTCCATAGATATGAGATATGAGTTTACAGATCATTACAACCCCTCATCTCATTGTGGACATTAGTTTCATGGCTTTTACACTCGTCTTTTTGATTCTTCACGGTTCATTTTGTTTGTTGAGCGCGTTGAGCATGAACTCCTCCGTGGAGCATAAACAAAGCTTTAGCTGGCACTGCTACCTGCCACCATTGTGGGCTCAGCCACCTCCCTGCTTGCTTGTGATGTCAGAGGTGAGGGCTGTGTGGAGGCCCAGCCTCTTTAAAGAGTTACATGTGCAGCTCCTCCAAGCAGCACATCACTGAAGCGTTGATAAATGTATTAATTACAGTGAACAGGCATGAAAAACATGGAGTTACACTTTTAAGTATGCCAGAGCTGTATTTTAGCATCAGCTATTTCTGGAACACACGTCTTTTGTCACGTATCCTTGTTAGTCTGAATGCAGCAGGCGGTTAAGAGAGAGAGAGAGCTGATGAAAATGTATGAGCTCAACTCAAAGCCCCTCCGCTGAGACTCCACAATATTCTTCTCGAGAATGCGTTCGCTTCATAAGATCGTGTTGAAGTTGTGCAGAAGCCTGCAGAACGAAACTATGAAGACAGACACTATTTTGCTGGCCGTTTCCAGCTGGGTTGTTTAAACTTTAAAGCACC
Source organism: Lycodopsis pacificus (assembly GCA_028022725.1). Lineage (NCBI taxonomy): Eukaryota > Metazoa > Chordata > Actinopteri > Perciformes > Zoarcidae > Lycodopsis > Lycodopsis pacificus. The sequence continues at coordinate 2,015,601 of CM051698.1, forward strand.
ATCTCTAAAGATACATGATGTCGACGGCCACAGTTCTAGCCTCACTAATGAGTGAGATCGACGGACAGAGACTTCAGCAATGGACTCTGACTCACAATCGTCCAACACAGATGAGCCGTGATGCCCATATCAGAGCTGTAATCAACGCCATGATCGTATGTATGCATGTGTGAGTGACCCTTTGAGAGCCCAGGTGAAATGGGAACTTCCAGGTCCAGTTCCAAGTACGATACCATGAAGCTATGCTAAGAAAGCCTTTATCAACAAGATGTCGTGAGGTTCTGCTCATGTGTTGAAGGAAGGACGGTAGTGTTGCTTTAGCATTTGGAGCCAGTTTGTACCTACAACACAGTAACACACAGGCTGTGTCAACCAAAAGAAAATAGTAGTCGACGGAAATTCTATTGACTATTCAAACAATTGATTGGTCAATGGGTAGAAGAGAAATCTGCACGTTGTCTCTGGATTAACTATATAGGCCAGAGTGCACTCTACCTGGTAGCCTAAAAAGCTATTTGCAGCAAATTATTTTTAACATAATTAGTTTATACTTATAAATGACAAAAACAGGCACAAAGCCCACCAAAACCCATTTTCCTTGACATATGAAAATAAAACTAGCTGTCATGAGGGGAAGCGCCTATTGTTAAAAACAAAACTCACACTGTATGCACTGTAGTGGTGGTCAACAGTCAGGACTGAGGACTGAGAGCAGCTTCAGACAGCTGTCCACCCCACACAGTAGCTGAACGATCGGGGCTAAATAGACAGACAAATTGTTGAAAAGATGGCTGAGGAAGCACTTTTCTCCTCACGAATGTAACACGTCCGACCAATAGAAGCATTAAAGACGTACAGAGATACGAAGCAGACATCCACCTCCTGAAGCATGTGATTACCGGTTCTCTTTACACTGTGTTCCACTCTATAGAGAGGCTGGTATGACAAGCGGCTAATGTAATGTTACACCAACACACACACAAACAGTTCCTCTATACTTGTGAGGGCCTTCACTGACAAAATGCATCCCCTAACTCCTAACCCTAATCATCACGAGTAAACTGAGCCGAAGTCATCTCACAACCAGAGCCTGAAGAGGGAAAGGTCCTCGCTAAATTGGCACAAAGACAGCAATAAAAGTCTACACACACACACACACACACACACACACACACACACACACACACACACACACACACACACACACACACACACACACACACACACACACACACACACACACACACACACACACACATCCAGAATGGACAAGAGTGAGTGCAATCAGTCAGGTGGGCCAAATTAGAAGACTCGCTTTCCTTTTACATACTGGTTTGATTTAGTGAGATGGTTTAAATGTCAGAACAATAAGGAACGGACCTGTTTAGCACTCCAGTGCCATCTTCTGTTGAAAGAATTAAAAAAGAAAAGAAAAGAAAATGAATTTGGAATTTAGCTTCTTAAATTCAGTTTTTGCTGATCAGGAATGATCTATCATCACACGTATATTCTCGTATCCCTGCTGCTCTCTCGCATCACTGGTCTTATTATGGTATGTATTCTGTGAGTATGGTATATCTAATGTGAAGGGATTAATTTTGTGTAAGCGTGATGATGTTCCACTGGGGACCACAGCAGACGGGGCATTTCATTTACTGATGCATGACTGGACACACACGTTGTTAATCACCGTGAGCCTCTTAAACGCCGGCCATTTTGGCATTCCACAACCACATGCGGCCCTGAGAAGCTCAGACTAGAGTACTTCAATTGCAGTGTGTTTCAACTAAAGGCCAAAATTCCTCCATCCCAGCCAAGGAGTGTCCTCGGTCCTCCCCCGTGTCACTGAGCAGGCTGAGACTTCCTTCCTGTCTGTGAATAGACCAATAACTTCCGTGCAAACTTCCACCCTAACCACAGCTTAATCTTGTCATCTGTACTCTTAATATATTCATACATTAGAATTTCGCGTATCTTTGCGGTCTTGTCTGTGATTGTATTACGGCTCCGGTTCCCCCCTCCGTTAGCCGCTTGCCACCGACTGAGTTAGTGATACTATTGTATGCACATTCTGGCTTGTTACTTTCTGAACAATCAGAGAATATAAACGTAAAGCCTGGACTTCTAGTAAATTGATATGTACTTTGCAAACGCCTTGTCTCATGCAGTTAGGACAAAGCAGCAGGATGCATGAAGGTTAACACATTAGGTTCAACATACAGCTAAACATTGCGTTTAAGGAGTCGTTACGCATTTTGCCTACTCACTTTCTTTCTGAGAGTAAGATGAAAAGTTGATGGATGTTCATCTAACCAGCTGTTTCACCTATTTCCAGTCTTTATGCTAAGCTAGGCTAACAACATCCTCACTCAAGCTCTGTACAAACCACACAGAGCGGTGTCCATCAGAAAGAAAGTGTTTTCAGGAATATTGTAGTATTCCTTTAAGTTTGGGATCCACAAGATATTAAAATGTCTGAAAATGAATTAAATACACGAGATGAACCGACCGTTTCCATATTTCAGTTTTTTTTTACGGTCACATTTACACACCGCATGACACAGCTACTAACGCAAAGCAAATATTTAAGTAATATATATTAATTTATTTCCTAATCACTTGAATTAAATTGCATTTAAGTCTTATTAATAAGGTAGAGGCTGACTTTCACTTTAAAACTTAAAAAAAACTATTTTATTACCGTGACGTTACATAACAGCATCATTTCAATCTGCAACAAACAAACAATAACTGACCGTGTGTGTGAGTGTGTGTGTGTGTGTGTGAGAGTACATGCACACAAAGTTAATGAGGGAGTGGTTCAGATGGCTCTTTCCTGCTGTGCTGGGTGTGTGTGTGTGTGTGTGTGTGTGTGTGTGTGTGTGTGTGTGTGTGTGTGTGTGTGTGTGTGTGTGTGTGTGTGTGTGTGTGTGTGTGTGTGTGTGTGTGTGTGTGTGTGTACCCCCCCCTACACGCACACAGTGCTGAAAGATTAATAGGAAATTGCTTGTGGACACACTGTACTTCCTGTCTGTTAGAAGATGATTTCCCGTTTCCTGTCTGGGGGTTTTGGAGGGAAGGCGTGCACAGATACAATAATACAATACAATACTAAATCCACATGTCTACACACAAAATCTGAGACAATATCTAGTCTCATTTCACAATACCGATATAATATTGACATATTGCACAGCCGTACTGTGAGGGGGGGTCGTTATGTGTACAGCTGTGTGCGTACCTGGTGCCAGGTAGAGCCGGTTGGCCGGGTGATGGGTCCTCCTCGTCTCCACTCTCCTCCTGTCTGATGTTTTGGCTCTTCAGATAACTCTGAGCTTCCTTGGAGTCTGCCGATACCACTTTATTCACCCTGACAGTGGGAGACAGACACACAACGTGATCAACTCTCAACCGGCCGGCAAACAGCTGTTTGTGTGGCGTCTCTTCCGTCTCTTCCTGTTTCCTTCACCTACATTCCCCTGGGTCCTAAGTCCCTCCATGTACAGCTTCTTATCACCCTCTATGTACCAACGTACATTTATAACAAATACCACACATATTACGGTAATCAACGTTGCCAACGTCTGACCAAAATACCAAAAAAGCAAAAAAGAAATGATTCATTTAAATTATTTTTTTTTTTTAGTTTTTAAAGTTGTTTTGTTATAATATGTATAATAAGCATCATTTAGTTATCGCTACTGAGAAAAAAACATGACGTAGATAGGTTTGCACTTTGCAAGGTGTATATTTCAAATTGCATCTCTTACACACTTAAAAGTTGTGAACACTGGCTGAATATCTATTATCAGAATCATTATAACTGTAATATAACTGCTACTATATAAAGGGAATAATGCTGTTAAAAACAACCTGATTTGTTTAAAGTGTTTGCAAAACAAATGTTATTGCACTTTTGTTCATATAGCAGTACTTTTAAAATAAAAGTGTGCAATACCCTACTTTTGAATTCATTATTGAATTTTTGCGCATTAACGCGATTAATCGCAAATATATATATACATACACACACATATATATATATACATATATAAAAAGCATATCAAATCAAATATTGATTAATGCGCACTTTCCTTAACAAATGAATGTGATTACACAGGAATAACGTACTTTGTAAGCTGTGACAAAAGACCACGATCCATCAACACATATCTCATCTACACAGCTGCTGAGCTGCATCTCAACCTCTGTGTTGAAAAGTAAAGAATAAAACAGGATGCAGGCCAGCCTCCCCCTCTACACACACGCTACACTGTATAAAACACACACAGTAAGAGAGACACATCTGTCCGTGTCCCACCATGGGGGATGAGACAGGGAGGCTATATGAGGAACAACCGCTGCGTCCTCTGGGAATGCCAGCGCTGCACAGACTCCCCGACCACTTGCATCCATCATGGCGACACTGAAAAGGCTTTTCCCTGTTATGTATGCTGATTATATGCAGGCATAATTACACGGAGCACTCGGTGGGGCGACGTGAAGACATCGGAGTCCCATGGAGGGTAAAGCAAAACGACACGAGGGCACCTGGCTACTCTTTAAAGGATTGTAGCATTTGGAGCCAATAGCAGAGTTCACCTAAACACCACTGTTGGTCTACAACGTGCACAGCACACATTAGAGCCAGCAGCGTTTATCGTGGCTCTGTTGGATAAGTTACAACCGTCATCCGTGTGCTAATCTTATGCTTGTGTAATTACAGCATCATGCATAATCAATCAGATGAATTATAACCGAGATCATTTCTGGTTTCTAAATAAAGACCACTCAGACGTTAACATTACTTGCTCCACATAACTAGCATCCATGCAGGCTGCGGGCGCGGGGGGAGGGGCGTGCTCGTCTGTGTGATATACAGTATACGACACAGTGATAATTATACCGGTTTTATGGGAAACTCTCGTATGGCTGCCATTGACCAACTGATTTAATTTGGTTCTGAAGTTATTGCTGCTCACACTGACGGGTCAGCTGTTAAGTGTCTGGCTCACACATGTTTTCTCGCCTTTCGTGGCGTAAATCTGAAAATGTTCATTACACCCCATATATAAACAGACGGAAATTGCTGATGATTGTCGGGTTGCTGCAACAGTTGACGCATCCATACGTGCCACACATTGTTGCTCTGATGCGTCACTGTTTATTGTGTGACTTTTGTAGGTGTTGTCTGTGGATGTGTGCCACATTAAGGCGGAGAATGCTACCGAGAATGAGCATTTCCTTCTATTTAGAATACACAGGACAAGAAAGTTGAACTAGAGGTAAAAGAGACACGTACAACTGAACTCATATCTGACTGAAGCAAAGCAACAGAGCATGACTAGAGCTGCTTTTATTTGTTTTGTTTTTTATATTTATTATTTATTAATCTATTTGTTAATTTTCTGTAATTGCATTTTTTTCATTTGTATTTATTGTATTGTTTGTCTCTATTGTTTCATCTATAGTACAGTTTCATCAGTTGAAATTGAACCTTTGTTTGCTTTGGTCTGTCATAGCACTTTGTTAACTCTGTCTTTAAAAGGTGCTGTATGAATAAAGTTACTATTGTAATTACTACTATCTAACGTACCATACTTTATGATGTTTACTCATCCAGCCTGCGTATGCCTGAGTTATTGGCACCACCTACTGGTCAATGTGAAAACCAACTTCAGATCATCGTTTATCATCAAATATACAATCTGAAGTTATTTGTTTGTGGGTATTCACTGAAAGGTTATTATTATTAATTAGTTCAGGGAAGTTTCAACTTAACTGTGAGCTTCAAAAGTTTTGATTTAAGGAAGTCCTGTGATGCAGGTGTGAAAAAAAAGTTTTAAAAATTTTCGAAATTGTTTTAGCACGGGATTTTTTTTTTTTTCGTGAAGATGTTTTCTTTCTTTTTTTTGATTAAGAGTAAAAAAAAAACTTGATGCTTTTAGTCCCATTTAGAACAAAGGGGTAGGGGCGCACTTCAGTCTCTTGTGCCCAAAATGAGTATTACAACAATAAACAGTAAGACTTTTTTTTCCACCTGTATTCACAGATGAACAAAAAAAAAAGCTACTCAGAAAAATGATTCTGTTCAAAATATTTGTTTGTTTATCTGGCAAAATGTTTTTCCCCACCTGTTTCACATATCTCTGGAACCTGGAAAGACTATCCTGGCAAAACCGTTTTTACAGCTGTTCTTTATTAATTAAGTCAGGAGAGAAACTATTTAGATCAGACTTAGGAAATGAATCACCAGAATTTATTTTTCTCACTTGTATCTCAGGGCTTCTGTACTCGTTTCATTTTTACCAAATTAAATGAATTGATAACATCTACTTGTGTTTTCCATCTTCCAAAAACAGTTTTGTGTGTTGATGATGTTCAGAGGACTCACCTAACTTCTTCTCCAGCAAAGTCAAACACTTTAGTGATGGTGACCGTAGCAGGTTCTGATGCTTTTATTTCTGCCCTCAATGGAGCAACCGTCAGCACTGCGGAATCCTCCTGAGGACAAAAACAAAAGATTCAGTTTAAGGGAGAGACGAGGACGTCAGACACACAGAGAGAATATGGTAGGTTTTATAATTAATGTTGTTAAATCCACCTGATATATTGGAAGTCCAACAAAACAAACAAGCCTCTCTATCGAGTATCTGGGTATGGAACATAGTGCCCTGTGAATGATTCATTTCAAAGTTTGGTTAAGAATTTAGTTCCCTCCAAGTGTTTTAAAACATGGCCCCACCATAGCTGTACATTTAGGTTGAGAACACATTCACCTTCTGTGCCATACTAGACTGTGAGGCGGGTGGGGGGTCTTTGGGTCTGGATCCGACATCGGACAGGAAACTGGCCCAGAGGTCGTCAGACTTTTTCTTCTGTCGCTCGTCGTCGTCTTCCCGTACCGTCGTGACTCTTCCCACCTCTTCCTGCAGCGGCCGCGACTCTTCTGCTCCGCCTCCGTCCATCTCTTCCTCGTCTACTTTCAGCACTCCTTTCTTCCTCTTTCTGTAGATTTGTCCGAGGGTACCAGTCAATAAAAGGTAATCATCTTCTTTAATTAAAAGCTGCTAAATTCAGAGCATCAAAACAACTATTATCTGTGTAAAGACATAGTGGAGAGATGTGTACCCAAGCAGAGGATTAAGTCGCTCCCCCTTCTGAGTGTGTGTTGTTATCACAGCGTGCCCCAACTGTCAAGTTAATCGCTGACGCTCTGCGCTCATACGGCAGTTTACCGCTGATAACCCCATCCCGACCCACGGTGTCGTTGCAGAAGCGTAGTGCCCGCTGTTACAAAGCTAGCTCTGTCGGCGCTGTTACAACGCTATAATGTCGCTTCTGAATATGATAAACGGTGTGTTTTTGGCAATAAAAAAACAACAACAAAAGAAAAGTTGCTTTTCAAACCTGCTCGTGGGTTTTGGGGCTCAGAGGGTTTAAAATAAAACGCACTGTACTAAATGCAACTGAATTGTGTTAACTGGTTAAAAATGGCGGACGTCTCTGCTCAACAATTCAGGAAAAGCCACGAAACATGCCTGCTGATAAAATGCTATTTCATCCAAGATGTTGGAGTAAAGTTTAGTTTCAGGTCCACATCAGAACAAAATAGGAAAAGTGGAGCCTAA